>JAZKJV010007220.1:0-327112 GCA_037367405.1 Ottelia alismoides
TACTAGCAAACCAAAAAGAAACCAGCACAGCAAAGTTCATCAATTAAATTAAACTCTAAAAGCTCAACAAAACTAGGCCCAAGCAGGAGCACAAAGTAAAAGAAGAGAAACATCCAGCGAGTCCGCCTCACGGGCAGGAGTCGCAGGACTAAGAGCTCTGACAGAAAAAACTAGTATGCAACAGTCAACTCATCGAGGATCCTCTATCATGAGAGCATCGAATTCATTTTGATTGAGAGATCTAGATGGAGACAAAAAAGAGAGGGCGTTAGGCTGAAAATGCCTCGACATCCCTTAGAAAAAAGGATAACAAGTCTCCATACGTATTTATAAGAGGTTGCATTCTTCCTTCAACACCATCCATAAATAATGCACAACATAATGGTGAGAAGGAAATGTTCAGATAATCTTTAATACATGGATACCCTAAAGCAATCTGAAAAATGTTGCAAGCCTAATGATTAGCTTCGTAGAAAACAAAGAACTTCATCCACAAAACAACAATTGAGCAAAAGTGTTCAGTTGATGCAATTCCAATATAGCAATGCAGGCACCTAGAAGCATAGTGGTTACCTTTTTTGGAGATTTGTTTGAAAGAGAAGTTTGTTGTTGAAGAAAAATTAGAGAAATCCTGGTTTTTTTCAGAATATGTTTATTCAATAGGTTTTCTAAAGTGAGTCAAAAACCATGCAATCTATGACAAAAAGATACAATCTTTATTTATAAAGTTCTTGCGGTCCAAAAACATACAACGGAGCTCTTTATCAATGAGTTCCAATTTTATGTAGATATTACATAAAGTAGTTCATTTATCGTGGATTAATGTGTTTTTCTATTCTTCATAGCTTTGACCCGGGCATATCGAGCATCTTTACTCTTAGAACCCTTTCCATAGTCTTTTGGAGAGTCGCACATCGTACAACCATGATGTGGTCAAGTCATAAACATGTCCCAAGTTATAAAACCAAAAAGGAGGTTTCTTGTCATTTTCAATCTCACAAAATCGATTTGCATTAAAGATGTTACGGATCTTAAAAGAAACTAGCAAAACTAAAAGCCAACATTTCCAAAAAAAAAGATTAGCCCAAAGAGGACCCAAATTTTCCTTGTGAGAAGAGATATTCCGAAGATTGTAAGTCAAACGAGTAAAGTTGAAGACCTTTAGATTAGTAGTTCCCTAGCCCCCATTTTTTTTCTACAATTTTTTTCCAAACCACCAGATGGGGTTTGTTTGAATTTATATCCCTATTCCATATATACTTTGTCCTAGCATTATCAAGTTTATGCAAGACATGAGTTGAGAGAAGTGTATTATCCATATAGTGGGTAGTTACTGGATGACAAGCGAATTAAGAATGACAAGGTGAGAGGAAATAGGTAGAGTTACCTAGCAATGTGTGTCCTTTTTTGTCGAACTTAGTTTCTTGGGAGAGATCTGATAACAGGCCCGAAGGCTAGGGTATGAGGTACAGAAATAGGGTCGTTGTGACCCGAGCAATCAGACCATGTATATCAAGAAAAATATCAGACCACTAACTAAATCATAAATCAATCAAGTACAAATAAAGCGGTCCTGCTATATGTTTAACCTGGTATAGCACCCAGGGTCGAACTCAAGGAGCACGGGTTGGCCGAAGGCCTACGAAGTAGTAAAAAATGAATAAAATAAAAGACAAAATATTTTTTTAGTGGTTTTTAATTATTTTTTATATTTTTTTGGATTTTTAAAATATAAAGAAAATAAGAAAAACAAAAACAAACACACTTCAACAATTCATTTAATGCAACAAAAAATCAAGCAAAAATTCAAACAAAAATATTTTTATGTGTTTTATAATTTTTTATGTTTTTGGTGAATTTTTGGGATTTTTCTGATATTTATTTTAATTCTAAAAATCAAACAGTAACAAAACTAAGTGGTACTGTCCAGCCAAGCCTAAAGTCCCTAGATAAAATACCTAAGGACCTCAAAAAGGCCTAGAAGTAATTTTCCTATAAATAGATGAAATAAGGAAAATTTAGGAACCAGATTTATTGTTTTTGGATTTTTAGTGTATTTATTAGAATTTTTATGGCTTTTTAGGGGTTTTCCAAGTTTTTAAGGTTTTTAATCAGAGAAAATTAGCCAAAATTGGCTAGAAAATCAAGGAACACAAAACAAACAGTCCGAATTTTTATAGAATTTTTAGGGGAGTTTTTATATTTTTTTTGGATTTTTAAAACTAGGCAGTAGCTAAAATAATAGTTTTTGAATTTTTAAAAATAACAAACGAATCAAAATGTCCTCAAAAAATTCACAAAAATCATACACCATAGCAGGAGCCATGTGTCAAATTTTCGTCGAATTTGGAGGTGATTTGATATTTTATTCAAAAATCACAAGAGGGTACTGTGCACAAGGACTGAAATGCAAATACCCAAAGTTCTGGGGTCCCGGTGCAAAATACCCAGCAAAACACGCGCGAGGCGCGTGCCTAGGGCACTCAGGGACCTATATGTAATAAAAATAAGGTCCAGGGACTAATTGGTAACACGTACCAAAAGTCCGAGGGCCTCAGCTGCAAATATCCCAAGAATAAACGCACATGCGGAATAAAACCATTCACAGGGGCATAAATGCAAATACTAAAAATATTCTTTCATTTCAGAACAATCAGAACTACAAGGGCATATGATGCAAATAACCCAAAAATACACGTGACGAAGCACGTGGCTCACACAGGCAGGGGTATATAAGCAAATACTCTAAAGTGCAGGGTCCATTGTGCAAATAAACCTAAAACTAAATAACGTGCTTAAATATTTACAGGACTCAAATGAAATAAAACTAAGATAAGGGCCTAAGGGTAATTTACCCTTTATTAACCGGAGCTGACGGATGGCCGCCACGTGGCGATCGGACGGTCGAGGTGGGGGCGGCTCTCAACGTTGCTTTGCTCTGGTCGATCCAACGGTCCAGGCCAGGACACGTGTGGATCTAACGGCCTGGATCTGTCTCCTCAGATCTGACGTCCACGGGCGCTCCAGAGATGGACGGTGCTGATCAAAACTGGAGCGAGGAGGGCAATCCAACGGCTCTCGAGGGTGCTGGATGAACTGATGGCCGGCGAACTTCGCCGGCCTCGTGAAGCTACCTCAAGCCTCCTCTGCTGCGCCTGAATGTCGGAGGAGCTCCGTCGTGAAGGTGCGCAGCTGCTGGTGGTCTCCGATGCCCCAGCCGAGCTCGGATGAGCTCCGACGAGGGTGGCGGAGCTGAAGATCCTGGGCTAGATGTCGAGAAGCCTCAGATGGCCTCTGCTTGTCCTGCAAAACAGCTCAAAACTTTGTGGGTCGAGGGCAAAGTGCCTCGACCCGGTTAGGCGGCGTGAAGGTGAATGGTGCGTCGGTGCGGGCGAACCCCGGCGATGCGACGGCGAAGGGATTCGAACCCCAGCTCCTGTGCGAGCTGGGTTGAACGGAAGGGCGGAGAAGGTGCGTGGAAGGAAGGCGGAGGTGATGGTGGATTTCGATGGTCGAACGGGAAGGTGAGGCGGTCGGAATCAGCGAAAATCGATGGCGGCGCGATTTGGGGCTAATCGGAAATTAGACTAAATATGGGAGCTACGGGACTACCTGGGTGGATGATTAGACTGGGCTGGAGCTGGGGAAGCTCCCGGTCGTAGCCTCGAGGGACGTCTGGGCCCGAGGCTCGGAGCTCGCACCAGTGGCGGAGCTACGGCGGAGCTACTCGCCGGATCAGTGGTATCCGGCCCCTCTCCTCGCTGCGACAGCACCTGGAGCGAGCTGTCACTCACGCTCGAGCACTGGAGGTCACGGGGGATGGAGCGAATGAGCCAAAGATGATCAATGAAGGAGGCAGAGCTCGGCTTTATACGTGGGGATGATCCGGAAAGAAGTGCGCGGGTAGGGAAATCAGGAGCGCGGATCCCGATGCGGTAGCTCCGGCGAGGGTCTCGGGTGTGACGTGAAGGAGTCGGACCCGGGGTTTAGGCGAGATGGAGTCGGGTCGAGCGGGTAAAAATCCGAGAATAGGGGTCCGGTGCTCGAGTCCGTGGGAAGTGGTCCTGGGGGGGCCAATTGACCGGGCGGTCAACATCCCCCAGGGCCAATGGCTGAAGGCCACGTGGCTGAATCAAGAAGTGACGAATACACATAGCTAGGGGCCGAATCAGCAAAAACCCAAAACATAAAATATTTTTATTTTATTTTTTCTATTTTTTGGTGATTTTTAATTAATTTTTGGAGATAAAAATAAGGTATATACATTATATATACATATATAGGTATATATACAATGTATTTTTGGTATTTTTGATTTTTCTATTTTATTTTGATTTTTGCTTTGATTCTTTTTATTTTATTTATTTACAAAGTATAACATAGATTATTTACAAAAAGTTTAAAAATTACTTTTTGTATATTTATAAAGCCAAATAAATATATATATATATATACGTGTGGTTTATGCACATGATGAAAGGATATTTTTAATCTTTTTGATTTTTATTTATTTTTATTTTGTTTTTATATTAATAAATATATACAAATATTTACAAGCACATTTTTGGGTGAGGAAAATATAATTTTATTTATTTACATAGATATTTACACAAGAGCCCCTATCTCCCTCTACTTTGGCTTTTATGCGGTCAGGCCCATGCTGAGCCCTCCCTTGGGTTAGGTTGCTCAATATTTATTCTAAATATTTCCCTCTTTTTCTTTTTAATCTTTATTCTTTTATTTTTGCACAAAAACATGCTAATTATAGGTTTTTACACAATGCATGTTTTTGGTAATTATTCCTATTTACACATATCTACATGCATTCGCAAAGGTTTTTGTAGCTAAAATATAAGAACAAAGAGTGATGAATGGGTATTCATCATCCCCCTATACTTAACTTTGCTAGTCCCTTAGCAAACACTTATTTGAAAAAGAAGTGAAAAAGAAAGAAAAAGAAAAAGAGGATGTACATGGATCAAGGTTGATTATTAAACTTGCCTTCATTAAATTGAGGTATGGAGCTCGATCAGATCTTTGGATTATTAATGTGTCGGAACCTTATTTAGACTTAAGCTTAAAACTCAACAGCCTCTAAGTTCCACTAATCTATAACCAAGACTCCTCAATGCTCCAGATCAGAACAAGTCATCAATCACAAACCCTGAAGACCATGAATCTTCTCTTGTCCTGTGAATGTGAAGTCTAAGCTCTCCACCTCAGAAATGGCAACTTGACAACCCCCCCAACAAGGTAACTCTATGACCTCAATCTGGCCACTCTTTCCTCGAGGAGCGGGGTATTCCCTTCTAAGTTCAAGTACAACTGGCTCAAGAAGAGGGGGAAGAAGAGAATGGGTCAAGGCCAGTGTAGCCAAGTACCCTTGGGAGCTTGACCAGTGTAGCCAAGTCTCCCTGCTGCAAGCTACAACAGGTGGATCATGAAACCAAGCTTTGCTTATTGCACTTATATACATACTCCGGTGGGATTATCATTTTCTCTCAGACCCACCACTTTTTTGGAGTTCTTTTCTTTTTTGCACATTTTTTTTTCAAGTGCATCTGTACAACATATACATGTGCAGCATATATACAAGGAGTTTTTCCTCTTGAGCCAGTAGACTATCCCTCTTTTGAAGCTTTATTGCAACCCACAACTCCCGTCGTTAGACCTCATGGCAACCAGACCAAGTTGAGACGCACTTCCTTCACTATAAGAAGAAGAGAGGTTCCGCCTAGAAGTACTACCCTCATATGCTACCCCAAGTCAAGGAAGACTGCCTCCTCACCACCTCATCCGTAGAGAGCTCGGTGCATAGTGCGGTTGTCCAAGTAAAGCCATAATCTATATGAGTCATGTGTTGTTGTTAAGTGCTCTACTTAGGCTCATTGAGATGACATGTGATCATAGCCTAGTGAACTCAAAGAATTAAGTCACCATGGACCTGAAAAGCCTTAAACCTAAGCCCTATAAGGTTCCTCTTAGAAATTAGGTGGATTAAGATCTTAATCAAGCTCCATTTCTCAATTTGATTCCAGGCTAGTTTAAATGTCAACTATCATCCAGAAAAACTATATGCATATGTACAAAAAGATGCTTATTTACACAAAGTTTTACAATCATGCAAACTTTTTGAAAAATATTTTGAAATCATGAATGGATGATGCATGAAGTGCAAGTTTTGCAAAAAGGTATTTACACACATTTACACAAGATTTTTGCAAACTCTTTGATTTTCAAAACATTTTGGAAAAATTTTGTACTATATACATAATTTTGATACGAAAATATTTACACAAGCTTTACACAAAAGATTTTTTTGAAATCATTTTTACAAAAATAATTTGTACACTAGCTATGCATGTGCAAATAAAAGAAGATTATGTACATGAAAATTTTTTAATTTTTGTGTGGTTTTTAGCCATTTTATTTATTAACACACTCACACAAGGTACGAGTTATGGCTAAAGTATATATGAAATATATACACACCCCCCTATACTTAGCTCGAACGATGTCCTCAGAGTCAAGAGCGATGAAGAAGACATAACTCGTGCTAGGTATAGGAAAGTGAAAAGAACGGCTATACAAAAGAAGAATGAAATGTCAAGAGGGACTCAGGTCTCCCCCCTATACTTAGGATCAAGTAATCCTAAGTATAGCAGTATAGCAGGCTGTATACTAAGGGAAAACCTGAGTGCAGAATGTACAGGGTCTACCCCCCCTATACTTAGGGTGAAATATCCCTAAGTATAGGCAGCAAAAATAGGGGTAGACAGAAACAAAAGAAATACCCGAAAAGTCTCACATCCCCCCTATACTTAGGGCAAAGTGCACCCTAAGTATAGCATAATCACAAGATGAAGAAGGGATGTGGGACTAAAGAATGTGGTGATATGGACATCTGGATCTATATACAGCGGAAAATCAGTGAAACTCAGGCGTAAGATGCATTAGATGTGAGTCAAAGACCACATCTCACGCAAAATGAATAGGGGCAAGATCAACGACCCGCGGCTCATGATCTAGAAATGGCTTGAGCCGCTGGCCGTTCACTCGAAAGGTACTCTCAGAAGACAACTCAGAAATGTCGATGCTACCGTTGTCGTGTACCTTTCGAACCAGATAAGGTCCCTTCCATTTGCTCTGTAGCTTCCCTGGAAATAATCTAAGCCTCGCATCAAACAACCATACTCTCTGTCCAATCTCAAAATGCTTGTGGCTGATATGAGAATCATGCCACTCCTTGACTTTCTCCTTATAATGTAGGCTTCTTGAGAAAGCTGCATCTCTAAGCTCCTCCAGGGCAGCTAGCTCTGCCCTTCTCTGGTCTCCCATACCATCTGGATCCATGATAATATCTGTGACTGCCCAAAGTGACTTGTGCCTCAGCTCAACAGGTAAATGGCATGGCTTGCCGTATACGAGGCGAAAGGGAGATGTGCCCAAAGGTGTCTTGAAAGACGTCCTATATGCCCACAAGACCGAGTCCAAAAGCTGTGACCAATCTTTTCGGTCAGGGCGGACGACTTTCTGCAGAATAGTCTTGATCTCCCTGTTCGACACTTCGGCTAGACCATTCGTCTGTGGATGGTAAGGTGTAGCAACACGATGGTCTATGCTGAACTCGCTAGCAAGTGCCTTCACCTGGTCGTTGATGAAGTGAGATCCCCCATCAGAAATCAGAACTCGTGGAACCCCGAACCGCGTGATGATGTGCTTCCTCAAAAATCTGCAAACTGTCCTCGCATCAGTGGCTCGGGCGGGGATAGCCTCCACCCAACGACTCACATAATCAACGGCCAACAGAATGTACTCAAATCCCTGACTCTTAGGGAATGGACCCATGAAATCGATGCCCCATGCGTCAAAAACCTCACAGAAGTGAATGGGCTGCATCGGCATCATATCACGCTGTCCACAAGTGCCCATCCTCTGACAGTCAGTACACCTCTTCACGAACTCATCTGAGTCCTTGAAGAGGGTAGGCCACCACAAGCTGGATTGGAGCACCTTCTGTGCCGTTCTCCTCCCAGAATGATGTCCTCCTGCCTCAAGCTTGTGGCAGTAAGTGAGGACGCTATGGTGTTCCTCCTGAGGAATACACCGACGCCAGACGCTATCCCCTCCTTCGTGGTAAAGGATGGGATCCTCCCAATGGTAAGACTTGGCCTTCGCGAGGAAGGTCTCAAGCCTCTGCCTGGGCCAATCTTGTGGGACTTTCCCAACAACGAGAAAGTTCACAATATCGGCGTACCATGGGAGTGAGGCGATAGCAAGGATCGCCTCATCTGGGAAGGTATCTCTAATAGGGTCAATCTGCAGGCTGCTCTAGTCGGGAGAGATGATCCGCCACCACATTCTTGACTCCAGGCTTATCCTTAATCTCAATGTCGAACTCCTGGAGTAGAAGGATCTATCTAGTCAGTCTGGCCTTGGCATCCTTCTTTGCCATGAGGTACCTGATGGCGGTGTGATCTGTAAACAAAGTCACTCTAGATCCGATGATATATGATCTGAACTTATCCAGGGCAAACACTACGGCTAGCATCTCCTTCTCTGTGACCGTGTAATTCCGCTGGGCGGAGTCCAATGTGCGGCTAGCATAGTGTATGGCAAATGGAACTCCATCCCTCCTCTGTCCCAGCACTGCCCCTACGGCAAAATCGGAGGCATCCGTCATGATCTCGAATGGGAGAGACCAATCAGGCGGCTGGAGGACAGGAGCCTCAATGACACACTGCTGGAGAGTCGCGAAGGACGAAAGACACTTGTCATCGACAAGGAACTCGGTGTCTTTCGTCAAGAGGTCAGTCAACGGTCGGGCAATCCTGAATAAATCTCCTATAAAATCCAACGTGCCCCAGGAATGACCGTAGCTGCCTCAGATTGGACGGCGGTGCGAGTTTCCTAATGACATCGACCTTGGCCGGATCAACCTCCATGACCCTGTTGGAGATGATATGGCCAAGCACCGTCCCTTGAGTCACCATGAAGTGACTCTTCTCCCAAGATAGCACCAAATGAAACTCAATACATCGCTGGAGCACCCGGTCTAGGCAGTCAAGACAAGAATCGAATCCGTCGCCGTAGACCGAGAAATCGTCCATGAAGACCTCCAAACACTCCCCTACCATGTTCGAGAAGATCGACAACATGCACCTCTGAAAAGTCGCAGGGGCATTGCATAGCCCAAATGGCATGCGTCGAAAAGCATATGTGCCGAAGGGACAGGTAAAGGTGGTCTTCTCCTGATCCTCAGGAGCGATGGCCACTTGGTTGTAGCCCGAGTACCCATCCAGGAAGCAATAATGGCTCTTCCCTGCCAGTCTCTCAATGATCTGGTCAATAAAAGGCAGGGGGAAATGGTCCTTCTTGGTGGCTTGGTTGAGTCTCCTGTAGTCAACACAAACCCTCCAAGAGGTGGGTACTCGTGTAGCGATCTCCTCTCCCGACTCACTGATCACAGTCGTGATGCCCGTCTTCTTGGGCACCACATGCAAGGGGCTAACCCACTTGGAGTCGGAAATGGGATAAATAAAACCTACACCCCACCATTTTGATATTTCCTTCATCACAACCTCTCTCAGGTTGGGGTTCAGTCGCCGCTGGAACTCACGCGACGGCTTCGCCCCGTCCTCGAGATAGATATGGTGGGAGCACACTGATGGACTAATCCCATGGAGATCTGCTACGCTCCATCCGATCGCCTTGCGGTTCTTTTCAAGAACCCCCATCAAACGGGATTCCTGCTCTCCAGTCAACTCGGCGGAGATGATGACTGGGTACATCTCTGGCTCGCCCGCAAGGAATCGATACTTCAGCGAAGTAGGGAGCAGCTTCAGCTCTGGAATGCTGGGTGCTGGCAAATCTGGCTGCGGAAGGAACTGAGTGAAAGCTGCTAAGTCGGCCAAATCTGCCTGGGAAAGTGAAAGCGTACTCTCGCAAACTGGATCGGGAGAAGGCTGCTCAACTGCACTGTCTCTGCTCGGCTCTGCATCTACCTCCTCCTCATCTATAGGCTCAGGTGAACTCAGGTCTGGCATCTGATCATAACAATCGGCCCAATCAGACTCTGAATCCGAGGGATCTGTATCAACTGCGGTGGCATCAGTACCACCGGAAAACAAGGTGGCCTCAGCACCACCGTCACTAAACATCGTGCTGCGATCAAGGACCGGCTCTGCTGCCTCTATGGTATCCTGAACCAAGGTTGTGCTCTCCAGACTCTCCTCTGCTATCATCTCGGCATTAGCTGTATCTGAAAGTGAGAGGATGGTCTGTGTCTCAAGATCTGCCCAAGCTGCCTCATCATCTGTGATCACAAAATCACAATCCTGGTGGATGTCTGGCTCTGCGTCTGTCAGCTGCTCTGAATCTGTACTCGCATCTGAGTGGGCTCTGAATCTAGCTCTGTAGTCCTCGACCGTCTCTATTTGTATACTCTCGCCCTCGACGCGAAAGTACACCTTCCCGCTATCATGACCAGTCACTGCCTTGGTTGTGGCCAAGAACGGGCGACCAAGGATGATGGGGGTATCGGCCACTGACTCAGGGATCTCCATGTCCAACACTACGAAGTCCACGGGGAATTTCAGGCCCTGAATCGTGACGATAACGTCTCGTAATAACCCCTTCGGCCTCTTGACAGATCGATCAGCGAACTGAAGGACTGTCCTGCTCTGTCGAAGAGTGCCCAACTCGAAGCGGTCGAGAAGGGCTGCCGGAAGAAGGTTGATCGACGATCCGCTATCTAGTAGAGTACGGTCGAACCTCTGCTCACTAATCTGGCATATGACATACGGGGCCCCTGAATCTGGCCTCTTGGCTGGCAGACGGTTCTGGATCGCGAAACACGTGGCTTTCGTCAGCACATGTATCTCTGAAGTGTGGTTCCTCCTCCTTCTCCTGACTGTAGTCCTCTCTCTCAAAGATCGCTGGAGAAGGGGGATGTGCTGCAAAGCCTCCTGGAGGGTCAGCTGGATGTGGAATCGATCGATCATGCTCTGGCTGAACTCCTCAAGCTCTCTCTTTTTTGGATTTTCTTTTTTCTTCCCCTTCCCCATCTGAAGGGCTCTAGGGAAGGGGATCACAGGGTCCTTCTCAGATGAAGGACTAGGAAAAGGCCTAGACGGTTCAAGGACCGGATCCACACATACATCATGCACCATAGTGGGACCAGATGAAAGTAAACCTTTTCCTTTATTCACAACAGAGTTCTGAGATATAGAAATGCGAGGAAAGACAACATCTCTATCACGACAAACACTGGTGGCCTCAGTACCACCGTGGGCTGGCTCTGCTGCTGCTGCTGGTAGACGTCTCGCGGCATCAGTACCGTGGGCTGGCTCGGCTGAACTGGTGGCGTCAGTACCACCTCCTAGATCTGGTGAAGCGGCGGCCTCAGTACCGCCGGTGGGATCAGCATCCTTGGTGGCTTCAGTGCCACCGTCATCATCTGGAGCGGCCTCAGTACCGCTCTCCTCCTCCTCATGTGGCGCCTCTGAAGTGTCCTCGTGAGGTAGCTCAGAGCAGGCACCGCCGCCTGCTGGGGTCCTACCGCTCCTAAGTGTGACAAAATCAGCATCAAACAGATCCGAAGATGTATCATCAAATGGGTCACTAGGAGTGGCAAACTCAGTATGTACTACCTGCTCAGATTTCATCTTGAGGTTGTTCGGGTTCGACTCAATCTGGGCTGGAATGGCGGCCTTCCCTCTCACCAAGTCCCGCATCTCCTGGCGGAACTCGTCCATCTCCCATCGGAATGTGGCCTGCTGGTTCGTGAGGAGGCGGGCAATGTCATCCAAAGCGGGGCTCTCGTGGGAGCCCGACGGGTAGCCTCTCTGGAGGTGAGGCTGCTGGAACTGCTACTGGTGGTGCTGGTAAGAGGGGTATGAGGATGGGTGCTGCTGCTGAACCGGGTGAGCCTGCTGCTCACGTCTCCATGACTGTCCCTGCTGCTGATAGGGACGAGGACCGAAGGATGGCTGGTGCTGCTGATATGCTGGGGGCTGCTGCTGCGGCTGGTGGTGATCTCTCTGCTGGGAGTATTGCCCTCCCTGTCTTGACGGCTGCTGCTGGGGCTGGGTACCACCACTCCCCCACCTGAATCCGGGATGGTCTCGTCGGATCCCAGGCTGGGGGCGGTCATACCAAATCCCGTTGACATCCATCAACGGCTTGGCATCGTAGGGGGCTGGCGGGAGTACTGCCAGAGGCTGGTCCGGCTGGTAGACCACCATCTGCATCTCTGGAGATGGTGGGGACTGGTAGGTGGGCTGCGGCTGCTGGTACGGCTCCGCCTGTACAATATGGACCTGTCTAGGCTGCACGTGGGTGCTGGAGCGCTGGGACGAGCTGCTGCTGCTGCCGGCGTCGCCTCGCGACTGAAGACGGGGCTGAGAAGCCGTCTGTGCCTCCTGGAGACACATGAGCTGTGTCTTCATGTCGCTCAGAACCTGTGCCATCTGCTCCATCTGCGTGATACTCTGGCACTGCTTCTTCTCGATCAGCTCCATGCGGTCCAGCTTCTCGCTGATAATGCCCATGTCCGCAGCTGACGACTCTGCCTGTGCTGCTGCGGCTGCGGACGAACTGGATGGACCTGCATCTACCCGTGCTATCCGCTGGTACTGCACGGGTCCTGGTTGATGCGGCTGGGTCTTCTGAGTATACAACCTGGTCTGAGACATCACCATATAGTTCTCAGCCATCTCCTCGAAGATGGCCCAGACCTGGTCGTGGTCCTTGGCGAAGTAGGACCCGCCGCAAGAAGCATTCACCAGGCCCTGTAGCTCTGGTGTCAACCCGCTGAAGAAGCTCTGCACAAGGTTCGGCTTCATGATGTCGTGGTGCGGGCATCTGTCCAGGAGCTCTCGGAACCTCTCCCATGCCTCGTGAAACTGCTCGTTGGGGAACATGGAGAAGTTGTTGATCAGGGCCCTCGCTGCATTCGTCCGCCCGAGTGGATAGTACTTGTTCAAGTACTTGGTGCGGAGCTGCTCCCAGGTATAGACAAACCTCCCAAGATGCTTCAGCCAGGTGGCTGCTCTATCTACCAGTGAAAACGGGAAGGCTATCATCCGAATCGTGTCCTGGTCCACATGCCGGTCGTGGACAGTACTGCAGATCATCAGAAACTCCTAGAGGTGGAGGTGGGGCTCCTCAGTGGCAAGTCCGTGGAAACGAGGAAGCATCTGCAGGGTGTTCGGGGGGAACTTGAAGTCCCCCACGATAGCAGGTACCACCACCCAATGGTGCATCAGTGTAGATCCGGGGTTGTGCAACTCCCGCATCGGTCTAGGTGGTCCTCCTCCTCCCGCGGCTGCTGCTGCTGCTGCGGCTCGTGCCTCTGCATCAGGTATCTCCTCAGGCTCGCTCTGCTGGTCTCTCTCTGCTCTGAGCCTCTCCAACTCTCACCTCATCTCTATCATAAATGCCCCCTGATCACGGAGCTGCTGCTGGACTGTCTCGAGTGATGCGATCAGGGTGGAGTTGATCGCTCCCTGGTCAAGTACAAAGTGCTCGGGCTGTCGGGAGAGATCATCTGAACTGCCGGCTCCGGCCATAGTGACGTCTGCAAAATCAAACAAGCCCAACTCAGGTGCTGTCAAATCAATCAGTCTCTCCTCGGGCTCGTGTCTCTCAAGTAGATCAGAAAGGGGGTCGAGGGGGAACAGGGTGGAATCGTACTCGGGCTCGGAGATCGGGTCTGAGCTCTCGCGAGCCAACCTAGATGAGGAGGTAGACGCGCCCGAAAGCGGTGCAGCCAGAGGCTGCCTAAGAGACCGTCTACCCATCATCTTGATCTAGCGAGTAAGGCGGATGAGATTTGGAAAAATTATGATCAGAAAACAAACCCCCGGTTCACTAACGCAACGCGAGCTGAAGACCGTGAAAGTTCGGTCAAATTATCTTGTCAATTTTATTTTGGTGAACACACAAAATATCAGAGCGCTTACGTGACCTGTTGGGATATCCGATGCTAACCCAACCGACTGGCCCGCACGGAAAAGTCGGTAATCAGTCGGGACTAGCAACGGGGGGCTCTACCCTAGGGTGCGGGTCACTCTCTCGCGCATCCAAACCATACAATGAGGGGGTTGCTCTCCCCAAGACAAAGTTTTTAGGGTGAGCGGTTTTTAAGATCAATAATTTTAGCAGTCCCAATTTTATGGTTTCACTTTTTTTTTAATATTTTTCAAAGCAAACAAAAGGCCTAACGAATTTTTCGGTTCTCCTGGTTATTAAGTCCAAAACAGGGGGGAGAAGACGAAAAAGCCGATGCACGACAAATCAATGATGCATGCTGAGTAAGAAATGCGTACCTTGCCTCCAGCACTCTACATGCAAAATGATCCGCGCATAAATGTAAAGACAGAAATAAAACTATCTATATGGTGCAGCGGGAAAGCCGAGTCCTAAACGAGCAACTTCTAGCGAAGAACCGTCTAACCGGTCACCGACCCCCAAGCCAAAGAGTCTTGTCTTGGCCCGTCCCTCCTCTGTCCGACAAATCGGGGGTAGGAGCAAGTGCTTTACAGGACGGGCTACGACACGTAGGCTACGAAGGCAAATGAATCAGTTATTTTTATTAATGATTTTTAAGTAGGTCCAATTATCGATCTATAGGAACAGATAATCAATTAGGTGTGTGGATCCTACTAATTACGGCACATTCACCAGAAATTCCTAAATCTAGGGGCTCGAGCAAAAACCGCGTAAACACCGGAAAAGGCAGAAAGAAAAGAAAATAAAACCGCGAAAAAGCCGCGAAAAACCGCGCAAGTCCTAAGGGTCCCCCGAGCACACCGGTGCTCGGCGAAACAGACCCGCTACGGCAAGTCACAAGTGTCCAAGTCCAAGTCCTGTATTATTACAATAATAATGAATAAAAATAAATCTACCCTAATCCTCACCCACTCAGCTCTCTCTCACTCTCTCCTGCGGCTCCGCGAAGAAGGGAGCCGCCTCCGGATTCCGCGGTTGTGCCGGCTTCTCGAAATCAGTCGCCTCGATCCTGGGGCCCTCGCAAGAGAAAACACAGTGCTCAGAACCAATAATCAGATAATAATAAGAGAAAAATAAAGGAAAATGAAAAATAAGGATGTATGTGCAAAAATGCAAAAAATAAAATAAACACACAAAATAAAAAAAACAAAAATAAAATGAAATGAAAATAAAACAAAATAAAACAAAAAGAAACTACAAACAAAAACCGCGAAAAAGCCGCGAGCTTCGAAGAGCCGCGAAAAGCCGCGAAAATAAAAACGAAAAGAACTACTAAGCCGTGCTCCCCGGCAACGGCGCCATTCTGATAACAGGCTCGAAGGCTAGGGTATGAGGTACAGAAATAGGGTCGTTGTGACCCGAGCAATCAGACCATGTATATCAAGAAAAATATCAGACCACTAACTAAATCATAAATCAATCAAGTACAAATAAAGCGGTCCTGCTATATGTTTAACCTGGTATAGCACCCAGGGTCGAACTCAAGGAGCACGGGTTGGCCGAAGGCCTACGAAGTAGTAAAAATGAATAAAATAAAAGACAAAATATTTTTTTAGTGGTTTCTAATTATTTTTTATATTTTTTTGGATTTTTAAAATATAAAGAAAATAAGAAAAACAAAAACAAACACACTTCAACAATTTATTTAATGCAACAAAAATCAAGCAAAAATTCAAACAAAAATATTTTTATGTGTTTTATAATTTTTTATGTTTTTGGTGAATTTTTGGGATTTTTCTGATATTTATTTTAATTTCTAAAAATCAAACAGTAACAAAACTAAGTGGTACTGTCCAGCCAAGCCTAAAGTCCCTAGATAAAATACCTAAGGACCTCAAAAAGGCCTGAAGGTAATTTTCCTAGAAAATAGATGAAATAAGGAAAATTTAGGTACCAGATTTGTTGTTTTTGGATTTTTAATGTATTTATTAGAATTTTTATGGCTTTTTAGGGATTTTTAAGTTTTTAAGGTTTTTAATCAGAGAAAAATAGCCAAAATTGGCTAGAAAATCAAGGAACACAAAACAAACAGTACCGAATTTTTATAGAATTTTTAGGGGAGTTTTTATATTTTTTTTGGGATTTTTAAAACTAGGCAGTAGCTAAAATAATAGTTTTTGAATTTTTAAAAATAACAAACGAAATCAAAAATGTCCTAAAAAATCCGCAAAAATCCTACATCATGGCAGGAGTCATGTGTCAAATTTTCGTCGAATTTGGAGGTGATTTGATATTTTATTCAAAAATCACAAGAGGTACTGTGCACAAGGACTGAAATGCAAATACCCAAAGTTCTGGGGGTCCCGGTGCAAAATACCCAGCAAAACACGCGCGAGGCGCGTGCCTGGGGCACTCAGGGACCTATATGTAATAAAAATAAGGTCCGGGAACTAATTAGTAACACGTACCAAAAGTCCGAGGGCCTCAGCTGCAAATATCCCAAGAATAAACACACATGCAGAATAAAACCATTCACAGGGGCATAAATGCAAATACTAAAAAGATTCTTTCATTTCAGAACAATCAGAACTACAAGGGCATATGATGCAAATAACCCAAAAATACACGTGACGAAGCACGTGGCTCACACAGGCAGGGGTATATAAGCAAATACTCTAAAGTACAGGGTCCATTGTGCAAATAAACCTAAAACTAAATAACGTGCTTAAATATTTACAGGACTCAAATGAAATAAAACTAAGATAAGGGCCTAAGGGTAATTTACCCTTTATTAACCGGAGCTGACGGATGGCCGCCACGTGGCGATCGGACGGTCGAGGTGGGGGCGGCTCTCAACGTTGCTCTGCTCTGGTCGATCCAACGGTCCAGGCCAGGACACGTGTGGATCTAACGGCCTGGATCTGTCTCCTCAGATCTGACGTCCACGGGCGCTCCAGAGATGGACGGTGCTGATCAAAACTGGAGCGAGGAGGGCAATCCAACGGCTCTCGAGGGTGCTGGATGAACTGATGGCCGGCGAACTTCGCCGGCCTCGTGAAGCTACCTCAGGCCTCCTCTGCTGCGCCTGAATGTCGGAGGAGCTCCGTCGTGAAGGTGCGCAGCTGCTGGTGGTCTCCGATGCCCCAGCCGAGCTCGGATGAGCTCCGACGAGGGTGGCGGAGCTGAAGCTCCTGGGCTAGATGTCGAGAAGCCTCAGATGGCCTCTGCTTGTCCTGCAAAACAGCTCAGAAACTTCGCGGGTCGAGGGCAAAGTGCCTCGACCCGGTTAGGCGGCGTGAAGGTGAATGGTGCGTCGGTGCGGGCGAACCCCGGCGATGCGACGGCGAAGGGATTCGAACCCCAGCTCCTGTGCGAGCTGGGTTGAACGGAAGGGCGGAGAAGGTGCGTGGAAGGAAGGCGGAGGTGATGGTGGATTCCGATGGTCGAATGGGAAGGTGAGGCGGTCGGAATCAGCGAAAATCGATGGCGGCGCGATTTGGGGCTAATCGGAAATTAGACTAAATAGGGGAGCTACGGGACTACCTGGGTGGATGATTAGACTGGGCTGGAGCTGGGGAAGCTCCCGGTCGTAGCCTCGAGGGACGTCTGGGCCCGAGGCTCGGAGCTCGCACCAGTGGCGGAGCTACGGCGGAGCTACTCGCCGGATCAGTGGTATCCGGCCCCTCTCCTCGCTGCGACAGCACCTGGAACGAGCTGTCACTCACGCTCGAGCACTGGAGGTCACGGGGGATGGAGCGAATGATCCAAAGATGATCAATGAAGGAGGCGGAGCTCGGCTTTATACGTGGGGATGATCCGGAAAGAAGTGCGCGGGTAGGGAAATCAGGAGCGCGGATCCCGACGCGGTAGCTCCGGCGAGGGTCTCGGGTGTGACGTGAAGGAGTCGGACCCGGGGTTTAGGCGAGATGGAGTCGGGTCGAGCGGGTAAAAATCCGAGAATAGGGGTCCGGTGCTCGAGTCCGTGGGAAGTGGTCCTGGGGGGGCCAGTTGACCGGGCGGTCAACATCCCCCAGGGCCAATGGCTGAAGGCCACGTGGCTGAATCAAGAAGTGACGAATACACATAGCTAGGGGCCGAATCAGCAAAAACCCAAAACATGAAATATTTTTATTTTATTTTTTTTCTATTTTTTGGTGATTTTTAATTAATTTTTGGAGATAAAAATAAGGTATATACATTATATATACATATATAGGTATATATACAATGTATTTTTGGTATTTTTGATTTTTCTATTTTATTTTGATTTTTGCTTTGATTCTTTTTATTTTATTTATTTACAAAGTATAACATAGATTATTTACAAAAAGTTTAAAAATTACTTTTTGTATATTTATAAAGCCAAATAAATATATATATATATATACGTGTGGTTTATGCACATGATGAAAGGATATTTTTAATCTTTTTGATTTTTATTTATTTTTATTTTGTTTTTATATTAATAAATATATACAAATATTTACAAGCACATTTTTGGGTGAGGAAAATATAATTTTATTTATTTACATAGATATTTACACAAGAGCCCCTATCTCCCTCTACTTTGGCTTTTATGCGGTCAGGCCCATGCTGAGCCCTCCCTTGGGTTAGGTTGCTCAATATTTATTCTAAATATTTCCCTCTTTTTCTTTTTAATCTTTATTCTTTTATTTTTGCACAAAAACATGCTAATTATAGGTTTTTACACAATGCATGCTTTTGGTAATTATTCCTATTTACACATATCTACATGCATTCGCAAAGGTTTTTGTAGCTAAAATATAAGAATAAAGAGTGATGAATGGGTATTCATCAAGATCTCGTAGGCAAACATGACTTAAGTACATCATAGGATATAACCCTTTTGAAAGCCCTAGCCTTTAGCACTTTAGTCATGGGAAAGTTCAAATTAAAAATTTGCCCCGGAAGTAGGAAGACTTTAAGTAATCGATCTGAGTCCCTAGATTTTCGAAAAAAAATCAAAATTGAATAAATGTTACTTAATGAGTCCATATCATCCTCAAAGAAGACGAGGAGATCATCAACGATTAGGAGATTTGTAATGGTAAAGTCTTCTGTTGAACAGGGTTTTTATGAGGGTCGGGTATTCTAACAAGGCAAGAACATCGTCATTGAGGCAATCGCTCATGAAACTCAAAGTCGAATAAAAATTAACCCATAGTATGAAAGGTAAAGCAATGCTATGTAAGTGTGGAGTTCAAATTTATTATAAACCTCGAAATAATTGTATAGTGGTGAAGTATGTGTAGGGTGTCAAACACATGGAACATATGGGTGCAAGCTATTATTTGTTTCTAAATAATGTATACATGTTGATATTTTTTTAGAATTTTTGAGAAGGTTTTAATATTTTTTTGTGAATTCTAAATATGAACAGGCAGAAAAAGGGATGTTTTTGAATTTTTAAAAATAATAAAAGGGCTAAAAAATTTTCCCAAAAATTAGTGAAAATTCTACACAGTGGCAGGAGCCACGTGTCAAATTTTCGCTTGATTTGGATACAATTTGATATTTTATTTACAATAAACAAGAGCCCACAATCACAGGGACCTATTTGTCATAAAAATATATTCTTGGGGCCTAAATGTAATAAAAATAGAAACCTAGGGAGTCCTGGTGCAAAAAGTCCAAGTTCTCACGCGTCGGGCATGTGGATTGGGCAATCAGGGACCTATATGCAAATAAAATAGTTCCGAGGGCTTCTTAGCAACAGGTGCTAAAAGCCCAGGGAACTAATTGCAATTAACCCAAGAAATTCGGCACATGTGGAATTAAATCACTCACAGGGGTATAAGTACAATTATACAAAAAGATTTTTCATTCATTAACATGTAAAAACTACAGGCCCATGTGTGCAAAACCACCAAAGATTCACGTGATGAAGCACGTGTCCACAATTTACAGGGGTCTAAATGCAATAAAAGTAAATGACAAGGTCCTCTATGCAATTTTACCAAAATAAAATGAACTACAAAAACTATTTACAGGACTAAATGATAAACACTAAAAGAGAGAGGGCTTAAGGGTAAATTACACTTTATTAATCGAGAGGCTGGATGCGCGCCACGTGGATGATCGTGCGGCTGAGGCGCGCTGCAGCTAAACAAAGGACCCTCGGCTCTTGATCGGACGGTGGAGGGCTCGCCACGTATCTGATCGGACATCTGTGGGCGAGGCTCGCCTCTCCTCTGCAGCGGACGGTGAAGATGGCGCCACGTGCTGATCGGACGGTACTGGTGCGGGGCTCCTCTTCGTATGAATGAACGGTACAGATCAAATCTGGGCCTCCGGGGTCGAACGAACGGCGGAGGAGGGTCCTGGAAGAACTCCTCGCCGGCAAACTTTGCCGGAGGAATGTGAGCGCGCTGGACCTCCTCGCGGGGTGCTGATAGGTGGAAAATAATCGCCAAGGCCTCCCGCGTCTGTAAGGCTCCTCCGATGACGCCGGGATGCTCTGAAGAGCTCCAGCGACGAAGGCGGAGCTTAGGCTCCTGTGCTGAACATGGAGGACCTCAGATGGACCTCCTCTGACCTGCAAAGCTGCATAGCGAGACTCCTGGGTCGAGGGCAAAGTGCCTCGACCCGGTTAGAAGCGAGGTGGGTGGTCTGTGCGTCGTGGCAAATGGTCTCCGGCGATGCGACAACGAAGGAGACCGACTCCCAGTTCCTGTGCGAACTGGGTTGGATGAAGGGGCGGAGAACGTGCGGGTGAGAAGGGCGAAGGTGAAGGTCGAGTCCGATGGTCGAGATATGGACGGATGTGGTCGGAATCGATGGTCGTAGGCGGAAGATGAAATTGGGGGTAAATGGAAATTAGCGAAAACTAAGGGAAACTAGGCTTACCAGATGGCTGAGATCGACTGTGGACGAGCTTACGAAGCTCCGGGTCTTTGCCTCGAGGGTCGTCGATGCCCGAGGCTCGAGCACCACTCCTGGGCGGCGCACGGCGGCGCTAGGCTGTCGGATCAGTGGCCGGGGCACTCCCTCCTCACTGCGACACCACCCTCAGCTCGTTGTCACTCAGGAGAGAGTAGTGGAGATCCTGGGATGGAAATGGCGGAGCCAAAGATGCGTGAAAATGCGGCCGGAGCTGAAGTTATATAGTCCTAGGGGTCCGGCTAGAAGGGTGTCGGGCGAGGAAATCAGAGTACGGACCCCGATGCTATCCTCCGGGCGTGGATCAGGGTTGATCAATGACGGATTAGGGCCCGGGGTTAGCGGATTTGGAGTTCGGATCGATGCGCAATAAATGGGAGAAAAGGCGGGTCGGGCGCAGATCCGCGGGGCTGTGGTCCAGGGGGGGAGTTGATCGGGGGGTCAACATCCCCCGTGGACCAATGGGATGCGACCACGTGTGAAATAATTGGAAATTCAATATAAAATAGCAAATGGCCTATTTTGGAAAAAGTTAAAACATAAAAAATGTTTATTTATTTATAAACTATTTTTTGTGATTTTCATTTATTTTTTTGAAATAAAAATTAGGTATTTACAATATAGTATTATATACATAGGTATATACACTATATATATTTTGGATTTTTTTATTTTTAATTATTTATTTTTATACAAATTATTCCAATTTTATATTTTATTTATTTATAGGATAAAATTTGGAATAATTTGATATTTTTATTTTATTTTTATTGTTTATGTACAAGGGTAAAATAATTACTTATATACATCTATGTACATGGTATATATACAATATTTATTTTGATTTTTGTTTTATTTCTTTTTATTTTATTTTTGTTTTTATGATTTTTATTTTATTTATTTACATTATGGGATGAGGAATATATACACATTTTGTTATATTTTTATTTATTTATTTATAGGGATAAATAAATAGAGAAGTGGTTTTATGTACATGGTGAATATAGACAAGGAATAGTATTTTATTTTCTTTTTAATTTTCTCATTTTTATTTTAATTTTATATTTACAAATATGTACAAATAAACACAAACCCATTTTTATTTTTATTTAGAGGAAAATATTTTTATTTATATACAGATATATTTACACAGATGAGCTTCCTTATATCCCTCTACTTGGGTTTTTATGCGGTCAGGCCCATGCTGAGCCCTCCCTTGGGATTAGGTCGCTCAATATTTATTCTAAATATCTCCTTCTTTTTCTTTTATTTCTTTACTAGTTTATTTATGCACAAAAACATGCTAATTATTCATTTTTACACAATGCATGCTTTTTGATAATTATTATTATTTACTTATATCTACATGTGTTTGGCAAAAGTTTTGTAGATAAAATAAAAGAATAAAGAGTGATGAATGGGTATTCATCACCCCCCTATACTTAACTTTGCTAGTCCCTTAGAAAACACTTATTTGAAAAAGAAGTGAAAAGGAGAAAGAAAAAGAAAAAAGAGGAGAAAATGCATGGATCAAGGTTGATTATTAAACTTGCCTTCATTAAATTGAAATATGGAGCTCGATCAGATCTTTGGATTATGAATGTGTCGGAACCTTATTTGGACTTAAGTTTAAAGCTCAATAGCCTCTAAGATCCACTACTCTATAATCAAGACTCCTCAACAATCTAGATCAGAACAAGTCTACATACACAAATCCTGAAGACTAAGAGTCTTTCCTTGTATAGTGTAAGTGATATATAAGCTCTCCACCTCATACGTGGCAACTTGACGGCCCTCCCCAACAAGGTAACTCTATGACCCTAGTCTGGCCACTCTTTCCTCGAGGAGCGGGGTATTCCCTTCTAAGTTCAAGTTCAACCGTTCAAGAAGAGGGGGAAGAAGAGAATGGACCATGGCCAGTGTAGCCATATATCCTTGGGAGCTCAACCATTGTAGCTAAGTCTCCCTGTTGCAAGCTACATAAGGTGAAATTCATGAGTCTCAAGCTTTTCTTGTTGCACTATATACATACTCCAGTGGGATTATTATTTTCTATCAGACCCACCACTTTTTTGGAGCTATTTTCTTTTTGCATTTTTTCCCTTTTTTTTCAAGTGCATCTATACAACATATACATGTGCAGCATATATACATAAGGAGTTTTTCCTCTTGAGCCAGTAGACTATTCCTCTTTTGAAGCATTATTGCAACCCACAACTCCTGTCGTTAGACCTCATGGCAACCAGACCAAGTTGAGATGCACTTCCTTCACTAAAAGAAGAAGAGAGGTTCCACCTAGAAGTACTACCCTCATATGCTACCCCAAGTCAAGGAATACTGCCTCCTCACCACCTCATCCGTAGAGAGCTCGGTGCAAAGTACGGGTCCAAGTAAAGCCATTGTCTATATGAGTCATGTGTGTGTTGTTAAGTGCTCTACTTAGGCTCATTGAAATGACATGTGATCATAGCCTAGTGGAGTCAAAGAATTAAGTCACCATGGACCTGAAAAGCCTTAACCCTAAGCCTTATAAGGTTCCTCTTAGAATTCAGTGGATTAAGATCTTAATCAAGCTCTATTTCTCAATTTAGTTCCAGGCTAGTTTAAATGCCAACTATAATCCGGGAAAAACTATATAAAAGTATATACAAGGATGCTATTTACACAATATTTACACAAATGCAAAATTTTTGAAAAATATTTTGAAATCATGAATGAATGCATGGATGCAAGTTTTGCAAAATATTTACACAAATTTACACAAGATTTTTGCAAACTTTTGATTTTCAAAACATTTTGGAAAAATTTCGTACTATATACATAATTTTGATATGCACATATTTACACAAACTTTACACAAAAAGTTTTTGAAAACATGTTTACAAAAATAATTTTGTACAATAGCTATGTATGTGCAAATAAAAGAATGATTAATTACAGGGAAAATTTTTAATTTTTATGGATTTTGGGTTTTTAGCCATTTTTATTTATTTACACACTCACACAAAGTACGAGTTATGGCTAATGTATATATGAAATATATACACACACCCCTATACTTAGCTCGAACGATGTCCTCAGAGTCAAGAGCGATGAAGAAGACATAACTCGTGCTTAGTATAGGGAAGTGAAAAGGAAGGCTATATACACAGACGAATGAATGAATAGAAAATCAAGAGGATCTCGGCTTTTCCCCCTATACTTAGGATCAAATAATCCTAAGTATAGAAGGCTGTACACAAAGCGAAAACCGAGTGAAGAATGTACAGTGTCTACCCCCCCCTATACTTAGGGTAAAATATCCCTAAGTATAGGCAGCAAAAACATGGATAGAAAAGAATCAAAAGAATATCCAAGAGTCCTACATCCCCCCTATACTTAGGGTAAAGTGCACCCTAAGTATAGCATAATCAAAAGATGAAGAAAGGGATGTGGACTAAAGAATGGAATGATATGGACATCTGGATCTATACAAGTCGGGAGAACAGTGATAATCAGGCGTGAGATGCAATAGATGTGAGTCAAGAGACCACATCTCACGCAAAGTGAATAGGGGCAACATCAATGACCCGCGACTCATGATCTAGAAATGGCTTGAGCCGCTGGTCGTTCACTCGAAAGGTACTCTCAGAAGACAACTCAGATATATCAATACTCCCATTGTCGTGTACCTTTCTCACAAGATAAGGTCCCTTCCATTTGCTCTGTAGCTTCCCTGGAAATAGACGAAGCCTAGCATCAAACAGCCATACTCTCTGTCCAGACTCAAAATGCTTGTTGCTGATATGAGAATCATGCCACTCCTTCACTCTCTCCTTGTACTGTAGGCTGTTTGAGAAGGCGGTATCACGAAGCTCCTCCAGGGCTGCTAACTCTACCCTCCTCTGGTCTCCTACACTATCTGGATCCAAAAGTATATCTGTGACTGCCCAAAGTGACCTGTGTCTCAACTCAACAGGTAAATGGCACGGCTTGCCATAAATGAGGCGAAAGGAAGATGTGCCAAAAGGTGTCTTGAAAGACGTCCTATATGCCCACATGACCGAGTCCAAAAGCTGTGACCAATCCTTTCGGTCAGGGCGGACGACTTTCTGCAATATAGTCTTGATCTCCCTGTTCGACACCTCGGCTAGACCATTCATCTGTGGATGGTATGGAGTGGCAACTCGATGGTCTATGCCGAACTCGCTAGCAAGGGCCTTCACCTGGTCGTTGATGAAATGAGACCCCCCGTCATATATCAACACTCGAGGTACCCCGAACCGTGTAATGATATGCCTCCTCAAAAATCTGCAAACAGTCCCGGCATCTGCGGTTCGGGCGGGGATGGCCTCAACCCAACGACTCACATAATCAACGGCCAACAGAATGTACTCGAATCCCTGACTCTTAGGGAATGGACCCATGAAATCGATGCCCATGCGTCAAAAACCTCACAGAAGTGAATGGGCTGCATCAGCATCATATCATGCTGTCCACAAGTGCCCATCCTCTGACAGTCAGTACACCTCTTCACGAACTCATCAGAGTCCTTGAAGAGGGCAGGCCACCATAGGCCGAATTGGAGCACTTTCTGTGTCGTTCTCCTCCCAGAGTGATGTCCTCCTGCCTCAAGCTTGTGGCAGTAAGTGAGGACGCTGTGGTGCTCCTCCAGAGGAATGCACCTACGTCAGACGCTATCCCCTCCTTCGTGGTAAAGGATGGGATCCTCCCAGTGGTAGGACTTGGCCTTCGCGAGGAAGGTCTCAAGCCTCTGCCTGGGCCAATCTTGTGGAACTTTCTTAGCAACAAGAAAGTTCACAATATCAGCATACCACGAGAGAGGAGATGGCAAGGATCACCTCATCTGGGAAGGTCTCACATATAGGATCAATCTGCTCATAATCCTCAAGATGCTCTAATCGGGAGAGATGATCCGTCACCACATTCTTGACTCCAGGCTTATCCTTGATCTCTATGTCGAACTCCTGGAGTAGAAGGATCCATCTAGTCAACCTGGCCTTGGCATCCTTCTTTGCCATGAGGTACCTTATGGCGGTATGATCAGTATACAAGGTCACTCTAGATCCAATAATGTACGATCTGAACTTATCTAGGGCGAAGACTACTGCTAGCATCTCCTTCTCGGTGACTGTGTAGTTCCGCTGCGCGGAATCCAATGTGCGGCTAGCGTAGTGAATAACAAATGAGACTCCATCCCTCCTCTGTCCCAGCACGGCCCCTACGGCAAAATCGGAGGCATCCGTCATGATCTCGAATGGGAGAGGACCAATCAGGTGGCTGGAGAACAGGAGCCTCAACAACACATCGCTTGAGAGTCTCAAACGACGAAAGACACTTGTCATCGACAAGGAACTCGGTGTCTTTCATCAGCAGGTCAGTCAACGGTCGGGCAATCCTACTGAAATCATGAATGAATCGCCAGTAGAAACCAACGTGCCCCAGAAAAGACCGTAACTGCTGCAAATTGGACGGCAGTGCGAGTTTTCTAATGACATCTACCTTGGCCGGATCAACCTCCATGTCCCTGTTGGAGATGATATGGCTAAGCACCGTCCCTTGAGTCACCATGAAGTGACTCTTCCTCCCAAGACAGCACAAGGTGAACCTCTATACATCGCTAAAGGACTCGGTCTAGGCAGTCAGGACAGGAGTCGAATCCGTCGCCGTAAACCGAGAAATCATCCATGAAGACCTCCAAGCACTCCCCCACCATGTCCGAAAAGATCGACAGCATGCATCTCTGGAAAGTCGCAGGGGCATTGCATAGCCCAAATGGCATGCGTCGGAAGGCATATGTGCCGAAGGGACAGGTAAAGGTAGTCTTGTCCTGGTCCTCGGGAGCGATGGCCACCTAGTTGTAGCCCGAGTACCCATCCAGAAAACAATAATGGCTCTTCCCTGCTGATGAATCTCGTATTCATCACTCTAAATCTCATTTATTAAGCTCAAAACCCTCAAAATCAACAACATTCTTGCATCTATTCTGCATAATTAGCATTCATGCATGTTTCCATAAGAATGGCATTTTAGCACAAAATTCTGTATAAAATAAGAAGCCAAAAATCCAAGCCAAAATGACCTGTAAATAGCCTAACTTCCCGGATTTTTAACTCTTTCATGCTAATTCCGAATGACTCAAAACTACTTCCACCGTGTACATATCACTAACAAGAATAAAAGAAAAATACAAAAAATAACTAACCCAAATAAGTGGACCAAAAATCCAAACCCTAATTTCAGGATTTCCGGACTAAAAACCCCATATCTTCCTCATCCAGTGTTCTTTTAATCCTAGTCACTTTTGAACTAATGTACATTCAATTACCTTCAAAACGAGACGAAGTTCAAGTGAATCGGAGCTCATATGTGAAAGTTGGGTTTTGGCCTCTTTTGTATGTTGTATATTTTAAGCTATTTTTGACCTAACATTTTATGTACATATTCTATCAATTAATAAAAATCCAAAAAAATTAGATTAAAGTGTCTTTATTTATCGTTGATTTTACCGTAATTTTTCTGGATTTTTATCTAATAAAAAAAATGACATAAAAATTATAAAACCCAAAAACCAAGGTATTCTATGTACATAGGGATACCCCAAAAAATCACTTTGTGCAAATGATCGATTTTGGTTTTGATGTCTTCATGAAAGTTGTAGATCTCATCGAGACGAGCAATTTTCGTGAAGACACTTTTTCGATCCGAGGTCGTTTACTATTTTTATCGATTTTACAAGATAATTAATATTCGAATTTTCTGGTGCTGACACGTGGCAGCACCTGGTGCCGCCACGTGTCTCATTTTTGGCATTATTATTAACGTTTTTTGTTAAAAAAATAAAAAAATAATAAGGCCGCACGTGCCTCCCCAGGCACGTGCTCCGCACGTGCCTCCGCCTCTGTCTCTCTTTGATGCCACGTGGTTCAATCATGGCCGTCCGATCTCGGCCGATCGGACGGCCGCTGTGTGTCTTCTTCCTCTCCCTTCTTTCCCAATTCGGCCGCCGCCCTCCTTGGGAGCTCCACCGCCCCGACTTCCTCGCCGCGTATCCCGCGCCGCCGCGCCTCCGCAAATCTCGCTATCTCCGTCAACCTCCAATCACGCATCCAATCGAATCTTCGCCCCCCAAATCCTTCCTTCTCCGGCCATCCCTCAACCCTATAAAAAACCGCCGCCACCCACAAAGAACCCATCCGCCGTTCCTTCATCGATTGTCTCCCTTTGGTGTGACAGACCGTGACGAACTCCTCGCCGGCGTGATCCGAGGTCGAGCTCCTTGTCGCAGCACCGCCTCCGAAGCCGCTGCTCCGCTCCGGCCATTTACGCCGTCGAGCCCCCATCTCAGGTTATCCCACTCTATCTCCCTATCTCTATCTATCTATCTCTCTCTCTATTCTTCTTCGCCGGTCACCTTCCTCATTCTCCAACCGGTCATCGACATCAACGACCGCCTCTCCCAAATCAACCTTCTTCCACGACAACGCCACCGGCCGATCTCTGCCTTCGCACCACCGCAATGCCGCCCTCTAGGCCATGTTTCGGTCAGAGGGAGGCCGACGTCATCATCACCTCCGACGACCACCGCCTTCAACACCAACTCCTCCGCCACGCCGCTGCGCCCTCGACGTCCCTCGACCGTGTGTCGGTCACGCACACGCCATCGTCCCTGCCTCCGTCTTCGCGTTATCGCCTCCGCCAGAAGCAGCAACATCCTCCGCCTGGGCACCCAACACCCTCTGCTCCACCTCCGGGCACACGGCCCGAGGTCCCAGCACGCGCGAGGCGCGTGCGTGGGGATCTACTTCAACCGCAAGTCACCCCAGGGGTCACGTGCTACGCACGTGCCCTGGGGGAAATTAACTGAAGAACCCCCTGTCAGTCATCGTTATTACGCACCAGCCCCCGCCATCTAGAGGGCACGTGCTGGGCACGTGCCTCTCTGGAAATTTTGCACAATCACCCCGAGGCTATTGGTAATTACATCTACGTCCTTGTTCTGAATTATTTCTTTATTTATTTTGCATAAGTACCCCTGTGTTCCCCCGTATTTGTGGACCTTCTCTTTACATTATTTAATTAATCTAAAAACAGCATGATGTTCATTGAATAATTCTCTTCATTTTGACATATTGTGGACAATTTTGTGATTGATGGTTGGTTAATAAATAATTATTTTGCAGAAAATTGCATATTTTGCCCATTTCTTGCTTGGAAATTCATAGCTAATTAATCATTGCTCTAAAAATCCTTGAAAAATCACATATGGTAGAGTTAATTGTTCTTAACATCATGCCCAAAAAGAATTGAATTTACATGCATACTTTGCTCTATAAAAATCATCTTGCATCTTTTGGTATTTAATTTTTAATAGGTATTAAACCCCACATTTTTGAGGTTTAGGATTTTTCTGAGATTCACCACATAGTGATAGATCTTAGATAATTTATTTCTTGAAAATAAGTAGGTTTAATATTTATTACAATTAAATATTGAAAATCATTCTGTTTGCATTTAAAAATCCATAAAAACATCATATTGCATCGAAAAATTCCAAAAAAATTAAAGTGCACTTATTTCATCATATTTTACATCTCGGCCAAGTTTCGTATTTTTCAGACATCATTTGAACGTAATTCACATTTTAGTCCATAAAGTAGGCCGGATTTGCATATTGCACCCTCTATTGCATTGAAAATTCTTAAAAAAAAGACCGCCTCGAAAACCAAACACGAACTTTGATAGACATCTCTCTAGGTTGTTCCTTTGCCTCCTTGTGATCGACCTTGGGACTTGCCCAAGTAAAATAAACATAAAACCACGAGAGTAAAAAATTTGAACATATTATTTGTGGTATTTTCTTGACCGTTTCCGATTGCCGCCTACAACGCACGACTTTAATTATTTTCACACTCGACGATAAAAACAACTTCTTAAAAGCGACATTTCCGGACTCGTCGGATGGCGCCGTTGCCGGGGAGGCAAACGACTTAGATTTTTGTAGGAAAATTTTTGTTCGGTTTTTCGCATTCGGGTAGTCCCCCTGAATTTCACATTGTAAATTCCATTTTTTTCCTGCAATTTATTTTCAGAACTTATTTTTCATATATTTTTTGAGTCACTCTCTTACATTTTCTCTCTTATTTTTCTTGCGAGGTACTTTGTACGTGGAGCGATTTTTCAAAAAAACCGACGCAACTTCACTGACTTTTGCAAAAACCGCAATTAATTTAAGATCGAGTTGAGTTGTGAGAGAGCGTAGAGTCTAGGTTTTTAATTTGTGCAACTTTTGTGCAACTTCTAAATTTTTGTAATTAATTGCTTATTTACAACGGTGTCCAGTTGGACTCTCACGTGTGTAGAAAGACCTCTGACTTTATTCTGTGGTGTGTCGTGTCCTGTTTCACTCTCCGGTGAGGGTGCGGCCCGACTTGAGTGGCGATTAGGATAGACCTGCACATACGGCTCTCAGAGCATTTATATTTTTGCTTGTGCTCGTAGGATCTTAGGCCACACTACACTTTAATTGAGACGCACATAAATCGTTCAACTTAGCCAAATTTAAATCAATTCTTCCCGCTAATAGAACTTTATGCTTAGTTGCGGTTTTCCATCAGCTTGCATATCATTTAGAATAATTTTTAAATTCTGTCTAGCATCCCACATGGAGATTGCAAGGATTCACTGTAAGTCTTCTAACTGAGCATTCATCATAGTTTTCCGCGTGCATCAGCTTTTCCCGAATTCCTCTCTCTTGTTTTATAACATAACTTTAAAGGAAATTGGGACTGGACGGTAGACGTGTATTTGTGCTCATATATAATCTTTCAGTGATGACCTCATTAAAATCGGGACTGCTAAATATAGCTGATCTTAAAGAACCCATAAAATCAAGAATTTCTGAGGAAGAGCAACCCCGACCTTGGATGTTCTATTTTTCTAAGTGAGCGAGAGTTGACACTTAAGGCTAGAGCCCAAAACCGAAATTTCAGCTCGCTAACAAGATTGTCTTTTCACCATTTAAAATTAACAAGAAAATTGGTCGAACTCTTACGACCTTCACTGTGTGAGTTGGTGAAACAGAATTTTGTATTGTGTTTGATCTGATCAACATCCATTCACCTCTTGATAATCTCTTGAATTCGAGAATGGAAAATTGTGGTAATTTCTGTTCGGACTCAGCAAACCCTTTTTTGACCACCACAAACTTTCCAATCTCAAATACTCTGAGCCACTCTTACTCAGAACCACCTTGGGTTCAGGGACACCTTCCCCTGGAATCTTCATCTTATAATTCTCTTCAAACTATTGACTCCTATTTTTCACAATCTGAAGGTGAAAAGAAGAACTCACAAAAAATGCCTCCAAAGAAGACCAATCCTGAAGATGACCCCAATGAAGATCCGATGCAAATGATTCTCGCAAGACTTGCTGCATCTGAGCAGCAACAAAATTTGATGAGAGCACAACTAGAAAGAATGAATGCAGAGGAAGAACCACCAATGGAGGCTGCATATAATCCCGGGCAATATAGAGTCATAAATTACTTGCAGCCACCTCAGCCTGAAGTTCACCATGAACTAAAGCCACACTTCATGAATCAATTACCACAATTTCATGGTAATTCAGATGAAGAACCTTATGAATTCTTGCGTGATTTGGAGCTAGTATGTTCTAATCAGAGGCACCCACAAGTCAGCCAAGACTACATTCGTCTCACTGCATTACCTTTCGCCTTGAAGGGTAAGGCAGATTACTGGGTGAAAAATTTGGGAGTGACGGTAACCACCTATGATAGGTTCAAGAACCTATTCTTGAAAAAATTCTATCCCTTGAGTCGAACCAATCAAATGAGGGCTCGCATCACTAGCTTATCTCAGATGCCAAATGAACCACTTTGTGATGCATGGGATAGATTTAAAGATCTGTTGCAAAAATGTCCCTGCCATCACCTAGACAATAACATCCTGGTCCAATCCCTCTATTCTGGCCTTAACCACGGGACTCAGGGTCTAGTCAGCGCTGCCTGTGGAGGAAACAAGACATCCCGAGGAGCTGATACAGTCTGGAAAATACTGGAGCAAATGGCAGAGACTAGCTGTTCACCAATTGCTAGTAGATCTTACACTGATTCACTGAACAACTATCAAGCCAAAGGAGGGAAACAAACTGTCGCAGAAATAGCAGAGGACTTGCTGCCCAACATGAACATCATCACAGACAAATTAACAGTTGTGGATCACATTAATAAAAGGGTGAATGACATCGACAACCGGCTCGCTCAGTTTCCAAAGCAAATGGAGGAACTCACTGAGAAGATGTCCAAGATCGGGATGCCTACTGCACCTACGGTCCCAATTTATCATGTGCATCATGTCCAGGAGCAGCCAGGCTCTGGACAACCGCAACCATGGATTCAGGACCAATCCTACGTCCAACCTTCCCATCAGTCACCTCCTCCAGCCGAAACAGTTATAGAAGCCCCGCCTCTGACTTTTGAGATAAACGGCATCTGGTACACACAGGATAATACCCGACAGGGTAATCCGGGGGACCGTCAGCAATATCAACGTCCCTCCACCTTCTATAATGCCGCTCCACAACACAATCATCCATCGAGGTAGCAGCAACCACACGACCGTCAGAACCAACCTCAACAACATCGTCAACAATATCAAGCTCCAAATCAAGCATCTCGCTCATCCAAACCTCTAGAAGACCCGGTTGATATCCAAAAACAAATGCTGGAGAAAATTCGCAGCTTCCGGAATGAACTGTACGACCTACGGGTAGATGTTAATCGTCTATCCCGTTGGAAGGAAGAACAGACAGCCCCAGTCACATCCATTCCCACCCAAGTTCAAGCTAACCCCAATAGCTTGAACAAATCTCAATCATCTCAATACAACAATCAGGTATATTACTCAGATTTGTCTACATCTGAACACGAGATCCTTTCGTTTAACAATATCAATGCCATGTCCCTCAGGAGCGGAAGGACCGTGGTCGTACCTGATCGGGCAAGGGAAACTGACCATCATGACTCGGAAGATCGACCGGAGGATGATTCTGAGGATGAAGACGAAGGACGCCCGAGGATTTCAGCCCAAAAAAAGGGAAAAGCATCTATAGAGACCACAGAGGACCTTGAACCTATAGTTGCTGCGAAAATACCTTTGTCACCATTTCAGCAACATGATTATCATCCAAAACATTATGATTATAATAAGAACTCCAAATTCTTATTTATGATTCTGGATCTCTTTCTCCTATCTCAAATGCTTCCATTCCTTTCTCCCATGCTCTCAAGAAAGGAAGACAAAAGAAAACTATCCAGAGTGACCCAGTGATGGAAAAGTTCTGTCAGCAAAACATCACAGTGAACGTACCCTTTGATCAATATGTGGCTAGTAACCCTGCATTTCAGAAATATTTGAAAATGAAATGTACTCCCACTCGGACTCGAACAAAGAAAACAAACTAGTTTGTGGAGACCCATGTTCTGACAGTGGCCACTACCAAATGCGTGAGAAACCAGCATTTACCAAGAAAGAAAAGAGATCTGGGTGCTCATTATGTGGAAAGCCGCATTGGCGGTATCGCATTCGCACGCACACTTCTCGACAATGGTTCTTCCATCAATCTTCTTCCCTTAGCCTTATATTACCGATTAGAGTTAGGACCTCTTCAGAAATCACTATCCATACTCCAATTCGCTGATAAATCTACTAAAAGACCTAAGGGAGAAGTGAAAAATGTTATCATTATGGTCGAGGGTACGGAATACAAAGTGGACTTCACTGTCCTTGACATGGAGACTCCGAACCATTGGAAAGAGTCGCAAATCATTTTGGGAAGACCATTCTTAAGAACCGCCAAGGCTGTATTCGATTACGGCACTGGAATGATGAAATTCCGCTCCCTAGATGGAGAAGTGGATTTGGAAATGAGACAAACAAAATGGCAAAGACCCGATTCCGAATACACCACTGAAGATGCCGAAACCTCTGAGTGTAATCTAATCAGCACTACCGGACCTTGGGACCAACTGCCAAATCTTCACATGGATACCCTCACATCAGAAGAAGAAACAATGCGCCATACAGTGTGTGACCTATTGCCAGACAAATCTGAACACCTGGATATGTACAATCTTGATGACATAGAACTCCTTTCGGATTGGTCCATTCCATCCTCTTCGAAAAAAATCAATGAAGAGTCGGACGCGGCTTTGGCTGAATTACCGCACTACTTTTGCGATCCGACTCACTTTCTTTCAAGATCAGTGGCTAGCATATCACAGAATGATCCACCACCAACAAGCACAGAGCCAGACTTAAAAGATATTCAGCCAGATTTGATTGATGATATAGATCTGCCAGAGCTGAAACCTCTCCCTCCCACACTGAAGTATGCATTTTTCAATGGACCCAAAGACAAATATCCTGTGATCATTAGCTCATCATTAACCTTAGACCAAGAATCCAGACTACTAGAAGTCCTTGAGCGAAATCGAAAAGCCATCGGTTGGACTGTGTCAGATCTCGTCGGAATCAACCCTGCTCTCTGCTCACACCAAATTTATGTTGAGGATAACGCAAGGCCTTCCCGTGAATTTCAGAGAAGATTAAACCCCAATCTTCGGGAAGTGGTTAAGAAAGAGATAGAGAAATGGTGCAAAGCAGGTTTTATATACCCCATTTCTGACTCCAAGTGGGTGGCCCCCCTTCATGTCGTCCCGAAGAAGTCGGGAATCCAGATGGTCACCAACGAGGAGGGGGTTGAGATCGCGACCCGAGTACCCACGTCGTGGCGTGTCTGTGTCGAATACAGGCGCCTGAATGCTGCGACCAAGAAAGATTACTTTCCACTGCCATTTATTGATCAAATCTTGGAGAGACTTGTAGGGAAGGCATTCTTCTGTTTTCTTGATGGGTACTCTGGCTACAATCAAGTAGCTATTGCTCCCGAGGATCAGGAAAAAACCACATTTACATGTCCCTTCGGTACCTACGCATTCAAGCGCATGTCATTTGGGCTTTGTAATGCTCCAGGCACATTTCAGCGGTGCATGATTGCCGTATTTGCCGAAATGGTGGATGATTTCCTGGAAGTCTTCATGGATGACTTCTCGGTCCATGGTGATTCATTTGATACATGTTTAGCGCACTTGGACCGAGTCCTCAAGAGATGCAGAGAAGTTAATTTGGTACTCTCCTGGGAGAAGAGTCACTTTATGGTGACTGAGGGTATCGTGTTGGGGCATGTCATCTCCAAAAAGGGTATGGAGGTCGACCCTGCCAAGGTGGATGTGATCAAGAAACTTGAGCCACCAACCAACGTCAAGTCAGTGCGGTCTTTTCTAGGGCATGTTGGATTTTATCGAAGGTTTATCCCTGATTTTTCAAAGATCGCCCGCCCACTGACTGAGCTCTTAGGAAAAGACACCGAGTTTATTGTAAATCACAAGTGTCTTGAGGCCTTCGAGCTCCTGAAAAAGAAAATATGTGAATCACCGATATTACAAGCTCCTGACTGGTCTCTTCCCTTTGAGATCATGACTGATGCATCGGATTTTGCGGTCGGAGCTGTGCTTGGACAAAGACGGGATGGAATCCCTTATGCGATTCACTACGCGAGCAAAGTATTGGATCCTGCACAGAAAAATTATACAGTGACTGAAAAGGAAATGCTCGCAGTTGTTTGGGCCCTTGAAAAATTCAGATCATATATATTGGGCTCCAAGGTGACAATTTTCACTGATCATACGGCAATTAGATACCTCATGGATAAGAAAGATGCTAAGGCACGGCTTTTGAGGTGGATCTTGTTAATCCAGGAATTTAATTTGGAGATCAAAGATAAACCTGGAATAAAGAATGTTGTTGCTGATCACCTTTCCCGAACTGAGAAAAATGATTATCCTGATACTGGACCTATTAAGGAGACTTTTCCAGACGAATCTGTTTGCATTATTGATTCAACCCCGTGGTATTCCAACATCGTGAACTATCTTGTCTCCAAGAAGGTTCCCTTTGGTTGGACCAAGAGAATGATTGATAAACTGAAGTCGGATTCAAGAAAATACCATTGGGACGATCCTTTCCTTTTTTATGAAGGAGCGGATTGTGTCTGGAGAAGATGTATTCCTCAGGAAGAATACCAAAGTGTCCTCACACATTGTCACACTCTCGAGGCTGGAGGGCACCATTCGGGAAAGAGAACCGCACACAAGGTACTCCAATGTGGATTTTACTGGCAGACCTTATTTCGTGATGCTAATGATTTTGTACGGTCTTGCCCGATTTGTCAAAGGATGGGAGGGACCGTTGGTTATAGAGACGAAATTCCCATGCAACCAATGATTTTCTGTGATGTTTTTGATGCATGGGGGATTGATTTTACGGGTCCCTTTCCCAATAGCAATGGATTTGAGTACATCTTGTTAGCGGTTGATTATTTGTCTAGATGGGTAGAGGCTATTCCAACCCGAACCGCAGACAGCAAAACCGTTTGTAAGTTTATCAAGGATAATATCATTGCAAGGTTCGGGATACCAAAAGTCTTGATTTCTGATGGAGGTAGCCACTTTGTGAATAGGGAAATGAGATCTTTGGCTAAGGAGTACAAATTTGAACATAGAATAGCCAACCCTTATCATCCACAATCTAATGGCATGGCAGAAGTTTCTAATAGAGAAGTGAAGAGTATACTTCAAAAGTTGGTTCGTCCATATAGGAAGGATTGGTCAAAACTATTGGATCAAGTTCTTTGGGCCTATAGGACAGCATATAAAACACCACTTGGTACTTCACCTTTTAGGATGATCTATGGCAAGCCATGCCATCTACCTGCAGAACTGATCCACAAATCTGAATGGGCGATAAAAAAGTTGAATTGGAGTTGTCACCTTGGAAAATTTTGTCGAGACCTAAATTTGAATGAGCTAATTGAAATCCGAAATCGAGCATATGACAACAGTGTGATTTATAAGGACAAGGTCAAGAGATGGCATGATAGACACATTCGAGATAAAACCTTTGTCCCTGGGCAGAAAGTATGGTTGTTTAATGCTCGGTTAAAGATTTTTCATGGGAAACTGAAATCAAAATGGACGGGTCCCTATGTTGTCATCGATGTGCATACCAATGGAAGTGTGGATATTGCCGAACTCAAAGATGATGCACAACCTTTCTCAGTGAATGGGCAATTACTGAAGCCATATATAGAATCATCCAAAGAACATACAGTGCAAGTTGAGTTCATCTACTTCACACAGAGCAAGGACATTGACGATATATCAGATCAGACCCACCCTCCCTCCCGACCACATCGATCCCCTTGTACAACTTCTTCCTCTACTTAGGCCAAGGCCTAAGTATAGGGGGGGATCGATGCCATCTGTATATTCCATATTCCCCATCACACTCCATCTCCAGATCGACTCGCCTCCACCCTTCTTTTATACTTAGGCTGACCAAAGCCTAAGTATAGGGGGAAACGACACCCACCTATATATACTCTCCTCATTCACACACCCCGATCGCTTCATTTTTTTCTCTTTTCTTTTCCGCTCTTCTTCTATACTTAGACTATTCACAGTCTAAGTATAGGGGGCGATTCTGTAAATCTTGTTCTTTTTCCTTTTTTCACTCTCTTAAGCTTAGCCCGAGCTATGTCTTCTTTACGCTTCTTGTGCTTTGAGGACACAACACTCTCTAAGTATAGGGGGGTCTGTATATATATTTTGTATATATTTTATCCATATCTCGTACTTGCGCCTAAGTCTATATGTATTTACGGGGTGAGTATTCTTTAAAAAAAAACTTTTTACCACCAACACTGAATGGTATCCAAAATTTTTGAAAAAAAATGGCTTCTTATTCATTTTTTTTGCATTAAAAAAAACAAAACAAAAAAAAGCAAAAACACACAAAAATCCTTTGCATAAAAAAAGAAAAAAAAGAAAAAAAGTGTCTGCATTTCACACATCCAAGCATCGCATTTGCATATGTGAAAAGTCTTTGGGTTCTGAACCGAGTTATGAGCTGAAACCGAGAGTGGTCTGGACTTGACCTTAATCCACCTAATTTTCAGAGGAACTTCACCGAGAAATAGGATTTTAGAGTCTTCAGGTCTTTGACTTAATTCTTTGAGTTCCACATAACAATGCACAGAGTTTGACTCTTAGTGTCTAACCTGGTCTCTTCATTCTGGGTACAACTCTGGAATAAGGAATTAATTTTGTACTCTCGTACTATGCACTTAGCTCAACTCAAACGAGATGTTGGAAGGCTGTGTGAGTTTCTTTTCTGGTAGCGTGGAAATCTAAAGACCGGAGTACGGGTTGAAATAAAGCTTCGGAAAAGGGATGGACGGCTGGGCACAATTTTTCTAAGACTCCAAAAAATGTACGGAACAAAAAAAAGCTATATCCGTAGGGGTAAAACAAGACCCAAGCAGAACCACCAAAAATTCCAAATACAAAGAAGCTTTCTACCAAATAAAAATCTGACCAAAAGGTCCAAGCTTCAAGAAACCTACAGATCTTGGTGAAGACTCGGCTATACTGGCCATCTTCACAAGGAGAGGTGACTACACTGGGCACCCTCCAGTTCTTTTCTCATTCTTCTATCTTCTCCCCCCAATTCGATTGTGAACACAACGCGACAGACCTTAGAAGGAAATACCTGACTCCCCCGAGGATGAGTTACTGGAGAGGAGGTTCGTGCGGTAGTCCGGCATTCTGGACGGGAAGAGCTAAAACCTTTCACACACATGAGTCGGTTATTCAATGTTCATAGGGTATACTTTGGGAAGATGATTGATCTAAGATGACTTCTGAGCCGAAACTGTAGCAATGATGTGTAGAACTTGAGAACTGTTGATTTTAAAATTCTAAGTCTCACAGAAGTTCCGACACACAAATAATCCAAAGGTTGAGTATAGGTTCACTTTCACCTTCAGCTCATGGTCTTGGTATAGAACCCAATCTCATTTCACCTCATGGCATTTCTTTTTGATGCTCAGGGACGAGCATGGTTTAAGTATAGGGGGATGATGAATCTCGTATTCATCACTCTAAATCTCATTTATTAAGCTCAAAACCCTCAAAATCAACAGCATTCTTGCATCTATTCTGCATAATTAGCATTCATGCATGTTTCCATAAGAATGGCATTTTAGCACAAAATTCTGCATAAAATAAGAACCCAAAAATCCAAGCCAAAATGACCTGTAAATAGCCTAACTTCCCGGATTTTTAACTCTTTCATGCTAACTCTGAATGACTCAAACTACTTCCACCGTGTACATATCACTAACAAGAATAAAAGAAAAATACAAAAAATAACTAACCCAAATAAGTGGACCAAAAACCCAAACCCTAATTTCAGGATTTCCGGACTAAAAACCCCATATCTTCCTCATCCAGTGTCCGTTTAAATCCTACTCACTTTTGAACTAATGTACATTCAATTACCTTCAAAACGAGACCAAGTTCAAGTGAATCGGACCTCATATGTGAAAGTTGGGTTTTGGGCCTCTTTTGTATGTTGTATATTTTAAGCTATTTTTGACCTAACATTTTATGTACATATTTTATCAATTAATAAAAATCCAAAAAAATTAGATTAAAGTGTCTTTATTTATCATTGATTTTACCGTAATTGTTCTGGATTTTTATCTAATCAAAAAAATGACATAAAAATTATAAAACCCAAAAACCAAGGTATTCTATGTACATAGGGATACCCTAAAAAATCACTTTGTGCAAATGATCGATTTTGGTTTTGATGTCTTCATGAAAGTTGTAGATCTCATCGAGACAAGCAATTTTTGTGAAGACACTTTTTCGATCCAAGGTCGTTTACTATTTTTTATCGATTTTACAAGATAATTAATATTCGAATTTTCTGGTGCTGACATGTGGTAGCACCTGGTGCCGCCACGTGTCAGTCATTTTTGGCATTATTATTAACGTTCATTGTTAAAAAAATAAAAAAAAATAATAAGGCCGCACGTGCGTCGCACGTGCCTCCCCAGGCACGTGCTCTGCACGTGCCTCCGCCTCTGTCTCTCTTTGATGCCACGTGGTTCAATCATGGTCATCCGATCTCGGCCGATCGGACGGCCGCTGTGCGTCTTCTTCCTCTCCCTTCTTTCCCAATTCGGCCACCGCCCTCTTTGGGAGCTCCGTCGCCCCGACTTCCTCGCCGCGTATCCCGCGCCGCCGCGCCTCCGCAAATCTCGCTATCTCCGTCAACCTCCAATCACGCATCCAATCGAATCTTCGCCCCCCAAATCCTTCCTTCTCCGGCCATCCCTCAACCCTATAAAAAATCGTCGCCACCCACAAAGAACCCATCAGCCGTTCCTTCATCGAGTGTCTCCCCTTCGGTGTGACAGACCGTGACAAACTCCTCGCCGGCGTGATCCGATGCCGAGCTCCTCGTTGCAGCACCGCCTCCGAAGCCGCTGCTCCGCTCCGACCATTTACGCCGTCGAGCCCCCATCTCAGGTTATCCCTCTCTCTCTCCCTATCTCTATCTATCTCTCTCTCTATTCTTCTTCGCCGGTCACCTTCCTCATTCTCCAACCGGTCATCGACATCAACGACCGCCTCTCCCAAATCGACCTTCTTCCACGACAACACCATCGGCCGATCTCTGCCTTCGCGCCACCGCAACGTCGTCCTCTAGGCCGTGTTTCGGCCAGAGGGAGGCCGACGTCATCATCACCTCCGAAGACCACCGCCTTCAACACCAACTCCTCCGCCACGCCGCTGCGCCCTCGACGTCCCTCGACCGTGTGTCGGTCACGCACACGCCACCGTCCCTGCCTCCGTCTTCGCGTTATCGCCTCCGCCAGAAGCAGCAGCATCCTCCGCCTGGGCACCCAACACCCTCTGCTCCACCTCCGGGCACACGGCCCGAGGCCCCAGCACGCGCGAGGCGCGTACGTGGGGATCTACTTCAACCGCAAGTCACCCCAGGGGTCACGTGCTACGCACGTGCCCTGGGGGAAATTAACTGAAGAACCCCCTGTCAGTCATCGTTATTACGCACCAGCCCTCGCCATCCAGAGGGCACGTGCTGGGCACGTGCCTCTCTGGAAATTTTGCACAATCACCCCCGAGGCTATTGGTAATTACATCTACGTCCTTGTTCTGAATTATTTCTTTATTTATTTTGCATAAGTACCCCTGTGTTCCCCCGTATTTGTGGACCTTCTCTTTACATTATTTAATTAATCTAAAAACAACATGATGTTCATTGAATAATTCTCTTCATTTTGACATATTGTGGACAATTTTGTGATTGATGGTTGGTTAATAAATAATTATTTTGCAGAAAATTGCATATTTTGCCCATTTCTTGCTTGGAAATTCATAGCTAATTAATCATTGCTCTAAAAATCCTTGAAAAATCACATATTGTAGAGTTAATTGTTCTTAACATCATGCCCAAAAAGAATTGAATTTGCATGCATACTTTGCTCTATAAAAATCATCTTGCTTATTTTGATATTTAATTTTTAATAGGTATTAAACCCCACATTTTTGAGGTTTAGGATTTTTCTGAGATTCACCACATAGTGATAGATCTTAGATAATTTTATTTCTTGAAAATAAGTAGGTTTACTATTTATTATAATTAAATATTAAAAATCATTCTGTTTGCATTTAAAAATCCATAAAAAATTCATATTGCATCAAAAAATTCCAAAAAAATTATAATGCACTTATTTCATCATATTTTACATCTCGGCCAAGTTTCGTATTTTTCAGACATCATTTGAACGTAATTCACATTTTAGTCCATAAAGTAGGCCGGATTTGCATATTGCACCCTCTATTGCATTGAAAATTCTTAAAAAAAAAGACCGCCTCGAAAACCAAACACGAACTTTGATAGACATCTCTCTAGGTTGTTCCTTTGCCTCCTTGTGATCGACCTTGGGACTTGCCCAAGTAAAATAAACATAAAACCACGAGAGTAAAAAAATTGAACATATTATTTGTGGTATTTTCTTGACCGTTTCCGATTGCCGCCTACAACACACGACTTTAATTATTTTCACACTCGACGATAAAAACAACTTCTTAAAAGCGACATTTCCGGACTCGTCACCTGCCAGTCTCTCAATGATCTGATCTATAAAGGGCAAGGGGAAATGATCCTTCTTGGTGGCCTGATTGAGTCATCTGTAATCTACGCAGACCCGCCAAGAAGTGGGTACCCGAGTAGCAATCTCCTCTCCAGACTCGCTGACTACTGTAGTGATGCCCGTCTTCTTGGGCACCACATGCAAAGGGCTGACCCACTTGGAGTCGGAGATGGGGTGGATAAAATCGGTGCTCCACCATTTCGAGATTTCCTTCATGACCACCTCTCTCAGATTTGGGTCCAGCCGCCGCTGGAACTCACGCGACGGCTCCGCCTCATCCTCGAGATAGATATGGTGGGAGCACAGGGCCGGGCTTATCCCCTGGAGATCTGCTACGCTCCATCCTATCGCCTTGCGGTTCTTTTCAAGAACCCCCATCAGACGGGATTCCTGCTCTCCAGTCAAATCGGCGGAGATAATGACTGGGTACATCTCATGCTCACCCGCAAGGAACCTATACTTCAGTGACGCAAGAAGTGGCTTCGGCTCTGGACAACTGGGTGCTGGTGGATCTGGCCTCTGAAAACTCTGCGTGAACGCTGCCAAATCCGCATGGGAGAACTGAAACTCTCTATCACACTCTGAATCTGGAGAAGGCTGCCCTGATGGACTGTCTCTGCCCTGCTCGGCATCTACCTCCTCCCTAGCTGCAGGCTCAGTGGAAGTCATATCTGGTATGTAATCATCAAACTCTGCCCAGTCAAAATCTGACTCCGAGGGATCTGTATCATCCAAGGTGGCCTCAGTACCACCATCATCACAAAAAAATCAGAATCGCGGTCGAGAACATGCTCTGTTGCCTCTAAGGTATCCTGGACCAGGAATGTGCTCTCCAAACTCTCCTCTGCTGGCATCTCTGCATCAGCTGACTCTGAAGGTGAGAGGATGGCCTGTGCATCTGGATCTGCCCATACTGCCTCGTCATCTGTGATCACAAAGTCGCAGTCCTGGTGGATGTCTGGCCCAGCATCTATCATCTGCTCTGTATCGGAAGTAGTCTCTGAGCATGCTCTGTCTCTGGCTCTGATGTCCTCGACCGTCTCTATTTGTACACTCTCGTCCTCGACGCGAAAGTATACCTTCCCACTATCATGGTCGGTCACTGCCTTGGCTGTGGCCAAGAACGGGCGACCTAGAATAATGGGGGTATCGGTCAGTGACTCAAGTATCTCCATGTCCAACACTACGAAGTCTACGGGGATTTGTAGGCCCTGAATCGTGACGACAACATCTCTTAGCAACCCCTTCGGCCTCTTGACAGATCGATCATCAAACTGAAGGACTGTCCTGCTCTGTCTAAGAGTGCCCAACTCGAAGCGGACGAGAAGGGTTGCCGGAAGTAGGTTGATCGACGATCCGCTGTCTAATAGAGTACGGTCGAACCTCTGCTCTCTGATATGGCATCTGACATACGGGGCTCCTGAATCTGGCCTCTTGGTCAGCAGACGGCTGTGGATCGTGAAACAAGTAGCTCTGGTCAGCACATGAATCTCAGAATGGTGGTTCCTCCTCTTCCTCCTAACTGTAATCCTGACTATGAGTGAACGCTGGAGTAGAGGGATGTGCTGCAAAGCCTCCTGAAGAGTCAGCTGAATATGGAAACGGTCTATCATCTGCTGGCTGGACTCTTCCTGCTGCCTCTTTTTGGGATTTTCTATTTTCTTCCCCTTCCCCATCTGAAGAGCTCTAGGGAAGGGGATCACAGGATCCTTCTCAGATGAAGGACTAGGAACGGGTCTGAGCTGCTCGACGGTAGGATCCACACATACATCAAGCACCACAGTGGGACCAGAAGAAAACAAACCCTTTCCTTTATTGCAAGAAGTGTTCTGAGATACATCAGCAAAAGGAAAAACTACAGGACTCTCAGAAGAACTGGTGGCATCAGCACCACCCTCGGCTGGAAGACTCGCGGCCTCAGTACCGCGCTCTGGCTCGGCAACATGGGTGGCCTCAGTACCACCTCCTCCAACTGGTGAAACGATGACCTCAGTACCGCCGGTGGGATCAACATTCGTGGTGGCATCAGTACCACCGTCATCATCTCTAGCGGCCTCAGTACCGCTCTCCTCCTCGTCGGGCACTCTGGAAGTAGCCTCTGGATGTCGCTCAGATGAGGCGTCGCCTGCTGGCATCCTACCACTCCTAAGTGCGACAAAATCAGTATCAAACAAATATGCAGACATATCTCCAAATGTATCACTAGGAGTGGCATACTCAGTACAAACTACCTGCTCAGATTTCCTCTTGAGGTTGTTCGGATTGGGCTCTGTCCGGGCAGGGATGACAGCCTTCCCTCTCACTATGTCCCGTATCTCCTGGCGGAACTCATCCATCTCCCGTCGGAATGTAGCCTGCTGATCTGTAAGGAGGCGGGCTATGTCATCCAAGGCGGGGTTCTCATAGGATGGCCCATGAGACCCTGACGGGTAGCCTCTCTGGTAGTGAGGATGCTGCTGCTGCTGTGGGTGAGAGAGGTACGACTGTGGATGATGTTGCGGCTGATAAGGCTGATCACGCCTCCAAGACTGTCCCTGCTGATAGGAACGAGGACCATACGACTGTGACTGCTGCTGCAGCTGCTGTGGGTACACTGAGGGATGCTGCTGCTGGTGATCCCTCTGATGGTTTTACTAGCCACCTTGTCCTGACGGCTGCTGCTGGGAGCTGGAACCTCCGGCCGCCCAACGGAATCCGGGATGGTCTCGTCGGATACCGGGCTGGGGGCGGTCGTACCAAATCCCGTTGACATCCATCAACGGCTCTGAATCGTACTGGGGTGGCGGGAGCACTGCCAGAGGTTGATCCGGCTGGTATACCACCATATGTGTGTCTGTGGATGGTGGTGCCTAGTAAGTGAGCTGCGGCTGCTGGTACGGCTCCGCCTGTACAAGATGGACCTGTCTAGGCTGCTGGTGGGAGCTGGAGCGCTGGGACGAGCTGCTGCTGCTGCTAGGATCACCTCGTGCCTGAAGACGGGGCTGGGAAGCCGTCTGTGCCTCCTGGAGACACATGAGCTGTGTCTTCAGCTCACTCAGAGTCTGTGCCATCTGCTCCATCTGCGTGATGCCCTGGCACTGCTTCTTCTCAATAATCTCCATCCGGTCCAGCTTCTCGCTGATGATCCCCATGTCTGCGGCTGAACTCTCGGCCTGTGCTGCTGCCGCTGACAAACTGGATGGACCGGCGTCGACCCGTGCTATCCTCTGGTACTGCACGGTCTGTGGTTGGGGTCGTCCCTGTATGTAGAGTCGGGTCTGGGACATCACCATATAGTTCTCGGCCATCTCCTCGTAGATGGCGCAAACCTGATCATGATCCTTGGTGAAGTAGGACCCGCCACAAGAAGCGTCCACCAAGCCCTGAAGCTCTGGTGTCAACCTGTTGAAAAAGCTCTGAACTAGGTTCGGCTTCGAGATGTTATGGTGCGGGCATCTGTCAATCAGCTCACGGAACCTCTCCCATGCCTCATGGAACTGCTCGTTGGGGAGCATGGAGAAGTTGTTGATCAGGGCTCTAGCTGCGTTCGTCCGCCCGAGTGGATAATACTTGTGCAAGTACTCGGTGCAGAGCTGCTCCCAGGTGTAGACGAACTTCCCCAGATGTTTCAGCCAGGTGGCTGCTCTGTCTGCTAGTGAGAAGGGGAAGTCAATCATGCGGATGGTATCCTGGTCCACCTGTCTGTCGTGGACTGTGCTGCAGATCATCAAGAACTCCTGAAGGTGGAGATGGGGCTCCTCTGTGGCGAGCCCATGGAACTGAGGGAGGAGCTGCAAAGTGTTCGGGGGGAACTTGAAGTCCCCCACGATGGTTGGAAGAACGACCCAATGATGCATCAAAGTCGATCCGAGGTTGTGTAACTCCCGCATCGATCTCGGCTGGTCCGGTACTGCTCCTGCTGCGGCTGCTGCGGCGGCCGCGGCTGCTGTGGCTGCTGCTGCCTCATCGGGTCTCCTCGGCCCGTCTCCGAGCTTGCACTGGTCGCGAGCGGCTCTCAACTGCTCCATCTCTCGCCTCATATCCAACATGAATGCTCACTGATCCTCAACTGCTGCTGAACTGTCTCGAGGGAGGCGATCAGGGTGGAGTTGATCGCACCTTGATCCAAAATGAATGTATGCTCAGGCTGCGGACCTCTCGTGTGATCATCACTGCTGCCGGCCATAGTCTCTGCAAAATCAAAGCATCCAAACTCAGGTGCCGATAAATCATCTGACTGTCTCTCCTCTGGCATTGGTATCTCGGAACTGAAAGAATGGGGGTAGAGGGGGAACAGGGTGGAATCGAACTTGGGTTCGGAGAGCGGGTCTCGGCTCTCGCGAACCAACCTAGATGAGCGGGCAGAAGTGCTGGGAAGCGGTGCAGCCAAAGGCTGCCTAAGAGACCTTCTGCCCATCATCTTGATCTGGCGAGTTGGGCGGATGAGATCTGGTAACAACTATAATCACAAGCAAACCCCCGATTCACCAACGCAACGCCAGCTGAAGACCGTAAAGGCTCGGTCAATTATCTTGTCAATTTTATTAGGTGATCAGTCAGGATAGCAGAGCGATTAGCGTGACCTGTTGGGTAATCCGAAATTTTCTCAACCGACTGTCCCGTACAGAAAGAACCGGTAATCAGTCGAGAAAAATATCGGATATGGCTCTACCTAGTGTGTGGGTCACTCTCTCGTGCAAGCAAACCAGACAAGGAGGGGGTTGCTCTCCCCAAGACAAATTTTTCGGTGAGCGTCTTTTAGAGTCAATAGAGTTAACCAGTCCCAATTTTTTGGTTCAAATTTTTAGGTGTTTTTCAATAATCAAACAAAATTGCCTAACGAATTTTTCGGTTCTCCTAGTTATTAAGTCCAAAAATAAGGGGGGAGAAGTCGAAGAAGCCGACGCGCGATGAAATCAATGATGCATGCAGAGTAAGAGATGCGTACTTAACTCCAGCAGTCTACATGTAAAATGATCCGCGAAGAATTTAAAGACTGAAATAAAACTACCTAAATGGTGCAAGCGGAAAACCGAGTCCCTAAACAACAATTCTACTCGAAAGAACGGCTAGTCGACCACCAGCCTTCAATCCAAAAGTCCGTTTTCGGTCCACCCCTCCTCCTCTCGACAAATCGAGTTCAGGAGCAACGCTTGGTAGGGTGGGCTGCGGCACGTAGGCTCGAAGGTAGTAGATCGACTATTTTATTAATCTTTTTATAATAGGTCTAATTACCGAACTATAGGCACAAGCAGCTTTATTAGGGTGTTTGGATCCTAAGTATTACGTCACAATCAAGCAGAAAGTCCTAAGGCTAGGGGCTCGAAAATCCGCGAGAAACTGAATAAGCAGTAAAGAAATAAAAGCCGCGAAAAAGCTGCGTAAAAAATGAAAAAGCCGCGGGGTCCCCCGAGCACACCGGTGCTCGGTAAACAGACCCCGAGAATATCTAAGAGTCCAAGTATCATGCTGAGTGTCCTGTATTATTACAATTATCCAAATAATGTGGGAAATAAAAATCTAAACTAAACTAATTTAAAAGTCACCTTGGCTGCCTCCTCGCTCTGTCCTGCGGCTCCGTGCAGAAGGGAGCCGCCTCCGATCACCGCGGTTGCGCCGACTCCTCGAAAGTTGCCGCCTCGGTCCTCGGGCCCTCGCAAGAAGACAGAAGAGTGTGTCAAGCCTCAATAAAGCAGATAAAGCTAAGAAAAGGAAATAGAGTGCATATATGCAAAAATGGAAATAAAATAAACAAGCAAAACAAACAAAAACAAAAATAAAAGAAAAGAAACAAAAATAAAATAAAATGAAAATAAAAGAAAAATAAAAAGCCGCGAAAAGCCGTGGACTCAGAAAAAGCCGCGGATAGCCGCGAAAAAGAAAACAAAATAAAAAGAAAAAGAAAACGACTACTAAGCCGTACTCCCCGGCAACGGCGCCATTCTGATGAGCGAGCCGTGCGACCAAGGTAAAGTATGAATCACTAAGGTCATTGTGACCTCAGTCACTCGGGACTCAGAGCTCAATCAAGAAAAATTAAGACCACCAAAGAAAGGTAAAAACACGATAAAACTCAAGATAGCGGTCTCACTATGATATTAACCAGGTATAGCACCCAGGGTCGAACTCGAGGAGCACGAATTGGCCTTGCGGCCTACGAAGTAGTCAAATACAAATAAAAATAAAAGTAAATTATTTTTGGTGGATTTTTAATATTTTAATATTTTTTGGGATTTTTAATTATAAAGGAATTAATTAAACAAGCAAAACACACAACTTTTAAAAATTATTTAATTACTCTAAAATGCATCACAAAAAGCAAACAAAAATATTTTAGAATTTTTATATTTTCTACTATTTGTAGTGAATTTTTGATAATTTTCTGATTTTTATAGAATTTTCTAAAAATGAAATGAGACAGAAACCAATGAAATCTGTCCAATCAAGCTTGGACAACCATTCAAAAATATTAAATGGTTGTTTCAAAGCCTGAAGGTATTTTTCCTACAAAATAGAAATAAAAAGGAAAAATCAGGGACTGAGTTTATTATTTTTAGAATTTTCTGTGAATTATTAGAATTTTTATAAGTTTTTCAATGTTTTTAATTTTTATATTTTCTATAAATCCAAAAATAACCAAAATTGGTCAGAAAATCAAACACACCAAAATAAACAAGATTGGATTTTTTTAGAATTTTTGAAAAGGTTTTAATATTTTTTGTGAATTTTAAATATGAACAGGCAGAAAAAGAGATGTTTTTGAATTTTTAAAAATAATAAAAGGAATTAGTGAAAATTCTACACAGTGGCAGGAGCCACGTGTCAAATTTTCACTTGATTTGGATACAATTTGATATTTTATTTACAACAAACAAGAGCTCACAGTCATAGGGACCTATGTGTCATAAAAATATGTTCTGGGGGCCTAAACGTAACAAAAATAAAAACCCAGGGGTCTTGGTGCAAAAAATCCAAGTTCTCACGCGCTAGGCATGTGGATTGGGCAATCAAGGACCTATATGCAAATAAAATAGTTCCGAGGGCTTCTTAGCAACAAGTGCTAAAATCCCAGGGAACTAATTGCAATTAACCCAAGAAATTCGACACATGTGGAATTAAATCACTCACAGGGGTATAAGTGCTATTATACAAAAAGATTTTTCATTCATTAACATATAAAAACTACATGCCCATATATGCAAAACCACCAAAGATTCACGTGACGAAGCACGTGTCCACAATTTACAGGGGTCTAAATGCAATAAAAGTAAATGACAAGGTCCTCTATGCAACTTTACCAAAATAAAATGAACTACAGAAACTATTTACAGGACTAAATGATAAACACTAAAAGAGAGAGGGCCTAAGGGTAAATTACCCTTTATTAATCGAGGGACCGGATGCGCGCCACGTAGATGATCGTGCGGCTGAGGCGCGCTGCAGCTGAACAAAGGACCCTCGGCTCTTGATCGGACGGTGGAGGGCTCGCCACATATTTGATCGGACGTCTGTGGGCGAGGCTCGCCTCTCCTCTGCAGCGGACGGTGAAGATGGCGCCACGTGCTGATAAGACGGTGCTGGTGCGGGGCTCCTCTTCGTATGAATGAACGGTCCAGATCAAATCTGGGTCTCCGGGGTCGAACGAACGGTGGAGGAGGGTCCTGGAAGAACTCCTCGCTGGCGAGCTTTGCTGGAGGAATGTGAATGCGTTGGACCTCCTCGCGGGGTGCTGATAGGTGGAAAATAATCGCCAAGGCCTCCCGCGTCTGTAAGGATCCTCCGATGACGTCGGGATGCTCCGAAGAGCTCCAGCGACGAAGACGGAGCTTAGTCTCCTGTGCTGAACGTGGAGGACCTCAGATGGACCTCCTCTGACCTGCAAAGCTGCACAGCAGGACTCCTCGGTCGAGGGCAAAGTGCCTCGACCCAGTTAGAAGCAAGGTGGGTGGTCTGTGCGTCGTGGCAAATGGTTTCCGGCGATGCGACGACGAAGGAGACTGACTCCCAGTTCCTGTGCGAACTGGGTTGGATGAAGGGGCGGAGAACGTGCGGGAGAGAAGGGTGAAGGTGAAGGTCGAGTCCGATGGTCGACATATGGACGGATGTGGTCGGAATCGATGGTCGTAGGCAGAAGATGAAATTGGGGGTAAATGGAAATTAGCGAAAACTAAGGGAAACTAGGCTTACCGGATGGCTGAGATCGACTGTGGACGAGCTTACGAAGCTCTGGGTCTTTGCCTCGAGTGCCGTCGATGCCCGAGGCTCGAGCACCACTCCTGGGCGGCGCACGGCGGCGCTAGGCTGTCGGATCAGTGGCCGGGGCACTCCCTCCTCACTGCGACACCACCCTCAGTTCACTGTCACTCAGGCGAAGGTAATGGAGGTCCTGGGATGGGTAGAGCGGAGCCAAAGATGCGTGAAAATGCAGCTGGAGCTGAAGCTATATAGTCCTAGGGGTCCGGCTAGAAGGGTGTCGGGCGAGGAACTCGGAGCACGGACCCCGATGCTATCCTCCGGGCGTGGATCAGGGTTGATCAATGACGGATTAGGGCCTGGGGTTAGCGGATTTGGAGTTCGGATCGATGCGCAATAAATGGGAGAAAAGGCGGGTCGGGCGCAGATCCGCGGGGCTGTGGTCCAGGGGGGAGTTGACCGGGGGGTCAACATCCCCCGTGGACTAATGGGATGCGGCCACGTGTAAAATAATTGGGAATTCTATATAAAATAGCAAATGGCCTATTTTAGAAAAAGTTAAAACATAAAAAATGTTTATTTATTTATTTATAAACTATTTTTTGTGATTTTTCATATATTTTTTTGAAATAAAAATTAGGTATTTACAATATAGTATTATATACATAGGTATATACACTATATATATTTTGGATTTTTGATTTTTAGTTATTTATTTTGTAAAAATTATTCCAATTTTATATTTTATTTATTTATAAGAAAAATTTTGGAATAATTTGATATTTTTATTTTATTTTTATTGTTTATGTACAAGGGTAAAATAATTACTTATATACATATATGTACATGGTATATATACAATATTTATTTTGATTTTTGTTTTATTTCTTTTTATTTTATTTTTGTTTTTATGGTTTTTTTATTTATTTACATTATGGGATGAGGAATATATACACATTTTGTTAGATTTTTATTTATTTATTTATAGGGATAAATAAATAGAGAAGTGGTTTTATGTACATGGTGAATATAGACAAGGAATAGTATTTTATTTTCTTTTTAATTTTCTCATTTTTATTTTAATTTTATATTTACAAATATGTAGAAATAAACACAAACCCATTTTTATTTTTATTTAGAGGAAAATATTTTTATTTATACACAGGTATATTTACACAGATGAGCTTCCTTATCTCCCTCTACTTGGGTTTTTATGCGGTCAGGCCCATGCTGAGCCCTCCCTTGGGATTAGGTCGCTCAATATTTATTCTAAATATCTCCCTCTTTTTCTTTTATTTCTTTATTCTTTTATTTATGCACAAAAACATGCTAATTATTCATTTTTACAATGCATGCTTTTTGATAATTATTATTATTTACCTATATCTACATGTGTTTGGCAAAGGTTTTGTAGCTAAAATAAAAGAATAAAGAGTGATGAATGGGTATTCATCAGGTGTCAAACACATGGAACATATGGTTGCAAGCTATTATTTGTTTCTAAATAATGTATACATGTTGATATATTTGTTATTTACTTAGTGTTTTGTGGGGTTTTGGTATATTTAATTTTTATGTGTTATATATTTTACATTTTATATTTTGCTTTTATTTTTATAATTTTTATTTTCTTTTTATATTATTATAATTTTTTTATTTCCTTTTCTCTTTTTCCAAAAATAATAAGTATATATATCTATATAATGTAATATATATAATATAAATAATATATAGTATATATAATAATATATATCTATAAATTCATAAAATATAAATAAAATCAGTTCTTTTTATTTTTAAAGGATTTAAAATATATTTAGGTTTTTATAATTAATAATATAAATATTAAGTATATATAAGTAGTATCAAGAATATATATACTATATAGGGTTATATATTTATAAATATATCTAAAAATACTCAAAAAATGTAAAATAAAATGTTTTTGTCATTTTATATTTTCTTCTATTCTTGTGAATTTTGCGGTGATTTTTGCTAATTTTTATATATTTTTAAAATTTACAATAGTCCAAAACATCTAATAAATAAATAGGATGAATTATTTTTGAGTTTCAAAAATGGAAAATAAGTCCAAAATAACTCAAAAATATTTTAAATATGTAGTCGTATGTATATATAAAAATATAGAATAGACCACTATTTTTTGGAAGTTTCAAGAATTTTTGCAAATTTTTATAGGATTAGGAGGGTTTTTCAATTTTTAAAGTTTTTCTTTTATTTTTTTTTGTGGTTTTTGGTCTGGAGTTATATTATATAGTAATATATAATATCTAATTTTTTAGATTTTTTAAAGAAGGTTTTATATTTTTTGTATTTTTATATCTAAACAAGGAATAAATAGGCTCCTTTTTATTTTTTATAAATGGAAATGCAAGTAATATGCTAATAAAAAGTATGGAGTGAATGAGCATAAAATCAAGCACCTTCTTATATCTTTCCATAATTTTTGGAGCACATGAACTATTTATGAAAAACTGACAAGCATAAATAAAAACATACGAGCTGCAGGGTGTTTTTGCAATAAAATTAAGATCAAGGGATGCATGCAAAATACCCAAAGTTTAATACTGTAGTTACTTTTTTTAGACTAAATCAAAATAACTGAACTCAGAGGGGGTCCTCTACAATTTGGCTAACTCACATGGGGACTACATGAGCTAACCTAACACTTGACCTAAAGGTAATATTCAAGACATGTAGGGGTTTAGTTGCAATTTATCTACAAAAGTTTACCCCTAATTAAGTATTTAGGGGTATTTTATAATTACGAAAAGGCAGAGGGGGTCTTATATAATTTACCCGAAAAGCGAGCTCTCGTCAATGATGGAGGACACACCATGTAGGTTTCACTTAAGCGATCGAGCTGCATGGACGAAGCTTCATTTCATGCTTATTGGACGACCCGGATTAGATTTGGGCAGTGTTCTTGATCCCGTGACACAGAAGGTGTCTCCAAGAACGCCAAGAACATGGCCTTGGTGTCACTTCGATCAATGATATCTCTCCACTCTGACGTGCTTCGACAATCCCAATGGGCTTAATCGCTTCCTGGAAATACCCGCACCTACAGGTGGTCGTCGAAGGATTCCAGGTCCCCTAGGATGGAACATGGAGCTATGCTCAATTCAGGTGCACTGAAGCAGCAAAATGGAGTTGAATCTAAGCTCCAGGTTGTTGTTTAGACCTTGGGCCTACACAAAAATAACTAGTGGCTCGAGTCTCTCTCCTCGACTAGGTGATGAAGCTGATTCACAAAGGAATGAGGTGGCGACGAAGAACTCCGACGAGCGGCAAAGGGGGAGTTCGATTTTATAGATCCAAGCAGGATATAAGTTGGAAAAAATGGGGGAAAATGTAGAAGATGAAGGGGTTCGAAGTGAGAGAGTGTATGTCGAAACATAGGAAAAATCATAGTGATTTCGACCTGGAGCTTGAGCTCCAGGTTAGCGGAAGATTTCGGATGAAGCTCAATCTACGCACTAATAACTGAAATAAAAACACAAAAATGAAACCTAAGATTAAAACTAACCTAAGAATGTTGGGAAAAGGGGCCTCAACTGGGTCCAGGACCACATGAGGCGGAACCGTCGGAGGGTGGTCTCCGATGATGGTCGGATCTTCCCAAATGGCCCTCCTCCTCACTGCAGACGGTGGAACGAACCTCCTGTCATCAAGTCCTCTCCTTCACATGCGATCTGAGTGGCTAAGAGGAACCTAAGGGGGAGGTCAAACTTAAAAATTGGGCGGAGGTGATATATTTGTATATAGAGATGGAGGTCTGAAGATCATGAGGTGGTGCTTGGTGGAGTGCATTTTTGGATGATCAAATGAATGGGCGAGGTTGAAGGAGTGGGGCGCCTGATCGATGAAGGAATCAAAGCTCCTTGAGCCATGAATCACCTCCAAAAATTTGGTGAAGAGAGGGGGTATGCATGCTATGACAGGAGCGACTGAGGGACAAGGACAGTTGAGTCAACAGTCCGCAAGGCCTGGTTTGTCCACGTGGACCAACAAAAAAAAAGAGATCCAAAAATTCTTTATAAAATCAATAGAAAATAATAAATGAATTATTTAATTTGTGGTTAAAACATAAAAATATTGTATAATTGTATGTAGTATTTTATTTTTATTTATTTATACAAGTTAATTTATTATACGTTAGTTTTACTTATAGTATAAATACATATATTTAACATATTTGATTTTTATTTTGTGTTTTATATTTTATTATTTTATACATGTAATTTATATATTTATAACCTATTTAAATACATATGTACATATTTACATATTTTTATTATACTTTCCTGAGTTTATTTGTATACTAAAATATACACATATTATATATGCATATTATATGTATACTTTACATATATATTAAAGTATATTATTTATTTTATTTTGACTATTTTATTTTATTTTAATTATATACATGTATTTTAAATAGTATTTGCAAATATATAAAAATATAAGAATCTGATAAAGAATAAATAAATTGAATATTATATACTTGTATCTTACAAAATGAGGGGTCCAAAAGTCAACTTTTGCATCTTAATTCCAAATTAAATGAAATCACATTCATTAAAATAAGTAATTTAATTTTATGAACAATAAAGTTGAGTTTGGTGAATTTTGAGTTAGTATGGAGAAGACGCATGTCTGGTAAGCTTTCTTTGTGGCTTTTTATTTTGTGTGTCCCGAGCACACTGTGCATTATTTTTTAATGAAATCAATTTGGTATTTTTCTTTGTATTTTTTTACAATGTTCATGTTGAGGGTTTATTGATTTGAGGTATAAAAATAAGAAAATAAAATTGGTCCCAAAACCTTATTATTGATGAATTAAAATTAGGGTTTTTGGCTATTTTATGTACAGTTTCTCTACTGTATCTCTCGTAGTTTATTCCTTGTCAACCAAGTCATGATGATGACTGGATCTAAGGTCACTCAATATCTTTGACACTTCATTCTTTTTCGTGTTTATACTTTATAGTTTTATCTTGGTATTAAATACAATATTTATGGAGTATTTTATACAATATTTTATGTGATGTTTTATTGTTTTTTGTACAAATTAATGATATATACATGCATTTAGCTAGGGACTTAAGGCCAAAATGAAAGAATAAAGGTGTTGAAATGGAGATCCATCGTCTTCCTTTTTGAAAATATAGCCTCTACCTAACCTTTTTTTATGCATTCAAGAACATTATATCAAGGATAAGTAGAGGGAAACTATATAATAGTGGGACAACGGATCCCTTTGCAAACCCTCTCGAGGGATTGAAAATTTTCAGTATAACAGTTATCTATTCTAACTGCTAGCTTAATCGTAGATAGGAGATGATTTATCCAAGAAGTAATTTGTTGAGGTGTCTCTATATAAATTAGAGATCATGGTAAGATCTCAGACGATAAAGTAAAAAGCTTTATGGATTTCATATTTTAAGACTATGCCTTTGGTGTGATACCATTTTCTAATCAATTATGATTTTAGAGGCCGACGAAATATAGTCCTTAGCTAAGAGTCTCAACAAATCAGGTTGATCATACCATCAAACTCACATCAAAATTTTGAATTCCAGCTGAATCTCCAATCTAATTTCTCGAAAATCAATTCTTTATTGATCAAATCAGACCAAAATCCTAGAATGATGATTGAAACCCCTGTGCACATAATTCTGTTTTTCTTTACTAATATCATGAAAAGACATCCTTGATGCTTATTGCTAGCCTCTCCAATCATTAATGAATGGTATTTAAAGATTTCTAGGGGAAAATTGAGGGATCGATCAGCCTTTGAGTTTGGGACTTCTCTAGGATCCATATGGATTACTTCAAAAAATATATATTATGGAATTATCGTGTCCTCCTTAGGCAGTATATGAGGATCAAAATCTACTACCCAACCTTACTGACCAAAAGGACAAAATCCCCTGATTCCATGTGCTCGATCTTAGGGACAGATATAAATGGATTCTTAAGGGATGATTTCAATATAATAGTAGCCTTCATGCAGATAGATCCTTGGGGACTTTATATCGAAAGCTGCCCATCCGATTTAGAAACTGGACTATGCTTTTTTCCCCGTCAAATCCAAACTCGATAAAAATTATAAACTCAGAACTAGTTGTTGCTCCCCTCAAAATTGGGCTTGGTTGGACCGCAATTTCTGCTTATCCAAAAATGGGTGACTCTTCACATATTCTTTTGCATCTCACGAAAAATTACTTGAACCATAACTCGATTGCTCTACTCCCGATCGGGGAGCAATCTTGGACTCCACAGTTCAAGCGTGACAATATACATAATTTGTTTTTAGGCTTCATTGACCTTGTGGCCTCCAATCGACCTTGCTTGAGTTCAATTCTTATGGAATCTAAGCTAAGAGGATAAAAATGAAAAATCAAAGTTTGGAAGCACAAAAATGTGCCAAACTATAAAGATACTAGAAACAAACTAAATACTCATATATTGGATGTAAAAAAAACTTGAGGATAATTTAGATGACCAAACGCTTAGCGATTCCATAGGATCACTTTTAAAGCAAGAAATAAAAAAACAACAAACATTTAAATGAAATATTTTGCTTACTCCTGAAACAAGAGAGGTGAAAGTTTGGCGTGGTGAACTCAAGATTTCTACATTTTCATGCTTCCATGCAAATTCTTCAAATTGAATGATCTCTATATGCATCCAAAATAGGACATGCACTAACTCGTGACTTGTTTGAAATCACATATGAGATTTCTACATGCTCCTCTTACTAAAAACCAAGAATTTAACTTCCCTTTTCAATGTAATAATGTGGGTAGCAATTGGATCCAATATATTAATGATGGGTCGTTCTCACATTTTAAAATAAAAAAGGACATGTTTTGGCTTAAGAGACATAAGACTCCGGGTCATGATGGGTTTTCCTCCAACTTCTATCAAGACTTTTTCAAATATTATGAATAACGTGCACACTTTCTTCATTTCATCCATATTAACGAAGGACCAAAGATAGTGGTGACTATACCCTTTAAGTGGGATGAACTTTGCCATTATAACCCTCACACCAACAAAGGTTCGTGCACTTCGCATTGAAAACTATATGTTGATAAGACTCATAAAATATCTAAAGCCATTGTTAACAAGATGGCTCTTATTCCTATTTTGCAAAAGATCTTCCATGAAACTTCTGCACTTTTCTTTAGGGGTGTGGTTAAATGAGTTAAACAAATATATTCAAAGTAGAACATAGGATATACACCAGTAAAATATGTTGTGTCTGTATTAATATTTGTCTTAGTATGTACATATGCATGCTTGTGTGCATACAAAATTCTGCACACAAATTGATAGATACACAAGTGTGCAAATTTGATGCATAGAAGTTAAGATTTTTTACACTTTTACCCTTCTGAGATTTTCCTGTTAAATTTATGCCCTTATTTTTTACAATATCACTTGTAACCTTATTTTCTTGCATTATTAACACTTGTGTGCTTCCATTAATTTTGTCGTTAATGAAGTAAACATAACCATGAGTCGAACATATGCATTGTTATCTTTTTTCCAAGTTCTAATTTAGGAATGATTTACTTACTTATACCCCTACATTCTTGACACCATGCCTGGTACTATTTAGGATGGAGGCGAGGGTGACGATGACGGTGAAGGCAAGGAGGGGTTGATATCGAGGGTGACGAAGATCGTGGGATGGTGCTGTGGAAGATGTTGAGGAAGCGATCATAGATGTCCCTTATTTCTTTGAGCAAGCATGAAAGATATATACAATCATAAGAAAGGAGGTGACCCGTATAAGCACGAGTCAACACAACAAAAAAGATGGGGATATACAGATCCCACATTGGCAAAAAATCAACCCAAAAAACCCGCATGGCAATATCAATCAATACTACATAAATTGAGGTTATACCCTGTGTCCAACAAGGTTGGTCCAAGAACGAAAGGAAAAAAAGAAATAAAGAAAGAAAATAGCAGTAGTAGGGAACGATCCACCGGACACCATGATCATCCGAAAAGAAGGGACTTCATGCGTCCATGTCATTATGTTACTCTCGATTTTTGATCCCTAATTAATATGTGATTCACTGCTCTAATCACCTAGAAATGGAGCATTTAGGTGTTTATAATTCATACCTACCATTCATGCATTTGTAAAAAAATGCATAAATTAACATTCACATTTTGCATTCATATCACTTGTATAATAACCTAACTTCACATATTTTTAATTATTTCAAATTAATTCCAAATGAAATAAAATAAACTCACATATCACCCATTTTTTTTAAAAAAATGAAAAATGATAGAAAAAAACTAACTTGTATATATGTGAAATAAACTCAAATCTTAGTTTGCAAACAAAAAGTCGTAGAAGTCAAATATCTCTCACATATAATCCCCTATGAACCCATACTCACTTGTGAATTAATGTGCATTCAATTATCTATAAATCAAGTTCAATTTCAAGTGAATTGAGTTCATATGCGAAACTTGAACTTTTGGGCCTCGTTGTATATTGTATATTGGATTAACTTAGTTTTCTTGATGTTTTGTGCTTTCTCTTTTGTTGTTGTCTAAGTACCCCATCCAACAACTGAGGTATTGTTCTTTTGTTAGCATGCTACCAAGTTTTTTAATGAAATAAATTACAACCTTTTTTTAAAAAAAATATATATTTACTCATTTATCCCCTTCATTTTATAAAAATAAGTAATTCTTTTTGAATTATTTCTTTTTCATTTCTTTTTATTTCATGTTTTTAACAAATTCCATAAAAATCCAAACCCCCGAAAAAATAAAAGCAAAGAAAAAATGCCATAAGTCTGTATATACATTTATACCCAGGTCTCTCTCTTTTTATTTCTTTATTTTCTTAATTATTAAAAATCCAAAGAAAAATAGATTATTGTGTAAATAATTTTCTAGTAGTTTATTTGATTTTTATTTAATTAAAAAACTACAAAATATAAAAATCGCTTATTTTATGTACATAGCATACCACCCAAAAAATAATTTTGTATGAATGATGTCTTTTGGTTTTGGTCTTTCACAAATGTTGTAGATTTGTCATGACAAACAACTTTTGTAAACAAAACCTTTTGATTTGAGGTATTATTTAATTTAAATTTATTTTATTGTAGTTTTTTTATTTTCTGGGAGAGATATGTGACAGCTCCAAGAACCACCACACGTCGCGCCCCTTTCTTCCAGCCTTCATCATCTTAACTATTGGATCCGATCAGAGATACACTGGTTAAGAAACACCTTCCTGATGAACCACTAAGTGGCATTCTTAACGTGGTCTCATTGTAATATGGTCACTTAGTGATCTACCAAAAAGCGAACCTTAAATATCTCCACAAGGAGGGGCTCAATCTAATAAAAATATTCTTGACCTGGAAGTCTAGGGTCGAACTCAGGGACACGGGCTATCTTAATGACTAATCAGATCCTAACACCTAAGTTAAATGATTATTTATCTACCTAGGTCAATAAATGCGCAAATAAGACGGTGCAAAACATTAAGCATGAACATAATGTTTTTTTAATTGATTTTCATGCAAGTTCAGTTAAGGACATATGAAACTTAATGTAATGGTATGCAAGTAAAATGATAATGCACATATTTATCCCTAAATGATCAGTAGATTGAGCAATATGTAAGATCAATTTCATGGTTCATCTGATGCATCAAAATAAATGTGCATCTCAGCAATGGAATTTAAAGAGAGGAAAAGTTTATATCTCAAAATTAAGCATACTGTTATAAGTGTCAAGTTAGGAATTCTATCATGCCATTAGATAGAGAATTAAACAACCGTCAAAATGAAACCTAAATCATTGAAATCGGAGTTTAAATGCTCAAGTTATGAAGCTAACCATGAGCATAACTGGAAGGAAACATGAGAAATATATACAAAAGTCATTACAAATAGGTCCCTGAAAGGGCATAAATGCAATATTAATAAATCGAAGGCCCTACCCTGTGAATTTCCCAAATGCACGGGGACCATTTTGCAATTTTAAGAAGTCGGCAAGGTACCCGTGTAAAAATTCCAGGCGCACCACATGAGGCATGTGCACCCTGGACCTATTTGCAATTTAGAGGCTTCGAATGAAAATAACCTAACTCCTCACGTTCTTAGCACGTGCACGGAGGTTCGAGCATGTAGGCTCGGTCGTAGGTAGGCTCGGGCCACATGGGTGACTCGAGCATTTCGAGAGGAGCCTCGGTCCCACCGAGCTGGTTGGTTCGTCTTGGAGGTTGAAGCATAACATGGATCATCTGATTATGGCGATCGAACGATATCTGTAGCATGCTGCTCCCGTGAGCTCCTCCTCGACAAGGCAAAGAAGGTTGTGCTTCTACGTGTTTACAGGCTCTCCTTCGGGCTCCCATCTCTGTGCAGAAGTTTGGAGGACCTTCTTGGAAGGCTCACGATGCTTGTCGAAGACCAGAGGTTACTCAAGGATGCCTAAGAGAGTGAGTTGATGTGCCCTCGTCGGAGGCGGAACTCTAGAACGGAGCCCCCTCAAAAGTTCATCCATTAAGTAGTTCTTAACCTGTAAAATGTTAGGGACACACAACCAAATGTTTCATGTGTGCACGTGAGGTGAGTGGGAGCCTAATGCGGAGGAGATGGAGGTACGTTAGGTTCTTCTCTGGTGAAAGGGGAAGAAAGGGAGCAGAGCTAAAGGAGAGGTGGAAGAAGAAAGGAGATGAGCGGAGACATTAGCGTGGATCACAAATCCACTGCAAAGATCGGGAGCATGGCTGGTTGGGATGATGATGGCTGTAAGAGAATAAAATGGGAGAAAACACGACGAAGGAGAGATATACTTACCTGAGGCATTGAAGATCGACACAAGGCGAAGTGTATAGGCTTGGGCTGAGCTCAGATGAACTGAGGACTTTACTGGGCTCCCCAAGTTGGTGGGAGCATCTCAAACGACCAATGAGCGATTATGGCATGTCCTGGAGGTCATGGGTCTCACCGGAGATTGACCTCCATGGTCGCTCTTCGATTCAACCCCCTTTGTCATGGGGAGGCAAAGAAGGCTATGGGTGGCCTTGATTAAGGGTGGAACCCTGGGAATTGCAATGGAGGAGACCCATTTGAAGGCAAAGCTCGATGGTTCCTGGAGGGATGTGTGGTCAATGTCGAGGAGGTGGAGTGAGGTGGTGAGGCGTCGTAAGGAGGTTTGGGGGAAATGGAGAAGGAAGATGGTAGGTGAGGCGATCATGTGAGACCGAAGGGGCGTAGAGGAAGAAGATGAATGGGAGTCATTGGATCTTGCGATCCAACGGTTGAGGGCGACATGAATGGTTAGTGGTGATAGATCTGAGCAGATGCGTAGATGGAGGGTCATGATCAGATCCATCAAATGGATATAACAACTAGGAAAAGAGGCGGGTGTGGAGAGTGAAGGGAGGATTTTAAGGACTCACGCATCATGGATGCATGGGGATCATATTATATTGGATCGAAAAGCAGACTTGTCATACAAGTCGTAATAGCAATAAAATTTAAAAAATGTATTCGATGGAACCACATGGATTGGGAACCATTCCCAATCCATTCCATCACTATCACATGAGTTTAGGATTACCTCTTGGAGCGTGAATATGATCCTCTGGTCTCTAAAGCAAGATACCTCATGTCTAAGTCCGATCCGACGAAGACAACACTTGCGCGTGCAGGGATGAGCCACGTACTTTTTGTAACCCAATGAGACGATATGAGACTCCTTGATTCTGATTTCATTGTACGAAATCATCATTCTTCATCACGATTCCGAAGAACTAAAGATGAAGAAACTCTACACGAGATTGATCAAATATATCTGGCAGAGTAACAAGAGGATTATTCACCTTTATGGGATTTATCCATACAAGGGGACGATCTTGATAGGTAAGGGTAAATATCCAACATTAAAGGCATAGTCCCCCCTAGTGGGGGGGGGGGAGAGAGAGAGAGAAGATACTTGTAGTTCCTTGAACTGTTGTATCTGGGAAGGCATTGTCTGCCCCTCCTTATATATGTTTATGGACCATTAGGATTGCAGTCCTAATTGTCAAATCAATAGCCAAGACTAAAGGAGCTCATAATCACCTTTTAGTATTATAGATGATTACAATTATCAATTAAATAATCCTTATAATCCTCTCAACAAACTAACAAATAATTAAATAATAAAAAATAAAATAGAAGCTCTCTAATAAAAGGGGATGTCCCTATGGTTGCATCAACCTTGAACGCCCCCTTTTTTAGGGGATCCTTTTTATTTTTATTTTATTATAATTATCATGGTTGCAACAACCATAAATAATTATATGTTTATTAAGTTGTTTTAAAAAAATCAATTATCAACAAATAATTTCAAATTATCTGTGGTAATTGCAAATATGCAACTGACTAGTATGAATCATATTCATAGGTCCAAAATTAAATGTAAATCATATTTACGTTTACTAAATAATGTGAATCCAATTCATATTAACATTAATATGTGAATCCTATTCACAATCAAGTCTCAATGAAATAATGCGGATCTTGTCCACATTATCCAAGATTATTGTAGATAGTACTAACCACATTAATCTTATCCAAGATAATTAAATCCAATTTAATTATCTCAAAATCCTCTATATACATATCCAAAAATAATGTGAATCTTATCCACATTATCTTAGATAAATGTGGATAACACTATCCAATATAATATTATCTAGGACAACTAAATACAATTCAATTATCCCAGAATCCTCTCTGTACACATCCAAAAATAATATAAATCATATCCATATTATTTCTTGGATAAATATGGATAACACTATCCAAGATAATATTATCCAGGATTATTAAATTCTCTCCTTTCTTAGTTATTCAAACATCATTGGATAGTCCAAATTCTCATATTTATCTTTAATGGAACATTCCTCAAACTCCTTTGAGGATAGTATGCCTTCTCCGCGGATACTTGAAGTTAGAGCTAGGGTGATTGCATATCCATGTATAATGACTTGGATAATGAGATCTAATCTCATAACCAGATGTAAAAAGACCTCTCAGAGATGTCTGATCATGCCAGACGAAGTTCCCAATATTCCTATTGTCTCTGAATCCAACAGATCAATATCCATCATATGGACTAAGATTGGATAACCATTTCACTTAGTGGAGACACTAAAATCCAAACCTATTTCATCACTCTCTTAGAATGGAAGCGCCTTGTTATACAATCATTTAAGATCACATCACCCTTGAGTATTCCTAATACCTTATATCCTACATACTGGAATATTGTGATTAAACTTGAACAACTGTTCCTATTTTGGATTGTCTCCTTTATGGTTTTATCGGTTAGTTTCTCATTCAATCATTGGGACTTGGTATCGATCATATGCTGTTCAAAAGCATATATCATACCTTCAAATCTTGTCATGTTTCATAAACAAGACGATCAGCGTTGGAATTTGGCTTATCCCAACATCTCATGAGTGAGCTCATGTCCTTTGAATCATTCCTCAATCTAACCCTTTAGATGTTCAACCCTGCACCAACATCTATGATCCAACATTTAGATCAACATCTGTATGATATCAAGATGACCATGGAACATAACCCTCATTATATAAAAGGGTCTCTTATGCAAATTAGTTGTTATTTATTTCATATTAAGGAGTTATTCGCTATAACTTCTATTGCATAACGGCTATCCATGGGCACATATATCCAACAGAGAGAGCTCAACCATCTTATCTAACTGATTAGATGGTTAAGATGGAAGGCGGCAAGGAACGAAGAGCTGGGCCACATGGCTGCTCCAGAAAGAGCCACATGGCCCAATGAGAAAAAAGAAAGAAATAGACAAATAAAAAACAAAAAAGAAATAACTAGAAGCTTCAACTGAAAAAGTATAAAAAATGAAAGATGTAGAACTACAAGTTTCGCGTTGGACATAAAATCAAAATAAGTCATATTACATACTTATATTTTTTTAAGTATTTTTTAAGGATTTAGAAATACTTGTTTTAATTTCTTTTAAGTTTTTTTATTTTTAATTTATATTTATTTTCAAAACAAATATGTACAATATTTATCTATTTTAGGGATTTTTAACTATTAATAAAATATATAAACGGGTACATTGATTAATTATTTATATACATTAATTAGGGTTAATTATTTACACATGGTTAATTGTTAATGTTAGTTAATTAGCTTTAATTTTATTGAATTGCTTAAGTTAGAGTGATAATAAATAAATAATATGGTGATAAATTACAGATTTATCACCCCTTATACTTAAACCTTGCTCATCCTGGAGAAAATATAGAATGAGTAAGTAAGATTAATCCCTGACTGTGCATGTGAATATTCAAGACTCGATTCATTAAGAACCTTCGGTATTAGTGATCCTAAAATTCTAACCAGAACCAAGCTCTAGTAAAAAGGATTCCAACTTCTCTAATTATCAGACTCTCTGCATATACATATAACATAAAGATATGACATTAAGTGTGAACTACATTTATGAGAGTCGAGTCGAAATGTCACTCAAAGTCCTAGTCTAAGAGACTCTTCTCAAGACCCAATCCTCAACACAAGGGAATAAATCATTTATAGCATGCAATCCACCGTCTCTTCAGTTGTCAGACTTAAGAGTGAAGATGGAAGGCCAGTTGATGGAGGGCTTATGTTGGTGTCTTTTCTTCTCTCCCTCTCATTGGAACAAGGATCCTCTCAAGTGCCTTATTAACTCAACACATGTATATTTTTTTATTGTTTACCAATGTGTCCGTCAAGAGAGTGCTGAGTCGTCTGCACTTGTTTCCCTGAGAGTGCACCAAGGTGTTTCTCTTTTGAGTATCTAATATACATTCGACACCCTGGCTTGTATCACTATACGATGTAGAGCCCTTTTTGGGAGCTAACTCGACTCATAAAAGCCAAATTTGGTGGTCCAAGTGGACACTTTGAAAGGTTGAGAGCGTTGTCTTTGGTGAAAGCTCTTTGTATTTGACTTTGAAGTGTAAGAGATTTTTTCTCTCTTTCTTTTTCTTTTTATTTTTGGCTAGTTCCACTGCTTTTACCAAGTTGGCACACACTGATCAACAATTTTATGTTTTATCACACCCTGGCACTTAGTTGAATATCAAGAGATTGGAACCTTATTCTCATATCGACTTAAGATGCTGACATTCAGGTTTCATGAAGCTTTCATCTATTTTATCCCATCCTCAAGCATCATTAAATCAGGTCCAGACTCAAATATCAAATTCCAGTTCCTCAAGTGAAACCTCAACTCATCTAATCAATGCACTTGTGCAACTAAGAAAGTGTGAATAATTAAGTCCCTATCTTAATGACTAAGGCTGGTTAACTCTGAATATAATAACTAAGGTTTTAGCCGAAGCCGTGTCAACACACAAGGCGGATCAACATTCGTCGAAGTGACCTCAAACGAAACCCCAATCAATCAACAGATAACCCACAATAATTAACTAAGCAATAAATATCAAAAATACGGAGTTAAAATTTATTATAACTCGACACCAATGTGTATAGCGTGCAAGTATGTGTAGAGGTCGAACACAGGGAGAAAACGGGAGAAGGAGGCAAAAAGAAGCTCAAAAATCTTGTCTTTTATCTCTTGTCCATTTTATTGTTTTGTGGATTTTTAATTTTATATTTTTTATTATTTTTGTTATATATTTTTTGTATTTGATTTTTAATTTTCTGTTTTTGTATTTTCTTTTTATATGTTTATATTTTTTATATTACCTTTTCTTTTATATAAACAATATAGCATATATAAGGCTATATATATAATTTATAATAGTATATTTATAAATACTAATAAATATAGATAAAATACATAAAGTAAATTCTTTTGGGGTTTTCATATTTTTCTAATGTTTTTGCAATTTTTAAGAATTTTTGCTAATTTTTATGTATTTTTAAAGTAAAAAATATCCCAAATAAGGGATAAATAAAATACCTGAAATTGATGAGCCCCAAAATTACCCAAATCAATTTTAATATATAATTATTTATATAAATAAAATTAGAAACTAGAAAAACATATTTTTAGATTTTTAAAGGATTTTTTAGATTTTTATAAAAGATTTTGGGGTTTTTTTTCGATTTTAAGGTTTTTGTTTTTCCATTTTTAGTGATTTTTGGTCTGTAATTAAAAAAGGACAAAATATACAACATATATTTTTTTTGGATTTTTTAGACACCTTTTTTCTATTTTTTGGTATTTTATACTCTAAAAATGGGATATATGTGTTGTTTTTTGTTTTTAATAAATGGAGTAAATGCGAAAAATGAAAAATAAAATATGGGAGTGAATGTACATGGCATGAATCATTTAATCATATTTTTATGGATTTTTAGGAGCACAATATGCATTTTTATCAAATAGAGCAAATACACAAAAATGTGTGTTCTAACAAAGGCATTTTTGCAAATAAAATAAATCTCAGGTGATATAGTGCAAATATGCCATCATAAAACAATATTTATTTTATTTTTAAAGACTTATTTACAATTACAAAAACAACCAGGGTTTAAATGCAAATTGCCCAGCTCACGTGGGACGATACGTGAGCCGAGCTGGACTGGACCAAACTAAAATTTCAATAAATACAGGGGCTTATTTGTAAAATTTCCTATTTATTTAACACGTTATCCTTTATTTACAAGACCAATTATTAAATACAAAAAATACGGGGCGAGATTTTGCAAATTACCCCAAAGAGACGCGATTGGACAGCGGTTGAAGACTTCACTTATGCACGTGGCGTGATCCTAACAGCCCGTATCGCTTCGCCGATGGATACTCGAGATTAGACCAACGGGGCTGATCTGACGGTGACGACAAGCTCGATCCAACGACACCTGGAAGACCTGGCATCCGCATCTGATCCAACGGCGGGGAAGCACGGTCGAAGAGCAGGGAAGAGCGTCGGGGACGACAAACTTCGATCACTCCTCCTCCACGTCTCCAGCATTCTTTGAAGCTCCAAGATGTCCTAAAAGATTCCTGGCGGGGTCCTCTTCATGTTGGGGGTGTAAGAAAGAGCGGAGGTTCACCGGAGTGCCACCACAAGGTCGAGGAAGATGTGGCGCCCCAAGTACCTACGACGGACTTCGAAGATGGCTCCTGGCATGTATTTGCATCTCTAACCTGCACAGGACAAGGAGGGGACCGAGGGCAAAATGCCTCAGCCCGTTAAACAATGAGGTGGATGCGTAGGGGAGTCGTGGTGGCGAGGTTCGGCTGCAAGGCGGAAGAGGACCTTGTATTCCATATCCGATGGGAATTTGGGGATGCAAATGTGCTTGGGATGGAGTAGAAACGTAGAGGAATGAAATCAAGGTGGTCGGGGGGTCGGAAACAATGAGGCTACGACAGAATCATTTGCTGGAGCAGAGCTCCGGCGAACTACGAATCGAATGAATTAAACTAAACCTATGGTCTAATCATTACACTAAATGTAGAATTAAAATGCAAGAATAAAAATCTAGGGATTTTTACCCGGCAGACCCTATAAACTTTTCCAATTACCTCCACGACCTTTGAAACAACCTAATTCCCCCCTCGACCCCCTAAACTTGCCAACTCTTACCCCATGAACCCTACGGGTAACCTGTTTGAAGCCCGTGAGGGTCCTTGGGGTAATTTATAGGGTCGATGGGGTAATTACGTTGTGCAAAAGGTCATAGAGGTAATTGGCAAAGTTAATAGGGTCTGCCGGGTAAAAATCCCAAAAATCTACCTAAAAATGATAAAGGCGCAACTCAAACCTGCCAGACGAGGCAAGGAGCAGGACTGTGCCGGAGCTCCACCGTGGGTGCATCTCCTCCTCCTCCAGCCGATCCAAGACCTCCAGGGAATCCTTCTGTCATAAGAATACACTATTTGGCTGAAGGCGGGGGCTCAAGGATTCGAGGATGACCAAAATTGCAAGGAGGAAGAAGATGAGTTATTGATAGACATTGAGGGCATCCTTATTTGACTGGCCGATTGAGAGAAATACATGATATGTACAGTGGATTTACAAGGCTGGCGTGCATGTACAATGATCATGAATCATTTCTTATGGAGGGCTTGACGGTGATTGATCGATGGATCAACCACGAAAAATGGAGAAAAGCGGGGATTGGACACTTCTGTCGCCCAAGCGCTCGGATGGGACAGTTGACCAGGGGGCAACAGTCCATGCGATGTGATTGGTCCACGCAGGCCCACTATGCGACAAAACATTCTTATTTATTCATATTTTATTAATTTAGTAAAGTACATGATTTTTTATTTTTTGAGTATAAAATAAAAATGTATTGTTTTATTTAGCAATTTATTATGATTTTTAGTTATGTTTTGATGTATTTTATTAGTAATTAATTTTTATTGATGTATTTATAGGTATATTTGCCTATATTTTGGCTATTTTATTTTTATTTTGTACATTTTATTTTATTATTTTGTTTTATATATTTACAACTTATTTTTAGTGTAAAAAAATATTTTTATTTTATTTTATTTTATTGATGTTATTTGTACACTTAAATAAATAGATATGTATATTTTATTAGTATATTTATAGGTATTTCATCTATGTTTAATATACATCTTTTTATTTCAATGTATTTTATTGTATTTATTTTGGTTTTATATTTTTATTATAATATACATGATGTTTACAATATTATAAAAATATAAAAGAATAAAGAATAAAAGAATAGGTTCCCCTTTTATTTATATACACGTATAGCTATAGGTATTTTGCCTACATGTTAATATAGACTTATTTTATTTTAGTTTTAATATGTACATAAATTATAAATGATATTTACAAAATTACAAAAATATGAATTTGTAGAAATAATGAAGGATGAATAAATTGAATATTTTAATCGGATATAATGTACAATGAGGGTCCAAAACCTAACTTCAACACAATAACTTCAAAAAATATGAAACCACCTCCATTAAATAGCTTGTGAAAAGTTATATACAATTAGATGTGATTTTGATATGTTTTGGGTTTTTATTTGAAACATATGGGTCCGTGAAGTTGGGGTTTTGGCTTTTTATTTAGTGTATAAAATGAACACTGTGTATTCTTTTTGTACAAACACAATTTTGTATTTTGATTTATATTATTATCTACAATTTTCATGTACAAAATTTCTTTATTTGATGAATAAAAATATAAGGAATAAAATAGGTGACAAAATGAATAAATAAACGAATAAATAAAATGGATCTTTATTGTATTTTGGGCCCTTATCTCCCCTTACTTTATTCCTTGTCGATCAACTCAATTCTTGACTTGGTATATGGGTTTAGGATCATAAAATATCTTTGATATTTTATTCCTTTTTCTTTCTTCTCTTTATTATATAATTTTGGCATTAAAAATCGTATTATTTACAATAAATGTTATAAATAAGGAATGCTTTTTTGTACAAATTGATGCTATTTACATGCATTAGCTAGGGTTTTTAAGGCCAAAATGATAGAATAAAGGTGATGAAATGGAGATTAATCACCCCTATACTTGCCTTTGCTAGTCCCTAGCAAACACTTATGAAAAAGTATAAAAAGAATAAAGAAGAAAAGAAAAAGAAAGAATAAATGGAATTGATTTCGATGATTGAACTTGCCTTTACAAAATCAAAGTTTGGAGGCCAAGTTAGACCTTGATGTGAAAATGTTTGTGGAACCTGGTCGGGAATCAAATTTAAAACACAACAACCTTCGAGAGTCACAGGACTCGGTTCAAACCACCTCAATAGCCATGTCATAACTAGCCTACATCATACATAAACCCTTATGACTATGAAGCTGACTTGTACAGTGTAAGTGATAGTGGCTCTCTCCAGCTGAAATGACAAAGGAGCCGACTTATCCAGAATGACAACCCAATGATTCCCCAATCCAACACCCTGTCCTCGAGGAGTGGGGTATTCCTTCTAAATTCAAGTGGCATCTGACTCAAGAGGAGGGGGTGAAGAGAAGAATGTACGGTAGCCAGTGTAGCTACCTATCTCGGGATGCATGACCAGTGTAGTCAAGTCATCCAGCTGCAGGCTCACATGGTGTAACTTTAATACTCAAGCTTGCTTATTTTCTATACAACATGTATACATACTCCAGCAGGCATTCTATTTTCAGTCAGGCATGTCCATTTTTTTGGAGTTTTTCCCCTTTTCTCTCTCTTTTTTTTGAAATTTTATTTACAACATCATTTACATAAAGAGTTTTTCCTCTTGAGCCAGAAGACTATCCCTCTTTTGAAGCATTATTGCAACCCACACTCTCCTGTCTTTAGATCTCATGGCAACTGGATCAGGTTAGGGCGCACTTCCCTCCCTAGATGATGACGAATGTTTCCACTCGTGTGCATCTCAAACCACAAAATCCCTTCCCCTCACCACTCCAAATGAGTTGAGCCAAGTGAAAGGTGCAAGTGTCCAAGTTAGGTCACGACCGAAGGAGTCATGCGTGTGTCTCGAAAAGTTCTAGTTAGTCGGTTGAGGTAGCTTGAACCCTGCCCTATGTCTCAAAGAATTAAGTCCCAATGGACCTGAAGTACCTTAAACCTAGTTCCCATAAGGTTCCAGTGTATTTAGGTGCAGTAATGTCCAACTAAGCTCCAATCTTCGACTTTATTTGGACTTGTTCAAACATCAAGCTCAATCCGAAAAGAATGCTAATGCTATGCAAATGCTATGTACAATGATGCAAAGAATAATGCAATTTTAAAAAGAATTTGAAAATAAAAAGAATTTTTGTAAATAAAAAGAATTTTGGCACAAAAAGTTAAAATATGTACAACTATTTACTCGGACGTGCTTCTTTTTATTTATTTACAAGAGTTCAGAATTTTCAAGAATTACAAGTTTTAAAATGTTATTTATTTATATAGACATATATATACAATTGGTAAATAATTTTATTTATATTTATTTATCTTTATTTGAAGATGAATTTATTCTCCAAATTTATTTGCAAATAATTTTTGAAAACTATAGTACAAAATAATTTTTGCAAATATTGACAACCATTTGAAAGCCATTTTGCAAAGAATTTTCAAAGAGTATATAAAGATTTTTCAAAATATTTTTACAACCATTTTCAAAACCATTTGCAAATAGGTTTTCAAATTATTGTATTTCACACGAAGAAAAGAGTTTTTACAAATCAAAGCATTTTTACAAAGGTTGAAAACATTTCACAAAATTTTTTCCAAATGGGACACACCATTTTTCAAATCATTTTGCAAAATATTTTTATCATGTTTTATTAATCAATGTATACAAAAAGAATTTGAGGAATGCATTATGTTATCAATTGATTTGTAATGAATTATAAATGTGTATATAGTATAATTATCCATATTTATTAATGATAATACGAAAGTATGAGTTATGGCTAAGTATATACAAAGTATATACGACTCCCCTGTACTTAGCATGAGATATGTCCTCATAGATCGAAAAGAGAAAGAGAAGACATAACTTGTATTGAGTATAGAAAAGCCTATACTACGATGACTGAATAAGAAATGAAAGAATCAAGAAATAAATGAATAAGAAGTTGACCGTCCCGCTTATATCTAGGATCAAATAATCCCAAGTATAGCAGATTGTACACCAGGCAGGGAGGGTCAAGGGTGGGAGTAAACAGATCACAGCTCGGGTTGTCTCCCCCTATACTTAGGGTGAGATATCCCTAAGTATAGCAGAGCAAATCAACAAGAGAGGAGACAGTGTAGGGGATCAATGAATGAAAGAATCTGGGGTGCACATCCCCCGATACTTAGGACAAAGTACGTCCTAAGTATGGAAAATGATAAAAAGGGGCGACACCATTTTTGTAGAAAAAGAAAAATGAAAAGGAAAAGAAGAAAAGAAGAAAAGAAGAAAAGAAGAAAAGAAGAAAAGAAGAAGAGAGATGTACAGATAGATGAAAAGATCGTAGAGAATGTACATATCACTCCCCCTATATTTAGGGTGAAAGGTCCCTAAGTATAAGCAACAACAGGAGTGAAGAAACAGAACAAAGAAAGAACAATACGGTGTACACCCTATACTTAGGACAAGTTACATCCTAAGTATAGACACAAAGATATGGCGAAAAATCTAGGGTACAGATAACATACGGGAGAAAAAAGGAACACAAGACGAAACACATATATACGACAAGTACAGACTGGTGAAGTGTAGGATGGTATTTGACAAGTGAATACCGTGCTCTCGTCATTGTCTCCCTGTGAAAACGACGACGCAATCAAAAAGTAAAAAGACACTCGGGTCTTCAATCAAGTGGGTGTCGGCACCGGGGAAAATATTTCAAAAACTAAACGAGGAACTGATAGCATGAAGTAAATCATCAGCTCATAAGAAAGGAATGAGTGAGCGAAGCTGATTACGGAAGACAAGGAGGAAGAAGGAACAATACATACCACTCCAGGTCAATCATGGTCTCAGAAAGATATAAGAAGTGACGAACAAGAGACTCTTAAAGCAGCGTCGTGATATCCTGTGGTCATAAAGTCAGAACGTCACAGTAACACACCAAACACCACAAGACAAGGCTCAATCCTAGGAGGGTCCTCAAGGTGAGCAGACTCATATGAGTCTAAGAATCACAAAATACTCAGAAGACTCTACCAGAGAGGAGACACCAGAAGTGAAGCCGAGTACCTAGAAAATGATGTATCCTTTTAGAGATAACTCTCAGGGAGTGGTATGTACTAATGAATGAATGATCAGACAAAGCTCACTCATGTGAGGGTCGTCAAGGTGAGTAGACTCATAGGAGTCGGATCCATCAGACGGATCATCAGAAGTGGTCTCGATAGGCGATCGGTCAGCTACCAATAGAAGAGATCGACAGATCAAGAAAATGTGGCAGTGTCCCGCAGACAACCCTCGGGGAGCGTACTACCAACTAGACATGGAATAATCAGAGGCCGAAAGCTCATTCTTGCGAGAACCATCAAGGAGAGCAGACTCAAAGGAGTCAAGTCAGATAGGTCCCAAGATCCAACAGATCGGATACACAACAAGACAATGGGCACCAGAAGATAGATCAGATGACTCGGTTCCATGCTCCGCCAGATCGGAGACACAATCAACAAGTGGAACCGAGCGTAAAGAATGTGTTGTGTCCTCCCGTAGATAGTCCTCAGGGAGTGACGCAAGCTAAATCAGAGAATAGTCAGAATAGATCTCGTCCTTGCGAGGGTCGTCAAGGAGAGAGGGCTTGAAGGAGCTAGATCCATCATACAGATCCTCAAAAGCGGTCTCGGTAGGCGACAGATCGGCTACCAACAGAAGAGACCGAAGGATCTAGAAAAGTGTCATAGTCTCTCCCAGATAACCCTCGAAGAGCACTATGAACTATGCAATGAATAATCAGAAAAAATGACACTCATCCTTGTGATGACCATCAAGGAGAGAAGACTCAAAGGAGTCGGTGAAGTTGGCCTCGTGTACTGACAGAATGGGCACACAACCATATAACGAGGTCAAACAGACGAATCAGAAAACCGATAAATCAGTCATAACTTCATGAAATCATCGTAATGCATCACATCTTCAACCCAGTGTGCATGATCAAAAATCCGCAAATACGCATCACTCCTAATGATCGTGCAATTATCAAATCCTCAATAATGTCCAAGCACATATCAAGTCCAGATCCAAAAGAGCACACTAATCTCAACTTCCTCGAATCTGCCCGGCTTACATAAATAATTTATGGAATCCAAGAATCCTCGATGCGGGCTATCTCTACAAGCGCATCATTCCCCGGGTGATAGGAATGACGAGACAAAGGGGACAAGGAGGGCGGACGAGATGAAGGTGGACACAAACAAAATCGTGGTCCAAGGAGAGGGTCTCTTTGAATCGGATTAGATTTGGGTGATATGGGCAAGGAGAAAAGTCATAAAATCCGACGAAGGCGATAAAGATCATGACCCAATCACGACTCGATGCAAATGAGGGAATATATGTATAAGAGAGGTAGAAGGACTCAATGATGAAAATACACACACACGGGACTGAAGACTCTAAGAATGAATGAAATACAGACGGATCCAAAGTCACAATCAATACACAAAGCGAACCTCCGGTTCACCTACTCAACACAGTGGAGACCGAGACGGTCTTTTATCTTTTCATTTTTAGAGTTAGGTGATCATCAAAAAGTTGTGCACACCGAAGACATGCTTGGGATTTGGGCCCTAATCTTTAGCGTGTACGTGAATAAAATGCGCATACAAGGAGGGGGTGGCTCTCCCTAAGACAAGGAATCCATTATGTTTTATTTTAGAGATCACTTAGAGTTAGTAGTCCCGATTTTATTTTGGTTATCACTTTTTTTGGTGATTTTTCAATGCACATGCCTAACGGTGTTTTCACTTTTATTTAGCATCCTAAGTAGTCAAAATCAGAGGGAGAACGTTCGAAAAGCAGTGCTAGTCAAAAATTGATGATGCATGCCAAGTCAGAAGACTTACAGTGCTTCCCAGCTCTCTCCATGCGGGACACAATACAAAATTGAAAACTATGCTACATGAGATGCACTCCGATGAAACCTCCCTAGTATAGTAACTGCTATTATCGTGATGAACAAAATGTTAAATATCTAGAAGTGAGATCCAAAAGTCCGGTTTCTGAAATGCATTGGTGTCCACCACAGCGGATCATACAAGCGTTGTATAGCACTTCTCTCGGCGCTCAATTTTAAATCCAAATAAATAGCAATTATGATTTGACTATGTCCAGAAGCGATGCTATAGGTACATGCAAATTTATTAGGGATGTGGGCCCTAATCTATCGAGCAAACAATTCCTAAGTTAGGGCTCATACACAAATTAAATAAAACAAAAAGCGAAAAACAAATAAGAAGAAAGCGAGGAAAACACGAAAAAGTCGGTGAGGCCCCCAAGGGAACAATCCCTCGGGCACTAGACCTCGCGAAGTCGAAGAGTCTGAAAGTCCTAAATTATTACAGTTACATAGGTCACTCCCTCACATAAATATACATGATAATAATAATACAAAAACAACTTACTGCTCTTCAAAAATTCTCCCCCCATTTGCCCTTGATGCTCTGTCCTGTCGGCTAGGTCTGAAAGCCGGCTCCGCCTTGCTTGAGTGCACCGGTCCTCCTAGGAGGTCCTCCCTCACGTAGTGGCCCCTCGCATCAAAGTCAACAGAGAAGAATGGTCAGAGCAGTCAAAAATCAATATCAAATAATTAATGAATAAATAAACAACAAAGATAAATAAATACAAGAAATAAATAAATGTACAAGAGATAACAAACAAAATAAAATAGTCTCCAACTATGACGTTGCTCCCCGGCAACGACGCCATTTGATAACTGAGGTTTCAGACGAAGTCGTGTCAACCCACAAGGCGGATCGACAGTTGTCGAAGTGACCTCAAACGGAACCCCAATCAAGCAACAAATAATCCAAAATAATTAATGGGATTTTTACCCAACAGACCCTATAATCTTTGTCAATTACCTCTACGACATTTGAAAAAGATAATTCCTCCCTTACCCCCATAAACTTGCTCCGTCTTACCCCACGGACCCTACCGTTAAATTGACACATCTAGAGTTAACTTCCTTGGGTTAAAAATGAGTTAATCTAACCAATCCACGATCGGACGACTAGAATTAACCAAGAGAAAAAATGACGAGGGCTCGAGCAGGGGAGGCTTTCAAGCGGCGGGGGAGGGGGGATTCGAGCAGGGGGAGGCATGGCCGGTGGGCGGGGGGGGGGGGGGGGGGGCTCGAGCAGGGGACGCGGCGGGGCTGGTGGGGGGGATTCGAGCGGTTGACAGCCGAGGTGGGGGGCTTCGAGCAGGGGAGGCGGCGTGGCCTTGGGGGTGGGGCTTCAAGGAGGGGAGGGGCTTCGAGCAGGCTTCGACCGGTCGGGGTGGGGGAGGCTCGAACAGGGGACCCGCAGGGGGGGTTGTGGCTGGGGGGCTTCGAGCGGTTGGCGGGGGGTGGGGGGGGGGGGGGAGGGGAGGCGACATGGACCGAGGGGGGGGGGGCTTCAAGCACGGGAGGCGGCATGGCCGGGGGCAACGGGTGAGAAGGGGAGGTGGCGTGGCCGGGGGGGGGGGGGGGGGCTCGAGCAAGGGAGGTGGCGGGGCCCGGGGGCTTCGACTTGGGGATGCATGTGAGGGGTGGGGGAGGGCTAGGTGTGGAGGGGGCTCGACCAAGGTAGGGCTGACGCTGCCATGGTCATGGACGTCGTCATTGTGCTCGAGCAGATGTCCGGTCCAGCTAAGATTCGGGGCATGGCTGGTGACGCTCGGGGCGGAGAGGAGGTCGTGGAGTGCAGATCTTACGTGGGTGAGAGGGTGTGACACTTATAGTAAATTTGATAAATAAAATGGGTATAATGTAAAAGAAGATAACATAATCCAGTTAGCTTTAATGGTTAAATGGATGATGGTTAACTACAAGGTCTGTAGGGTAAAGGTTAACAAGTTTACGGGGGTGAGGGAGGACTTCGGTAGTTTTAAAGGTCGTACATGTAATTAACAAAGATTATAGGGTCCATCGGGTAAAAATCCCATTATTAATTAAGCAATAAATAGCAAAAATGTGGAGTTAAAATTTATTATAACTCTATAACAATGTGTATAGCATGCAAGTATGTGTAGAGGTCGAACATAGGGAGAAAACTAGAGAAGGAGGCAAAAAGATGCTCAAAAATCTTGTCTTTTATCTCTTGTCCATTTTATTATTTTTGTGGGTTTTTAATTTTATATTTTTTTATTATTTTGTTTTATATTTTTTTGTATTTGATTTTTAATTTTATTTTTTTATATTTTCTTTTTATATTTTTATATTTTTTATATAAACTTTTCTTTTATATAAACATACATAGCATATATAAGGCTTTATATATACAATATATAATAGTATATTTTTAAATACTAATAAATATAGATAAAATACAGAAAATAAATTCTTTTTGGGTTTTTCATATTTAATGTTCTTGTAATTTTTCAGGATTTTTTGCTAATTTTTATGTATTTTTAAAGTCGAAAATATCCCAAATAAGGGATAAATAAAATACATGAACCTGATTGGGATATTAAAAATAGTAAATAAGTCTTAAAATTATCCAAATCAATTTTAAATATTTATATAAAAAAATTATAGAAGGTCAACTGATGCACTGGTTAGGAGATGCGAGTGTTGGGATGTTGAGCCGGCTAAGAGAGGGCGAGGACGACCCAAGAAGCGTTGGAAAGAGACTATACGAAGGGATCTTAGCTTTTTGGATATAAGTCCGAGATTGACCCAAGACAGATCTGAATGGAGGCGAAGAATCCATGTAGCCGACCCTACTTAATTGTGGGAAAAGGCTTTATTGTTGTTGTTGTTGTATATAAATAAAATTATAAAATAGAAAAAAAACATAATTTTGGATTTCTAAAGGATTTTTTGGATTTTTATAAAATATTTTGGGTTTTTTTTATTTTTAACCTTTTGTTTTTCCATTTTTAGTGATTTTTAGTCTGTAATTAAAAAAGGATAAAATATACTACATATATTTTTTTTGGAATTTTTAGACACATTTTTCTGTTTTTTGGTATTTCTACTCTAAACAGGGGATATATGTGCTCTTTTTCATTTTTAGTAAATGGATGAAATGCGAAAATGAAAATAAAATATGGGCGTGAATGTAGATGGCATGAAGCATTTAATCCTATTTTAATGGATTTTTAGGAGCACAATAGGTATTTTTAATAAATAGAACAAATACACAAAAATGTGTGTCCTAGCAGGGGTATTTTTGCAAATAAAATAAATCTTAGGGGCTATAGTGCAAATATGCCAACAAAAAACAACATTTATTTAATTTTTAAAGACTTATTTACAATTACAAAATCCGCTAGGGTTTAAATGCAATTTGCCCAGCTCACGTGGGACGACACATGAGCTGAGCTGCATTGGACCAAACTGAAATTTCAATAAATACAGGGGCCTATTTGTAAAATGTCCAATTTATTTAACACATTATCCTTTATATACAAGACCAATTATTAAATACAAAAAATACGGGGCGAGATTTTGCAAATTACCCCAAAGAGGCGCGATTGGACGGCGGATGATGACTTCACTTATACACTTCGTGCGATCATAACATCCGTACCACTTCATCGATGGACGCTCGAGATTATACCAATAGGGCTAATCTGACGGTGACGATGAGCTTGATCCAACGATGTCTAGAAGACCTGGCATCTGCATCTGATCCAATAGCGGGGAAGCATGGTTGAAGAACATGGAAGAGCATCAGGGACGACGAACTTCGATCCCTCCTCCTCCGCGTCTCCGACGCTCCGAGATGTCCTAAAAGATTCCTGACAGGGTCCTCTTCGTGCTGGGGGGGGGGGGTCAGAAAGAGCAGAGGTTCACCGGAGTGCCACCACAAGGTCGAGGAAGACATGGCGCCCCAGGTACCTCCGGCGGACTTTGAAGATGGCTCCTGGCGTGTATTTGCGCCTCTAACCTGTACATGACAAGGAGGGGACCGAGGGCAAAATGCCTCTGCCCGTTAAATGACGAGGTGGATGCGTAAGGGAGCCGTGGCGGTGAGGTCCGACGACAAGGCGGAAGAGGACCTCGTGTCCCTGATCTGAGGGGAATCCGGGGGTGCGAAGGTGCTTGGGATGGAGTAGAAACATAGAGGAACAGAATGAAGGTGGTTGGGGGGTCGGAAACAGTGAGGCAATAGCAGAATCGTTCGTCGAAGAGGAGCTCCGATGAACTACGAATCGAACGAATTAAACTAAACCTAGGGTATAATCATTACACTAAATGCAGAATTAAAACGAGGGAATAAAAATCTACCTAAAAACGATAAAGGTGCAACTCAAACCTGCCATACGAGGCAAGGAACATGACGGTGCCGGAGCTCCGCCGTGGGTGCATCTCCTCCTCCTTGAGCCGATCCAAGACCTCCAGGGGACTCCTTCTGTCACAAGGATACACTCTTTGGCCGAAGGCGGGGGCTCAAGGATTCGGGGATGACCAAGTTACGAGGAGGAAAAAGATGAGTTATTTATAAACATTGACCCTTATTTGACTGATAGATTGAGAGAAATACAAGCTATGTACATCAGATTTACATGGCTGGCGTGTATGTACAATGATCATGGATCATTTCTTGTGAAGGACTCGACGGCGATTGATCGATGGATCAACCGCGAAAAATGGAGGAAAAGCGGGGTTGGACACTTTTGATGCCCAGGTGCTCGGATGGGACAGTTGACCAGGGGCAACAGTCCCTACGATGGGATTGGTCCACGCAGGCCCACTAGGCGATAAAACAAGCTTATTTATTCGTATTTGTATTAATTTAATATAGTAAACAGTTTTTTTATTTTTTTGAGTATAAAATAAAAAATGTCTTTTATTTTATTTAGTATTTTATTATGATTATTTATTTTTGATGTATTTTATTAGTAGTTAATTTTTAATGATGTATTTTAGGTATATTTGCCTATATATTGGCTATTTTATTTTTATTTTGTACATTTTTATTTTATTGTTTTATTCTTTTATTTTATATATTTACAACTTATTTTTATGTGTATAAATATATTTTATTTTATTTTATTGATGTTATTTGTACACTTAAATAAATAGATATGTATATTTTATAAGTATATTTATAGGTATTTCATCTATGTTTTATATACATCTTTTTATTTCAATGTATTTTATTGGATTTTTTTTGGTTTTTATATTTTTAATATAATATACATGATATTTACAATATTATAAAAATATAAAAGAATAAAGAATAAAAGAAGACTTATTTTATTTTACATTTTCTTTTTAGTTTTATTTTAGTTTTAATATGTACATAAATTATAAATGATATTTACAAAATTAAAAAATATGAATTTGTAGAAATAATGAAGAATGAATAAATTGAATATTTTAATCAGGTATAATGTACAATGAGGGTCCAAAACCTAACTTCCACACAGTAACTCCAAAAAATATGAAACCACCTTCCATTAAATAGATTATGAAAAGTTATATATAATTAGAGTGTTTTGATATGTTTTGAGTTTTTATTGAAAGATATGGGTCTGCGAAGTCGGGGTTTTGGCTTTTTATTTTGTGTATAAATGAACACCGTGTATTATTTTTGTACAAACCCAATTTTATATTTTTATTTATATTATTTTCTACAATTTCACATGCAAAATTTCTTTATTTGATGAATAAATAATAAAGAATAAAATAGGTGACAAAATAAATAAATGAATAAATAAAATGGATTCTTATTGTATTTTGGCCCTTATCTCCCCCTACTTTATTCCTTGTCGACCAACTCAATTCTTGACTTGGTCTCAGGGTTAAAAGTCATAAATATCTTTGATATTTAATTCCTTTTTCTTTTCTTCTCTTTATTCTAAATTTTAACATTAAAAATCATATTATTTACAATAAATGCAATAAATAAGGAATGTTTTTTGTACAAATTGATGCTATTTACAAGCATTAGCTAGAGTTTTAAGGCCAAAATGATAGAGTAAAGGTGATGAAATGGATATTCATCAGAAACCTAAGACTTCATAAACCAAAGTATCTTTATTCCTCAAGTCTTGAGTGATAGTGAAAAGTATCAGGGATATATCCAACTCATTTGGTTAGTATTTTTGTAATTTCTATTTTTTTAATTTTTTTATTATTTTGAATAAGGTTAGAATTATTTACAAAATACATGTCAATCTATTTACACCCTTATTTTTGAAAAGATTTTTGAAAATATTTTACCAACCATGTCACGTAATATAGTTTTTCAGAATATTTTTCATATGGTTTTTTTAAAAAGTAAAGTCCTCATTTTTAAAACCAATGTAAAATAATTTTTAAAACATTGTCACATAGTTAAAAAAATTTCAAATCGTTTTACAAATATCGGTTCAAAAGATACTTTACCCTAGCTCCAAAAAGTTTGAAAATTTTTGAAAATATGATATATAAGCAACGTATATATGCAATATACACGGTACATCCCATATACTTAGCTTGTGTTATGTCCTCATAACACCAAGTGATATGAAGCCATTGCTCATGCTAAACATAAAGGGATATATAGGAACCGAATCTGGTCTTCCTCCTATACTTAGGTTATAAAATAACCTTAGAATAGGACCTAAAAGAGGGGACAAATAAGTAGAAATAGATGGGGGACTCGGGTACCCTTTATACTTGGCCAAGAAGAGCCTAAGTAGAGAGATATGAAACGAAGATGGAAGGTTCAGAGGTGAACAATTAGAGAGACTTGGTTTCCCCTGTACTTAGACTGAAGAGTAGCATAAGTATGCCGAATATGGATCCAAGGATGGGAATAGGGACACTAGTTAGGGTTGGATGAATCTTCTTAGATGACTTTTCGATATATTAGTGATCATCCAAGATATGAGTCCATTTACACAAGGTTTAATGTGAGTTTTGAGCACTATCCTAGAGATGCAACCTCCCCTCTCAACATGCATAAACCATCATGCGTACAATGTGGGTATTGCTCTCCCATAAAAATAAGTGTTATTTTACTCCATTTTATTTTAATCAACTTGCATTATTAGTCCCCATTTTAGCTTAGGTTGTCACTGAAATTAATGTTGAGCAAACATTCATTCACTCTACCGTCCAGTCTCGATTCCATTTAGTCCTAAGTTTTAAATCAAGGTTAGGAAATCGAGAAAAAATAAATGCAAATGAGAATCATGATTCGAGGTAATAAGGGGTTCAAAACGTGGCTGTACCTGATCGGGAAAGGGACACAGAGAGAGTCACCTCTGGAACTCAACATGAGGAGTCTTCAGAAGACGGGGAGGAGGGGCATGGAACTTCAGGTTTAATTAAAGTTTTCTAATGTATAGGATGATTGAGTATTAAGAAATATTCTAGTTTGATGCGATCTTAATAAATTATACTATGTGACACTTCCATTCCGAGGGAGTGATGAAATCGGGTGAATTTTACTCACTCCATTTTGTGGCTATATGTTGAGAATTAATTGGATTAAATCTCATATCATAGAATCCATTTTTAGTATCCATTTCTAGATCTAAATGTTGGAAATGGAAATGTAAATGGAATCAAATGGAAATGGATCCAAATGGTTTAAGCCATAATATTTCATATCAAGTCACTATGCATGGATAATATAATCTCCTTGACATTATCTCCAAGTACCCACAAATGCTACTCACGAGTCCTAATTAGATTAGGACTCATACATTGAGATATCAAAATCAAGATAATAATTGTTCTTATCATGGATATGGGAATATGTAGATATGATTCACATTTTGCTGATAATTTAAATATAAATCCATAATAATTAATATTAATGATTATGATTCATGTACATATATTCAATACACATGTGAATATTATTCATGCAATTTATACACATGTAAATTGGATTTACATTTTTTGACTAATGAATTCGAGTCATTTATTGGGAGGATGTTTTCATAAGTCTCTCAATATTGATATTTGTAATTTAATTTCAATTAATATTAATCAAGAATCAATTCCTAATTGGAATTGAAATGAGAGACTCTTGGTGGGTCTACCGTGGTTGTTAGAGATCAAGTTTGTTGGTCTCTTCAACTTGAATTAGAACTCTCTTAATTGATTATCATCTTGGTGATAATGTTGGGTAATTGGTTGGCAAACTAGTTGAAGGATTATGAATCCATCATAACCATCCAAGAGGAATTCAAGGGCCATGATGTGGTCTTCCACCTTGAGGAGCACAACTCTTCATGGACATCCACCCCTTCTATTTAAAGAGGGGATCGACCTCTCTTTTCCAATTAATTCATTCACACTATTCAATTCCTAAAAGGAGAGCCACTCTTGTCTTGAAAATTGAGAAGAGAATTAAGAAGAGAAGAGACTCTTCATAAGTCTCCTCTTGGTTGTCCTAATCCTCTCCAAGAAGCCTTAGTCACCCACCATCTCTAGCATCTTCTTCCTCGACCTTGATTTGGCCAATCATGCGAGGAGTTTCATTCTTCCTTGTGCTCCATTCACGTAAAAAAGGACTCAATTTCGTCGAATGAAATCAGGATGTAGAAAACATACAGATCTCTAATTGCATACACGACTTGATGGAGAAGATCTCTCACATTTGTGGGAAGCAATACGAGTCATCATTGTGTCCACAAGAGAAAGAGTCATTGGATTGGACTTGATTTATATGTCTCTTCCTTTGGTGGCACACTCTTCAAATAGGATTTCCAAATACTCTTGTGATTACACGAAATAGTTTGGAAAATATTTCCTAAACCATGATGTTTTGTATTTGTAATTAAAGTTTTTGTTATAAAATTGTTTTGGCATACGATGAACATCTTTCTTTGCGAATTTGATTCATTTATTTAGCATTTCCGAGATGTGCGAGGTTAAACCTCCCCTTGTTTCAATGGGTTGGGCCATGACTAGGTGGAAATCTAGGCTTAGCATTTGGGAATAACAATGATGGTGGTTGATTACTTGTGGGTGGTGTTGCAAGATATAAGAGGATTGGATATTCTTGGTGCTTGCAAGTAAGACCGTAAGATATGGGGTGTACGTTTCGTCAGAAAAGAAATTCATGGGGAAGGTGACGCAATGCCAACTCATGGGTCAACCAAAAGGTGAGATGGGCGAATCATGAGATGAGGAGACTACTTATTGACAAGAGTGAACAAACGATCAAACAATGTCAGGAGAGGGAAAGTGGGCTCGCACCACATGGAGGACTCTAAACATACAATAAAATTCAAAACTAGTAAATAACATCGAATTTAAAAGTACATAACATTAAAGGTATCTCAAAATAGATCAATTAGCAAAGCAATATTGTTTATTAGGTATTTTATAGATAAAATATATACATACATTTGATTATATACATTTTTTCTTTTTTTTCCTTGTAGAACATGTATATATTATGGCATAATACATTAATATATTACCTAATATTTGTATATTTTTAATTAATGGGGTTTATAAGCTGAAATATATATATATATATATATTTCATATATCTGTACATGATATGGTGTCACTTTTCGTCACTTTATTTGGGTTTTCGATTTGTTTGGATTTTGTTTATTTTGTAGTTATTTAATATACATAATATTAACTAAAGTAAAAATATTTAAGTTAAAATTATTTGTTTTGGTACATAAAAAATAAGGATTCTAATCATATACTTTCTATTAAAATGTGCTTTCTTTCTCTCTTTTATTTATTTTTGGTATGTTAATGTATTAATATTTTTAGTGATTTTAGATGATAAAATATGATTCTTAAATTTAGATGTATGAATGATAAGAAAGCTAATTAAATTTAAGAATGCTAGAGTTTTCTATAATTTCTATCTCATTGTTCATATCTTAAGTATATGAAACATATCTTCATCATGAGATCATAAACACGGCCATGTAAATGATGAGGGAGAATGTGAAAGAAATCATTCGTAAAAGGGTCCAAAGTGGTTGGGCATCATAGACAATCCTTGGACAAAAATACTATCCTACGTTCTTCATCATGCCGGTATATAAGGTAATTATATGTTAAGGCCATCATGTGTCAATTTTTTGCGAACCTAACTTAATCTATAGAAGAATGGTCCTATGTGGGTTATATTTAGTCCCACATCTTGGAGTGGTGGCTTTTGGTCACATAGGTTGGGCTATATAAAGAACCCCACAACTATTGTAACCTTTGAGAAAGATGAATGAAATATCAACCCTTTGAGACGGTTCTCCTGTGGTTTCATTCTGCTCCTTAGGGAGTAGGATTCCTCACAAATCAAAGTATTCTTTATATCTTGTTCTTGCTTTCATTCGATTTTGCATTTCATATTTCTACACAGTATCAGAGCAGATTTGATTCTGGATTTAATCTTGGAGTTTTTTTAGCGGACTTGAGTTTATACATCTAATGGAGGAAAGATCTCCACAAGAATACTACTTTCACGACTAGCAAACCAAAAAGAAACCAACACAACAAACTTCATCAATTAAAATTAAACTCTAAAGCTCAACAAACCTAGGCCCAAGCAGGAGCACATAAGTAAAAGAAGAGAAACATCCAGCGAGTCGCCTCGCGGGCAGGAGTCATAAGACTAAGAGCTCTGACAGAAAAAACTAGTATGCAACAGTCAACTCATCGAGGATCCTCTATCATGAGAACATCGAATTCATTTTGATTGAGTGATCAAGATGGAGACAAAAAAAGAGGGCGTTAGGCCAAAAATGCCTCGACAGCCTTAGAAAAAAGGGATAACAAGTCTCCATACGTATTTATAAAAGGAGGTTCCATTTTTCCTTCAATACCATCCATAATAATGCACAACATAATGGTGAGAAGGAAATGTTCAGATAATCTTTAATACATGATACCCTAAAGCAATCTGAAAAATGTTGCAAGCCTACTGATTTGCTTCGTAGAAAACAAAGAACTTCATCCACAAAACAACAATTGAGCAAAAGTGTTCAGTTGATGCAATTCCAATATAGCAATGCAGGCACCTAGAAGCATAGTGGTTTCCTTTTTTGGAGATTTGTTTGAAAGAGAAGTTTGTTGTTGAATAAAAAATGAGAGAAATCTTGGGTTTTTTTTTCCAAAATATTTTTATTTCAATAGGTTTTCTAAAGTGAGTCAAAAACCATGCAATCTATGACAAAAAGATACAATCTTTAATTATAAAGTTCTTGCGGTCCAAAAACATACAACGGAGCTCTTTATCAATGAGTTCTAATTTTCTGTAGATATTACATAAAGTAGTTCATTTATCATAGATTAATGTGTTTTTTCTATTCTTCATAGCTTCGACCCGGGCATATCGAGCATCTTTACTCTTAGAACCCTTTCCATAGTCTTTTGGAGAGTCGCAAATCGTACAACCATGATGTGGTCAAGTCATAAACATGTCCCAAGTTATAAAACCAAAAAGGAGGTTTCTAGTCATTTTCAATTTCACAAAATAGATTTGCATTAAAGATGTTACGTATCTTATAAGAATCTAGCAAAACTAAAAGCCAACATTTCCAAAAAAAAGATTAGCCCAAAGAGGACCCAAATTTTCCTTGTGAGAAGAGATATTCCGAAGATTGTAAGTCAAACGAGTAAGTTGAAAACCTTTAGATTAGTAGTTCCGTAGCCCCCAAAATTTTTTGTTCTGCAATTTTTTTCCAAACCACCAGATGGTGTTTGTTTGAATTTATATCCCATTCCATATATACTTTGTCCTAGCATTATCAAGTTTATGCAAGACATGAGTTGAGAGAAGTGTATTATCCATATAATGGGTAGTTACCGGGATGACAAGCGAATTAAGAATGACAAGGCGAGAGGAAATAGGTAGAGTTACCTAGCAAAGTGTGTCCTTTTTTGTCGAACTTAGTTTCTTCGGAGAGATCTCGTAAGCAAACATGACTTAAGTACATCATAGGACATGACCCTTTTGAAAGCTCTAGCCTTTAGCATTTTAGTCATGGGAAGGTTCAAATTAAAAAATTGCCCCGGAAGTAGGAAGACTCTAAGTAATCGATCTGAGTCCCTAGATTTAAAAAAAAAACTAAAATTGAATAAATGTTACTTAATGAGTCCATATCATCCTCAAAGAAGACGAGGAGATCATCAACGAGTAGGAGATTTGTAATGGTAAAGTATTTTGTCGAACATGGTTTCCACGAGGGTCTGGTATTCTCACAAGGAAAGAACATAGTCGTTGAGGCAATCGCTCACGAAACTCAAAGTCGAATAAAAATTAACCCATAGTATGAAAGGTAAAGCAATGCAATGTAAGTGTGGAGCTAAAATTTATTATAACCCTTGAAATAATTGTATAGTGGTGAAGTATGTGTAGGGTGTCAAACACATGGAACAGATGGGTGCAAGCTATTATTTATTTCTAAATAATGTATACATGTTGATATATTTGTTATTTACTTAGTGTTTTGTGAGGTTTTGGTATATTTAATTTTTATGTGTTTTATATTTTGCTTTTAGTTTTATAATTTTTATTTTTTTTATATTTTTCTAATTTTTAATTTCCTTTTCTCCTTTTTTAGAAATAATAAATATATATATCTATATAATGTAGTATATATAATATCAATAATATATAGTATATATAATAATATATATCTATAAATTCAGTAAATATAAAAAATCAGTTCTTTTTATTTTTTTAAGGATTTAAAATATATTTAGGTTTTTATGATTAATAATATTAATATTAAGTATATATAAGTAGTATTAAGAATATATATACTATATAGGGTTATATATTTATAAATATAGCTAAAAATACTCAGAATATGTAAAATAAAATGTTTTTGTCATTTTATATGTTCTTCTATTCATGTGAATTTTATGGTGATTTTTGCTAATTTTTGTATATTTTCAAAATTTGCAATAGTCCAAAACATCTAATAAATAAATAGGATGAATTATTTTGAGTTTCAAAAATGGAAAATAAGTTCTAATATGTATATATAAAAATATAGAATAGACCACTATTTTTTGGAATTTTCGAGATTTTTTGTAAATTTTTATAGGATTAGGAGGGTTTTTCAATTTTTAAGGTTTTTCTTTTATATTTTTTTGTGATTTTTGGTATGGAGTTATATTATATAGTAATATATAATATCTAATTTTTTAGAATTTTTAAAGAAGGTTTTATTTTTTTATATTTGTATATCTAAACAAGGAATAAATAGTCTCCTTTTTATTTTTAATAAATTGAAATGCAAGTAATATGCTAGTAAAAAGTATGGAGTGAATGAGCATAAATTCAAGCACCTTCTTATATCTTTCAATAATTTTTGGAGCATAGGAACTATTTATGAAAAATAGACAAGCATAAATAAAAACATACGAGCTGCAGGGTGTTTTTGCAACAAAATTAAGATTATGGGATGCATGCAAAATACCGAAAGTTTAATACTGTAGTTACATTTTTTAGACTAAATCAAAATAACTGAACTCAGAGGGGGTCCTCTACAATTTGGCTAACTCACGTGGGGACTACATGAGCTAACCTAACACTGGACCTAAAGGTAATATTCAAGACATGTAGGGGTTTAGTTGCAATTTATCTACAAAGGTTTACCCCTAATTAAATATTTAGGGGTATTTTAGAATTACGCAAAGGCGGAGGGGGTCTTATATAATTTACCCAAAAAGCGAGCGCTCGTCACTGATGGAGGACACGGTATGTAGGTTTCACTTAAGCGATCGAGCTGCATGGACGAAGCTTCATTTCATGCTTATTGGACGACTCGGATTAGATTTGGGCAGTGTTCTTGATCCCGTGACACAGAAGGTGTCTCCAAGAACGCCAAGAACATGGCATTGGTGTCACTTCGATCAATGATATCTCCCCACTCCGATGTCATTCGACGTTCCCGAAGGGCTTAATCGCTTCCTGGAAATACCCGCACCTACAGGTGGTTGTTGAAGGATTCCAGGTCCCCTCGGATGGGACATGGGGCTCTGTTCAGTTCAGGTGCACTGAAGAAGCAAAATGGAGTTGAATCTAAGCTCAAAGTTGTTGTTTAGACCTTGGGCCTACACAAAAAGAACTAGTGGCTCGAGGCTCTCTCCTCGACCAGGTGATGAAGCTGATTCATAAAGGAATGAGGTGGCGACGAAGAACTCCGATGAGCGGCAGAGGGGGAGTTCGATTTTCTAGATCCAAGCAGGATCTGAGTTGAAAAAAAGGGGGAAAATGTAGAAGATGAAGGGGTTCAAAGTGAGAGTGAGTGTGGGTCGAAACACAGGCAAAATCGTAGTGATTTAGACCTGGAGCTCGAGCTCCAGGTCAACGGAAGATTTGGGATGAAGCTCAATCTACGCACTAATAACTGAAATAAAAACACAAAAATGAAACCTAAGATTAAAACTAACCTAAGAATGTTGGGAAAAGGGGTCTCGACTGGGTCCAGGACCACATGAGGCGGAACCATCGGAGGGTGGTCTCCGATGATGGTCGGATCTTCCCAAATGGCCCTCCTCCTCGTTGTAGACAGTGGAACGAACCTCCTGTCACCAAGTCCTCTCCTTCGCATGCGATCTAAGTGGCTAAGAGGAACCTGGGGGGAGGTCAAACTCAAAAATTGGGCGGAGGTGATATATTTGTATATGGAGATGGAGGCTTGAAGATCATGAGGTGGTGCCTGGTGGAGTGCATTTTTAGATGATCAAATGAATGGGCGAGGTTGAAGGAGTGGGGCGCCTGATCGATGAAGGAATTAAAGCTCCTTGAGCCATGAATCACCTCCAAAAATTTGGTGAAGAGAGGGGGTATGCATGCTATGACAGGAGCGGCTGAGGGACAAGGACAGTTGACCCTAGGGTCAACAGTCCGCAAGGCCTGGTTTGTCCACGTGGACCAACCAGGAAAAAGAGATCAAAAAATTCTTTATAAAATCAATAGAAAATAATAAATGAATTATTTAATTTGTGGTTAAAACATAAAAATATTGTATAATTTTATGTAGTATTTTATTTTTATTTATACAAGTTAATTTATTATACGTTAATTTTACTTATAGTATAAATATATATATTTAGCATATTTGATTTTTATTTTGTGTTTTATAATTTATTATTTTATACATATAATTTATATATTTATAACTTATTTAAATACATATGTACATATTTACATATTTTTATTATATTTTTCTGAGTTTATTTGTATACTAAAATATACATATATTATATATGCATATTATATGTATACTTTACATATATATATATTAAAGTATAATATTTATTTTATTTTGACTATTTTATTTTATTTGAATTATATACATGTATTTTAAGTAGTATTTGCAAATATATAAATATAAGAAACTAAAGATGTAAAGAATAAATAAATTGAATATTATATACTTGTATCTTGCAAAATGAGGGTCCAAAAGTCAACTTTTGCATCTTAATTCCAAATTAAATGAAATCACCTTCATTAAAATAAGTAATTTAATTTTATGAACGATAAAGTTGAGTTGGGTGAATTTTGAGTTAGTATCGAGAAGACACAGATCTGGTAAGCTTTCTTTGTCTTTTTATTTTGTGTGTCTCGAGCACACTGTGCATTATTTTTTAATGAAATCAATTTGGTATTTTTCTTTGTATTTTTTTACAATGTTCATGTTGAGGGTTTATTGATTTGAGGTATAAAAACAAGAAAATGAAATTGGTCCCAAAATCTTATTATTGATGAATTAAAAATTAGGGTTTTTGGCTATTTTATGTACAGTTCGTACTTTATTCCTTGTCGACAAGTCATCATGATGACTGGATCAAAGGTCACTCAATGTCTCTGACACTTCATTCTTTTTCTTTTTATCCTTTATAGTTTTATCTTGGTATTAAATAAATTATTTATGGAGTATTTTACACAATATTTTATGTGATTTTTTGATTGTTATTTTTTGTACAAATTAATGATATATACATGCATTTAGCTAGGGACTTAAGGCCAACATGAAAGAATAAAGGTGTTAAAATGGAGATCCATCGTCTTCCTTTTTGAAAATATAGCCTCTACCCAACCTATTTCTATGCATTCAAGAGCATTCTATCAAGGATAAGTAGAGGGAAACTAAATAATAGTGGGACAATGGATCCCTTTGCTGGAACCCTCTCGAGGGATTGAAAATTTTCAGTATAACATTTATCTATTCTAACTGCTAGCTTAATCGTAGATAGGAGATGATTTATCCAAGAAGTAATTTGTTGAGGTGTCTCTATCCAAATTAGAGATCATGGTAAGATCTCAGACGATAAAGTAAAAAGCTTTATGGAATTCAGTTTTTAAGACTACGCCTTTGGTGTGATACCATTTTCTAATCAATTATGATTTTAGAGGCCGATGAAATATAGTCCTTAGCTAAGAGTCTCAACAAATCAGGTTGATCATACCATCAAACTCACATCAAATTTTTGAATTCCAGCTGAATCTCCAATCTAATTTCTCGAAAATCAATTCTTTATTGATCAAAGCAGACCAAAATCCTAGAATGATGATTGAACCCCTGTGCACATAATTCTATTTTTCTTTACTAATATCATGGAAAGACATCCTCGATGCTCATCGCTAGCCTCTCCAACCATTAATGAATGGTATTTAAAGATTTCTAGGGGAAAATTGAGGGATTGATCAGCCTTTGAGTTTGGGACTTATCTAGGATCCATATGGATTACTTCAAAAATATATATTATGGAATTATCGTGTCCTTCTCCTTAGGCAGCTACTGTTATACTAGGATCAAAATCTACTACCCAACCTTACTGACTAAAAAGACAAAATTCCCTGATTCCATGTGCTCGATCTTAGGGACAAATATAAATGGATTCTTAAGGGATGATTTCAATATAACAGTAGCCTTCATGTAGATAGATCCTTGGGGACTTTATATTGAAAGCTGCCCATCCGATTTAGAAACTGGACTATGCTTTTTTTCCCGTCAAATCTAAACTCGATAACAATTATAAACTCAGAACTACTTGTTGCTCCCCTCAAAATTGGGTTGGTTGGACCGCTATTTCTGCTCATCCAAAAATGGTTGACTCTTCACACATTCTTTTACATCTCAGGAAAAATTACTTGAACCATAACTCGATTGCTCTACTCCCGATCGGGGATCAATCTTGGACTCCACAGTTCAAGTATGACAATATGCATAATTTGTTTTTAGGCTTCATTGACCTTGTGGCCTCCAATCGGCCTTGCTTGAGTTCAATTCTTATGGAATCTAAGCTAAGAGGATAAAAATGAAAAATCAAAGTTTGGAAGCACAAAAATGTGCCAAACTTTAAAGATACTAGAAACAAACTAAATACTCATATATTGGATGTAAAAAAAACTTGAGGATAATTGAGATGACCAAATGCTTAGCGATTCCATAGGATTGCTTTTAAAGCAAGAAATAAAAAAACAACAAACATTTAAATGAAATATTTTGCTTACTCCTGAAACTAAGAGAGGTGAAAGTTTGGCAAGGTGAACTCAAGATTTCTACATTTTCATGCTTCCATGCAAATTCTTCAAATTGAATGATCTCTATCTACATCCAAAATAGGACATGCACTAACTCGTGACTTGTTTGAAATCACATATGGGATTTCTACATGCTCCTCTTACTAAAAACCAAGAATTTAACTTCCCTTTTCAATGTAATAATGTGAGTAGCAATTGGATCCAATATTTTAACGATGGGTCGTTCTCACATTTTAAAATAAAAAAGGCCATGTTTTGGCTTAAGAGACATAAGACTCCAGGTCCTGATGGGTTTTCCTCCAACTTCTATCAAGACTTTTTCAAATATTATGAATAACATGCACACTTTCTTCATTTCATCCATATTAACGAAGGACCGAAGATAGTGGTGACTATACCCTTTAAGTGGGATGAACTTTACCATTATAACCCTCACACCAACAAAGGTTCATGCACTTCGCATTGAAAACTATATGTTGATAAGCCACATAAAATATCAAAAGCTATTGTTAACAAGATGGCTCTTATTCCTATTTTGCAAAAGGTCTTCCATGTAACTTCTGCGCTTTTCTTTAGGGGGTGTGGTTAAATGAGTTAAACAAATATATTCAAAGTAGAACATTGGATATACACCTGTAAAATATGTTGTGTATGTATTAATATTTGTCTTAGTATGTACATATGCATGCTCGCGTGCATACAAAATTCTGCACACAAATTGATAGATACACAACTGTGCAAATTTGATGCATAGAAGTTAGGGTTTTTACACTTTTACCCTTCTGAGATTTTTCCGTTAAATTTATGCCCTTATTTTTTTGCAATATCACTTGTAACCTTATTTTCTTGCATTATTAACACTTGTTCCTGTCCATTAATTTTGTCGTTAATGAAGTAAACACAACCATGAGTCGAACATATGCATTGTTATGTTTTTTCTCCAAGTTCTAATTTAGGAATGATTTATTTGCTTATACCCCTACATTCTTGACTCCATTCCTTGGTACTATTTAGGATGGAGGCGAGGGTGACGATGACGGTGAAGGCAAGGAGGGGCCGATGTCGAGGGTGTCGAAGATCGTGGGATGGTGTTGTGGAAGACATTGAGGAAGCGATCATAGATGTCCCTTATTTCTTTGAGCAAGCATGAAAGATATATACAATCATAAGAAAGGAGGTGACTCGTATAAGCACAAGTCAACACAACAAAAAAGATGGGGATATACAGATTCCACATCAGCAAAAAATCAACCCAAAAAACCCGCATGGTAATATTCAATCAATACTATATAAATTGAGGTTATACCCTGTGTCCAACAAGGTTGGTCCAAGAACGAAAGGAAAAAAAGAAATAAAGAAAGATTATAGCAGTAGTAGGGAACGATCCACCGGACACCATGATCATCCGAAAAGAAGGGACTTCATGCGTCCATGTCATTATGTTACTCTCAATTTTTGCTCCCTAATTAATATGTGATTCACTTCTCTAATCACCTAGAAATGGAGCATTTAGGTGTTTATAATTCATAACTAGCATTCATGCATTTGTAAAAAATTTGCATAAATTAACATTCACATTTTGCATTCATATCACTTGTATAATAACCTAACTTCACTTATTTTTAATTATTTCAAATTAATTACAAATGAAATAAAACCAACTCACATATCACTCATTTTTAAAAAAATAAAAAATGACAGAAAAATACCAACTTGTATATATGTGAAATAAACTCAAATCTTAGTTTGCAAACAAAAAGTTGTAGAAGTCAAATATCATTTATCCCCTTCATTTTATAAAAATAAGTAATTCTTTTTGAATTATTTCTTTTTCATTTCTTTTTTATTTTGTGTTTTTAATAAATTCCATAAAAATCCAAACCCCAGAAAAAATAAAAGCAAAGAAAAAATGCCATAAGTCTGTATATACAGTTATACCCAGGTCTCTCTCTCTCTTTATTTCTTTATTTTCTTAATTATTAAAAATCCAAAGGAAATAGATTATTGTGTAAATAATTTTCTAGTAATTTATTTGATTTTTATTTAAATAAAAACTACAAAATATAAAAATCGTGTATTTTATGTACACAACATACAACCCCCAAAAGAATTTTGTATAGATGATGTCTTTTGGTTTTGGTCTTTCACAAATGTTGTAGATTTGTCATGACAAACAACTTTTGTGAACAAAACCTTTTGATTTGAGGTATTATTTAATTTAATTTAATTTTATTGTAGTTTTTTCATTTTTCTGGGAGAGATATGTGACTGCTCCAGGAACCACCACACGTCGTGCCCCTTTCTTCCAGCCTTCATCATCTTAACTTTTGGATCCGATCATAGATACACTGGTTAAGAAACACCTTCCAGATGAACCATTAAGTGGCATTCTTAACGTGGTCTCGTTGTAATATGGTCACTTAGTGATCTACCAAAAAGAAAACGTTAAATATCTCCACAAGGAGGGGCTCGATCTAATAAAAACATTCTTAACCTGGAAGTCTAGGGTCGAACTCAGGGAAACGAGCTATCTTAATGACTAATCAGATCCTAACACCTAAGTTAAATGATTATTTATCTACCAAGGTCAATAAATGCACAAATAAGACGGTGCAAAACATTAAGCATGGGCATAATGCTTTTTTAATTGGTTTTCATGCAAGTTCAGTTAAGGACATATGCAACTTAATGTAATGGTATGCAAGTAAAATGATAATGCACAGATTTATTTATGTAAGATCAATTTCATGGTTCATCTGATGCATCAAAATTAATGTGCATCTCAACAATGGTATTTAAATGAGAGGAAAAGTAACACATTATATGTCAAAATTAAGAATATTGTTATAAGTGTCAAGTCAGGAATTATATCATGCCATTAGATAGAGAATTAAACAACCATCAAAATGAAACCTAAATCATTCAAATCGGAGTTCAAATGCTCAGGTTATGAAGCTAACCAGGAGCATAACTAGAAAGAAACATGAGAAATATATACAAAAGTCATTACAAATAGGTCCCTGAAAGGGCATAAATGCAATATTGATAAATCAAAGGCCCTACCCTGTGAATTTCCCAAATGCACGGGGACCATTTTGCAATTTTAAGAAGCCGGCAAGGTACCCGTGTAAAAATTCCAGGCGCACCACATGAGGCATGTGCACCCTGGACCTATTTGCAATTTAGAGGCTTCGAATGAAAATAACCCAACTCCTCACGTTCTTAGCACGTGCACGAAGGTTCGAGCATGTAGGCTCGGTCGTAGGTAGGTTCAGGCCACATGGGTGACTCGAGCATTTCGAGAGGAGCCTCGGTCCCACCGAGCTGGTTGGTTCGTCTTGGAGGCTGGGGCGTAACATGGATCATCTGATCATGGCGATCGAACGATATCTGTAGCGTGCTGCTCCTGTGAGCTCCTCCTCGACAAGGCGAAGAAGGTTGTGCTTCTACGGGTTTGCAGGCTCTCCTTCGAGCTCCCATCTCTGTGCTGAAGTTTGGAGGACCTTCTTGGAAGGCTCACGATGCTTATCGAAGACAGAGGCGACTCAAGGATGCCTAAGAGAGTGAGTCGATGAGCCCTCGTCGGAGGCAGAGCTCTAGAACGGAGCCCCCTCAAAGGTTCATCCATTAAGTAGTTCTTAACCTGTAAAATGTTAGGGACACACAACCAAATGTTTCATGTGTGCACGTGAGGTGAGTGGGAGCCTAATGCGGAGGAGATGGAGGTACGTTAGGTTCTTCTCTGGTGAAAGGGGAAGAAAGGGAGCAGAGCTAAAGGAGAGGTGGAAGAAGAAAGGAGATGAGCGGAGGCATCAACGTGGATCACAAATCCACTACAAAGGTCGGGAGCATGGCTGGTTGGGATGACGATGGTTGTAAGAGAATAAAATGGGAGAAAACACGACGAAGGAGAGATATACTTATCCGGGGCATTGAGAATCGACACAAGGCAAAGTGTATAGGCTTGGGTTGAGCTCAGATGAACTCAGGACTTCACTGGGCTCCCCAAGTTGGTGGGAGCATCTCAAACGACCGATGAGTGATTGTGGCATGTCCTGGAGGTCATGGGTCTCACCGGAGATTGACCTCCATGGTCGCTCTTCGATTCAGCCCCCCTTGTCATGGGGAGGCAAAGAAGGCTAGGGGTGGCCTTGATTAAGGGTGGAACCCTGGGAATTGCAATGGAGGAGACCCATTTGAAGGCAAAGCTCGATGGTTCCTGGAGGGATGTGTGGTCAATGTCGGGGAGGTGGAGTGAGGCGGCGAGGCGTCGTAAGGAGGTTTGGGGGAAATGGAGAAGGCAGGTGGTAGGTGAGGTGATCATGTAAGAGAGAAGGGGCGTGGAGGAAGAAGATGAATGGGAGTCATTGGATCTTGCGATCCAACGGTTGAGGGTGACATGAATGGTTAGTGGTGATAGATCTGAGCAGATGCGTAGATGGAGGGTCATGATCAGATCCATCAAATGGATATAACAACTAGGAAAAGAGGCGGGTGCGGAGAGTGAAGGGAGGTTTTTAAGGACTCACGCATCATGGATGCATGGGGATCATATCATATTGGATCGAAAAGCAGACTTGTTATACAAGTCATAGTAGCAACAAAATTTAAAAAACGTATTCGATTGAACCACATGGATTGGGAACCATTCCCAATCCATTCCATCACTATCACATGAGTTTAGGATTACCTCTTGGAGCGTGAATGTAATCCTCTGGTCTCTAAAGCAAGAAACCTCATGTCTAAGTTCGATCCGACGGAGACAACACTTGCGTATGTAGGGATGATCCACGTACTTTTTGTAATCCAATGAGACGATATGAGACTCCTTGATCCTGATTTCATTGTACGAAATCATCATTCTTCATCCCAATTCTGATGGACTAAATATGAAGAAACTCTACACGAGATCGATCAAATCGATCTGGCAAAGTAACAAGAGGATTATCCACCTTTAAGGGATTTATCCATACAAGGGGACGATCTTGAGAGGTAAGGGTAAATATCCAACATTAAAGGCATAGTCCCTCCTAGAGGGGGGAGAGAGAGAGAAGATACTTGTAGTTCCTTGAACTGTTGTATCTGGGAAGGCATTGTCTGCCCTCCTTATATATGTTTCTGGACCATTAGGATTGGAGTCCTAATTGTCAAATCAATGGCCAAGATAAAGGAGCTCATAATCACCTTTTAGGATTATAGATGATCACAATTATCAATTAAATAATCCTTATAATCCTCTCAACAAACTAACAAATAATTAAATAATAGAAAATAAAATGGAAGCTCCCTAATAAAAGGGGATGTCCCTATGGTTGCATCAACCTTGAATGCCCCCCTATTTTAGGGGATCCTTTTTATTTTCATTTTATTGTAATTATTATGGTTGCAACAACCATAAATAATTATTTGTTTATTAAGTTGTTTTGAAAAAAATCAATTATCAACAAATAATTTCAAATTATTTGTGGTAATTGCAAATATGCCACTGAATAATATGAATCATATTCATAGGTCCAAAATTAAATGTAAATCATATTTACGTTTACTTAATGTGAATCCAATTCACATTAACATTAATATGTGAATCCTATTCACAATCAAGTCTCAATGAAATAATGCGGATCTTATCCACATTATCCAAGATTATTGTAGATAGTACTAACCACATTAATCTTATCCAAGATAATTAAATCCAATTTAATTATCTCAAAATTTTCTATATACATATCCAAACATAACGTGGATCTTATCCACATTATTTTAGATAAATGTGTATAACACTATCCAAGATAATATTATCTAGGACAACTAAATACAATTCAATTATCCCAGAATCCTCTCTGTACACATCCAAAAATAATATAAATCATATCCATATTATTTCTTGGATAAATGTGGATAACACTATCCAAGATAATATTATCCAGGATAATTAAATATAATCTAATTATCCTAAATTCTCTTCTTTACTTAGTTATTCAAACATCACTGGATAGTCTAAATTCTCATATTTATCTTTAATCGAACATTCCTCAAACTCCTTTGAGGATAGTATGCCTTCTCCGCGGATACTTGAAGTTAGAGCTAGGGTGATTGCATATCCATGTATAATGACTTGGATAATGAGATCTAATCTCATAATCAGATCTAAAAAGACCTCTTAAAGACGTCTGATCATGCCAGACAAAGTTCCCAATATTCCTATTGTCTCTGAATCCAACAGATCAATATCCATCATATGGACTAAGATTGGATAACCATTTCACTTAATGGAGACACTAAAATCCAAACCTGTTTCATCACTCTCTCAGAATGGAAGCGTCTTGTTATACAATCATTTAAGATCACATCACCCTTCAGTATTCCTAATACCTTACATCCTACATACTAGAATATTGTGATTAAACTTGAAGTTCTGGTCCTATTTTGGACTGTCTCCTTTATGGTTTTATCGGTTAGTTTCTCATTCAATCATTGGGACTTGGTATCGATCATATGCTTTCCAAAAGCATATATCATACCTTCAAATCTTGTCATGTTTCATAAACAAGATGATCAGTGTTGGAATTTGGCTTATGCCAACATCTCATGAGTGAGCTCATGTCTTCCGAATCATTCCTCAATCTAACCCTTTAGATGTTCAACCCTGCACCAACATCTATGATCCAACATTTGGATCAACATCTGTATGATATCAAGATGACCATGGTACATAACCCTCATTATATAAAAGGGTCTCTTATGCAAATTAATTGTTCTTTAGTTCATATTAAGGAGTTATTTGCTATAACTTCTATTGCATAACGGCTATCCATGGGCACATATGTCCAATAGAGAGAGCTCAACCATCTTATCTAACTGATCAGATGGTCAAGATGGAGGGCGACAAGGAAAGAAGAGATGGGCCACATGGCTGCTCCAGAAAGAGCCACATGGCCCAATGAGAAAAAAGAAAGAAATAGACAAATAAAAAACAAAAAAAAGAATTAATTAGAAGCTTCAAATGAAAAAGTATAAAAAATGAAAGATGTAGAACTACAAGTTTCGCGTTGGACATAAAATCAAAATAAGTCATATTACATACTTATATTTTTAAAGTATTTTTTAAGGATTTAGAAATACTTGTTTTTAATTTCTTTTATGTTTTTTATTTTTAATTTATATTTATTTAAAACAAATATGTACAATATTTATCTATTTTTAGGGATTTTTAATTATTAATAAAATATATAAAAGTGTACATTGATTAATTATTTATATACATTAATTAGGGTTAATTATTTATACATGGTTAATTGTAAATGTTAGTTAATTAGCTTTAATTTTATTGAATTGCTTAAGTTAGAGTGATAATAAATAAATAATATGATGATAAATTACAGATTTATCACCCCTTATACTTAAACCTTGCTCGTCCTCGAGAAAATATAGAATGAGTAAGTAAGATTAATCCCTGACTATGCATGTGAATATTCAAGACTCGATTCATTAAGAACCTTCAGTATTAGTGATCGTAAAATTCGAACCAGAAGCAAGCTCCAGTAAAAAGGATTCCAACTTCCCTACTTATCAGACTCTCTGCAAAAACATATAGCATAAAGATATGACATTACGTGTAAACTACATTTATGAGAGTCGAGTCGAAATGTCATTCAAAGTCCTAGTCCAAGAGACTCTCCTCAAGACCCAATCCTCAACACAAGGGAATAAATCATTTATAGCATACAATCCACCGTCTCTTCAATTGTCAGACTTAAGAGTGAAGATGGAAGGCCAGTTGATGGAGGGCTTATGTTGGTGTCTTTTCTTCTCTCCCTCTCATTGGAACAAGGATCCTCTCAAGTGCCTTATTAACTCAACACAAGTATATATTTTTGTGGTTTACCAATGTGTCCATCAAGAGAGTGTTGAGTCATCTGCACTTGTTTCCTTGATAGTGCACCTTGGTGTTTCTCTTTTGAGTATCTAATATACATTCGACACCCAGACTTGTATCACTATACGATGTAGAGCCCTTTGTGGGAGCTAACCCGACTCATAAAAGCCAAAATTAGTGGTCCAAGTGGACAGTTTGAAAGGTTGAGAGAGCTTGCCTTTGGTGAAAGCTCTTTGTATTTGGCTTTGAAGTGTAAGAGCTTTTTTCTCTCTTTCTTTTTCTTTTTATTTTTGGCTAGTTCCACTGCTTTTACCAAGTTGGCACACACTGATCACCATTTTTATGTTTTATCACACCCTAGCACTTAGTTGAATATCAAGAGATTGGTACCTTATTCTCATATCGACTTAAGATGCTGACATTCATGTTTCATGAAGCTTTCATCGATTTTATCCCATCCTCAAGCATCATTAAATCAGTTCCAGACTCAAATATCAAATCCCAGTCTCTCAAGTGAAACCTCAACTCATCTCATCATCAATGCGCTTGTGCAACTAGGAAAGTGTGAATAATTGAGTCCCAATACTAATGACTAAGGCCGGTTAACTCTGAATCTGATAACTGAGGTTTTAGCCGAAGTCGTGTCAACCCACAAGGCGGGTCGACATTCATCGAAGTGACCTCAAACAAAACCCCAATCAATCAACAAATTACCCACAATAATTAATTAAGCAATAAAAAGCAAAAATACAAAGTTAAAATTTATTATAACTATACAACAATGTGTATAGCGTGCAAGTATGTGCAGAGGTCGAACACAGGGAGCAAACGGGAGAAGGAGGCAAAAAGAAGCTCAAAAATCTTGTCTTTTATCTCTTGTCCATTTTATTGTTTTTGTGGGTTTTTAATTTTATATTTTTTATTGTTTTTGTTTTATACTTTTTTTGTATTTGATTTTTAATTTTCTATTTTTATATTTTCTTTTTCTATTTTTATATTTTTTATATTACCTTTTCTTTTATATAAACAATATAGCATATATAAGGCTTTATCTATAAAATTTATAATAGTATATTTATAAATACTAATAAATATAGATAAAATACATAAAGCAAAATATTTTTGGGTTTTTTTTCATATTTTTCTAATGTTTTTGTACTTTTTAAGAATTTTTACTAATTTTTAGGTATTTTTAAAGTCAAAAGTATCCCAAATAAGGGATAACTAAAATACCTGAAATTGATTGGATATTAAAAATAGTAAATAAGTCCCAAAATTACCTAATTCAATTTTAATATATAATTATTTATATAAATAAAATTATAAAATATAAAAAACATATTTTTAGATTTTTAAAGTTTTTTTAGATTTTTATAAAAGATTTTGTTTTTTTTTTCAATTTTTAAGGTTTTTGTTTTTCCATTTTAGTGATTTTTGGTCTGTAATTTAAAAAGGATAAAATATACAATATATATTGTTTTTAGATTTTTTAGATATTTTTTTATTTTTTGGTATTTTATACTCTAAACATGGGATATATGTGCTCTTTTTTATTTTTAATAAATGGATTAAATGCGAAAAATGCCAAATAAAATATGAGATGAATGTACATGGCATGAAGCATTTAATCCTATTTTTGTGGATTTTTAGGAGCACAATAGGTATTTTTATCAAATAGAGCAAATACACAAAAATGTGTGTCCTAGCAAGGGCATTTTTTGCACATAAAATAAATCTCAGGGGCTACAGTGCAAATATGCCAACATAAAACAACATTTACTTTATTTTTAAAGACTTACTTACAATTACAAAAACCGTCAGGGTGTAAATGCAAATTGCCACGTGGGATGATACGTGAGCTGAGCTGGATTGGACCAAACTGAAATTTCAATAAATACAGGGGCCTATTTGTAAAATTTCCTATTTATTTAACACATTATCCTTTATTTACAAGACCAATTATTAAATACAAAAAATATGGGGTGAGATTTTACAAATTACCCCAAAGAGGCGCGACCGGACAGCGGTAGAAGACTTCACTTATGCACGTGGCGCGATCCTAACGGCCCGTATCGCTTCACCAATGGCTACTCGAGATTAGACCGATAGGGCTGATCTGACGATGACGATAAGCTCGATCCAACGGCGTCTGGAAGACCTAGCATCCGCATCTGATCCAACGACGGGGAAGCACGATCGAAGAACAAGGAAGAGCGTCAGGGACGACGAACTTCGATCCCTCCTCCTCCACATCTCCAACATTCTTTGAATCTCCGAGATGTCCCAAAAGATTCCTGGCAGGGTCCTCTTCGTGTTGGGGGCGTAAGAAAGAGCGGAGGTTCACCGGAGTGCCACCACATGGTCGAGGAAGATGTGGCGCCCCAAGTACCTCCGGAGGACTTTGAAGATGGCTCCTGGCGTGTATTTGCATCTCTAACCTGCACAGGACAAGGCGGGGACCAAGGGCAAAATGCCTCGGCCCGTTAAACAACGAGGTGGATGCGTAGGGGAGTCGTGGTGGCGAGGTTCGGTAGCAAGGCAGAAGAGGACCTCATATTCCAGATCCGAGGGGAATTTGGGGATGCGAAGGTGCTTGGGATGGAGTAGAAACGTAGAGGAACGAAATGAAGGTAGTCGGGGGTCGGAAACAACGAGGCTACGACAGAATCGTTCGCTGGAGCGAAGCTCCGACGAACTACGAATCAAACGAATTAAACTAAATCTAGGGTCTAATCATTACACTAAATGTAGAATTAAAATGCAGGAATAAAAATCTACCTAAAAATGATAAAGGCGCAGCTCAAACCTGCCAGACAAGGCAAGGAGCAGGACGGTGCCGGAGCTCCGCCGTGGGTGCATCTCCTCCTCCTCCAGCCGATCCAAGACCTCCAAGGGAATCCTTCTGTCACAAGAATATGCTCTTTGGCCGAAGGCGGGGGCTCAAGGATTCGGGGATGACCAAAATTGCGAGGAGGAAGAAGATGAGTTATTTATAGACATTGAGGGTATCCTTACTTGACTGGCCGATTGAGAGAAATACAGGCTATGTACATCGGATTTACAAGGCCGGCATGTATGTACAATGACCATGGATCATTTCTTGTGGAGGGCTTGACGGTGATTGATCGATGGATCAACCACGGAAAATGGAAAAGCGGGGATTGGACACTTCTGTCGCCCAAGCGCTTGGATGGGACAATTAACCAGGGGTCAACAGTCCATGCGATGGGATTGGTCCACGCAGGCCCACTATGCGACAAAAGCTTATTTATTCATATTTTATTAATTTAGTATAGTAAATGATTTTTTTATTTTTTGAGTAAAAAATAAAAATTTATTATTTTATTTAGTAATTTATTATGATTTTTATTTATGTTTTGATGTATTTTATTAGTAGTTAATTTTTAATGATGTGTTTATAGGTATATTTGCCTATATTTTGGCTATTTTATTTTTATTTTGTACATTTTATTTTATTATTTTATTATTTTGTTTTATAAATTTACAACTTATTTTTAGTGCAAAAAATATTTTTACTTTATTTTATTGATGTTATTTGTACACTTAAATAAATAGATATGTATATTTTATTGGTATATTTATAGGTATTTCATCTATGTTTAATATACATCTTTTTATTTCAATGTATTTTATTGGATTTTATTTTGGTTTTATATTTTTAATATACATGATATTTACAATATTATAAAAATATAAAAGAATAAAAAAATAAAAGAATAGGTTCCCCTTTTGTTTATATACACGTATAGCTATAGGTATTTTGCCTACATGTTAATATAGACTTATTTTATTTTACATTTTATTTTTATTTTGTTTTAGTTTAATATGTACATAAATTATAAATGATATTTACAAAATTACAAAAATACGAATTTGTAGAAATAATGAAGGATGAATAACTTGAATATTCTAATCGGGTATAATGTACAATGAGGGTCCAAAACCTAACTTCAACATAGTAACTCCAAAAAATATGAAATCACCTCCATTAAATAGCTTGTGAAAAGTTATATACAATTAGAGGTGATTTTGATATGTTTTGAGTTTTTATTTGAAACATATGGGTCTGTGAAGTTGGGGTTTAATCTTTTTATTTTGTGTATAAAATGAACACTGTGTATTATTTTTGTACAAACTCAATTTTGTATTTTTATTTATATTATTATCTACAACTTTCATGTACAAAATTTCTTTATTTGATGAATAAAAAAAAGGAAAAAAATAGGTGACAAAATGAATAAATAAATGAATAAATAAAATGGATTTTTATTGTATTTTTGGCCCTTATCTCCCCTTACTTTATTCCTTGTCGACCAACTCAATTCTTGACTTGGTCTCTGAGTTTAGGATCATAAAATATCTTTGATATTTTATTCCTTTTTCTTTTTTTTCTTTTTATTATATAATTTTGGCATTAAAAACCATATTATTTACAATAAATGTTATAAATAAGGAATGATTTTTTTGTACAAATTGATGCTATTTACATGCATTAGCTAGGGTTTTTAAGGCCAAAATGATAGAATAAAGGTGATGAAATGAAGATTAATCACCCCCTATACTTGCCTTTGCTAGTCCCTAGCAAACACTTATGAAAAAGTATAAAAAGAATAAAGAAGAAAAGAAAAAGAAAGAATAAATGGAATTGATTTCAATGATTAAACATGCCTTTACAAAATCAAAGTTTGGACGTCAAGTTAGACCTTGATGTGAAAATGTTTATGGAACCTGGTCGGGAATCAAATTTAAAACACAACAACCTTCGAGAGTCACAGGACTCGGTTCAAACCACCCAAATAGCCATGTCATAACTAGCCTACATCACACACAAACCCTTATAACTATGAAGCTGACTTGTACAATGTAAGTGATAGTGGCTCTCTCCAACTGAAATGACAAAGGAACCGACTTATCCAGAATGACAACCCAATGATTCCCCAATCCAACACTCTGTCCTCAAGGAGCGGGGTATTCCCTTCTAAATTCAAGTGGCATCTGACTCAAGAGGAGGGGGTGAAGAGAAAATTGGACGGTAGCCAGTGTAGCTACCTATCTCGGGAGGCATGACTAGTGTAGTCAAGTCATCCAGCTGCAGGCTCACATGGTGTAACTTTAATACTCAAGCTTGCTTATTTTCTATACAACATGTATACATACTCCGACAACCATTTTATTTTCAGTCAGGCATGCCCACTTTTTTGGAGTTTTTCCCCTTTTTTCTCTCTCTTTTTTTGAAATACTATTTACAACATCATTTACATAAGGAGTTTTTCCTCTTGAGCCAGAAGACTATCCCTTTTTTGAAGCATTATTTCAACCCACACTCTCCTTTCCTTAGATCTCATGGCAACTGGATCACGTTGGGGTGCACTTCCCTCCCTAGATGTGGATGGATGTTTCCACTCGTGTGCATCTCAAACTAGAAAATCCCTTCCCCTCACCACTCCAAATGAGTTGAGCCAAGTGAAAGGTGCAAGTGTCCAAGTTAGGTCACGACCAAAAGAGTCATGCGTGTGTCTCGAAAAGTTCTAGTTAGTCGGTTGAGGTGACTTGAACCCTGCCCTACGTATCAAAGAATTAAGTCCTAATGGACCTGAAGTACCTTAAACCTAGTTCCCATAAGGTTCCAGTGTATTTAGGTGCATTCGACTTTATTTGGACTTGTTCAAACATCAAGCTCAATCCGAAAAGAATGCTAATGCTATGCAAATGCTATGTACAATGATGCAAAGAATAATGCAATTTTAAAAAGAATTTGAAAATAAAAAGATTTTTTACAAATAAAAAGAATTTTGGCACAAAAAGTTAAAATATGTACAACTATTTACACGGGTGTGCTTCTTTTTATTTATTTACAAGATTCAGAATTTTCAAGAATTTACAGGTTTTAAAATGTTATTTATTTATATAGACATATATATACAATTGGTAAATAATTTTATTTATATATATTTATCTTTATTTGAAGATACATTTATTCCCCAAATTTATTTGCAAATAATTTTTGAAAACTATAGTACAAAATAATTTTTGCAAATATTGACAACCATTTGAAAGACATTTTGCAAAGAATTTTCAAACAATATATAAAGATTTTTCAAAATATTTTTACAACCATTTTCAAAACCATTTGCAAATAGGTTTTCAAATTCTTTTATTTCACACAAAGAAAAGGGTTTTTACAAATCAAAACATTTTTACAAAGGTTGAAAACATTTCACAAAAATTTTTCCAAACGGGACACACCATTTTTCAAATCATTTTGCAAAGTATTTTTAACATGTTTTATTAATCAGTTTATACAAAAAAAATTGAGGAATGCATTATGTTACTAATTGATTTGTAATGAATTATAAATGTATATATAGTATAATTAGCCATATTTATTAATGATAATACAAAAGTACGAGTTATGGCTAAAGTATATACAAAGTATATACGACTCCCCTGTACCTAGCATGAGCTATGTCCTCATAGATCGAAAAGAGAAAGAGAAGACATAACTTGTACTGAGTATAGAAAAGCCTATACTACGATGTCTGAATAAGAAATGAAAGAATCAAGAAATAAATGAATAAGAAGTTGACCCCCTTATACCTAGGATCAAATAATCCTAAGTATAGCAGATTGTACACAAGGCAGGGATGGTCAAGGGTGGGAGTAAACATATCACAGCTCGGGCTGTCTCCCCCTATACTTAGGGTGAGATATCCCTAAATATAGAAGAGCAAATCACAAGAGAGGAGACAGTCTAGGGGATCTATGAATGAAAGAATCTGGGGTGCACATCCCCCAATACTTAGGACAAAGTACGTCCTAAGTATGGAAAACAACAAAAAGGGGCGACACCATTTTTGTAGAAAAAGAAAGATGAAAAGGAAAATAAGAAAAGAATAAAAGAAGAAAAGAGATGTACAGATAGATGAAAATATCGTAGAGAATGTACACATCACTCCCCCTATACTTAGGGTGAAAGATCCCTAAGTATAAGCAACAACAAGAGTGAAGAAACAGAACAGAGAAAGAACACTATGGTGTACCCCCTATACTTAGGACAAGTTACATCCTAAGTATAGACACAAAGATATGGCGAAAAATATGGGGTACACATAACATACGGGAGAAAAAAGGAACATAAGACGAAACAAATATATACGACAAGTACAGACTGGTGAAGTGCAGGATGGTATCTGACAAGTGAATACCGTGCTCTCGTCATTGTCTCCCTGTGAGAACTACGGCACAATCAGAAAGTAAAAAGACACCCGGGTCTCCAATCAAGTGGGTGTCGGCTATCGGGGAAAATACTTCAAAAACTAAATGAGGAACCGGTAGCACGAAGTAAATCATCGGCTCATAATAAAGGAATGAGTGAGCGAAGTCGATTACGGAAGACAAGGAGGAAGAAGAAACAATACATACCACTCCAGGCCAATCATGGTCTCAGAAAGATATAAGAAGTGACGAACAGGAGACTCTTAATGCAACGTCGTGATATCCTATGGTCATAAAGTCAGAACGTCACAGTAACACACCGAACACCACAAGACAAGGCTCAACCCTACGAGGGTACTCAAGGTGAGCAGACTCAAATGAGTCTAAGAATCACAGAATACTCAGAAGACTTGGCTCCGTGCTCCACCAGAGAGGAGACACCAGAAGTGAAGCCGAGTACCTAGAAAATGATGTATCCTCCTTGAGATAACTCTTGGGGAGTGGTACGTACTAATCAATGAATGATCAGGCAAAGCTCACTCATGCGAGGGTTGTTAAGGTGAGCTAACTCAAAGGGGTCGGATCCATCAGATGGATCATCAGAAGTGGTCTCGGTAGGCGATCGGTCGGCTACCAACAGAAGAGATCGACTGATCAAGAAAATGTGACAGTGTCTCGCAGACAACCCTCGGGAGCATACTACCAACTAGGCATGGAATAGTCAGAGGCCGAAAGCTCATCCTTGTGAGAACCATCAAGGAGAGCAGACTCAAAGGAGTCAAGTCAGATAGGTCCCAAGATCCAACAGATTGGATACACAACAAGACAATGGGCACCAGAAGATAGATCAGACGACTTGGTTCAGTGCTCTGCCAGATCAGAGACACAATCAACAAGTGGAACCGAGCGTAAAGAATGTAACGTGTCCTCCCGTAGATAGTCCTCAGGGAGTGACGCAAGATAAATCAGAGAATAGTCAGAATAGATCTCGTCCTTGCGAGGGTCGTCAAGGAGAGAGGGCTCGAAGGAGTCAGATCCATCATACGGATCCTCAGAAGCGGTCTCGGTAGGTGACAGATCGGCTACCTGCAGAAGAGACCGAAGGATCTAGAAAAGTGTCACAGTCTCTCCCGGATAACCCTCGGAGAGCACTATGAACTATGCAATGAATAAAAAAAATGACACTCATCCTTGTGATGACCGTCAAGGAGAGAAGACTCAAAGGAGTCAGTGAAGTTGGCCTCGCGTACCGACAGATCGGGCACACAACCATATAGCGAGGCCAAACAGACGAATCAGAAAACCGATAAATCAATCATAACTTCATGAAATCATCAGCAAATCATCATAATGCATCACATCTTCGACTCGGTGTATATGATCAAAAATCCGCAAATAAGCATCACACCTAGTGATCGTGCAATTATCAAATCCTCAATAATGTCCAAGCACATATTAAGTCCAGATCCAAAAGAGCACACCAATCTCAAATTCCTAGAATCTGCCTGACTTACACAAATAATTTATGGAATCCAAGAATCCTCGATGCGGGCTATCTCTACAAGCGCAGCATTCCCCGGGTGATAGGAATGATGAGACAAAGGGGACGAGGAGGGCGGGCGAGATGAAGGTGGACACAAACAAAATCGTGGTCCAAGGAGAGGGTCTCTTTGAATCGGACTAGATTTGGGTGATATGGGCAAGGAGAAAAGCCATAAAATCCGACGAAGGCGATAAAGATCATGACCCAATCATGACTCGATGCAAATGAGGGAATACATGTATAAGAGAGGTAGAAGGACTCAATGATGAAAATACACACACACACACACACACACACACGAGACTGAAGACTCTAAGAATGAATGAAACACAGAGGGATCCAAAGTCACAATCAATACACAAAGCGAACCCCCGGTTCACCTACTCAACACAGTGGAGACCGAGACGGTCTTTTATCCTTTCATTTTTAGAGTTAGGTGATCATCAAAAAGTTGTGCACACCTAAGACATGCTTGGGATTTGGGCCCTAATCATTAGCGTGTACGTGAGAATAAAATGCGCATACAAGGAGGGGGTGGCTCTCCCTAAGACAAGGAATCCATTACGTGTTATTTTAGAGATCACGTACAGTTAGCAGTCCCGATTTTATTTTGGTTATCACTTTTTTGGTTATTTTTCAATGCACATGCCTAACGGTGTTTTCACTTTTATTTAGCATCCTAAGTAGTCAAAATCAAAGGGAGAAGGTTGGAAAAGTAGTGCAAGTTGGAAATTGATGATGCATGCCAAGTCAGAAGACTTACAGTGCTTCCTAGCTCTCTCCATGCGGGATGCAAGACAGAATTGAAAACTATGCTACATGAGATGCACTCCGATGAAACCACCCTAGTATAGTAACTGCTATTATCATGACGAACAAAATGCTAAATATCTAGAAGTGAGATCCAAAAGTCCAGTTTCTGAAATGCATTGGTGTCCGCCACAACGGATCCTGCAAGTGCTGTATAACACTTCTCTCGACGCTCGATTTTAAATCCAAATAAACAACAATTATGATTTGACTAAGTTTAGAAGTGATGCTATATGTACATGCAAATTTATTAGGGATGTGGACCTTAATCTATTGAGCAAACAATTCCTAAGTTAGGGATCATACACAAAATAAATAAAATAAAAAAACAAAAAACAAATAAAAAGAAAGCGAGGAAAATACGAAAAAGCCGGTGAGGCCCCCAAGGGAACAATCCCTCGGGCACTAGACCTCGCGAAGTCGAAGAGTATGAAAGTCCTAAATTATTACAGTTATATAGGTCACCCCCTCACATAAATATACATGATAATAATAATACAAAAATAATATACTGCTCTTCAAAAATTCTCCCCCCATTTTCCCTTGATGCTCTCTCCTGTCGGCTAGGTCTGAAAGCCGGCTCCGCCTTGCTTGGTTGCACCGGTCCTCCTAGGAGGTCCTCCCTCACATAGCGGCCCCTCGCATCAAAGTCAACAGAGAAGAATGGTCAGAGCAATCATAAATCAATATCAAATAATTAATGAATAAATAAACAACAAAGATAAATAAATACAAGAAATAAATAAATGTACAAGAGATAACAAACAAAATATAATAGTCTCCAACTACGTGACGTTGCTCCCCAGCAACGACGCCATTTGATAACTGAGGTTTCAGACGAAGTCATGTCAACCCACAAGGCGGATCGACAGTTGTCGAAGTGACCTCAAACAAAACCCCAATTAAGCAACAAATAACCCACAATAATTAATGGAATTTTTACCCGACATACCCTATAATCTTTGTCAATTACCTCTACGACATTTGGAAACTACATAATTCCTCCCTCACCCCCGTAAACTTGCTCTGTCTTACCCCACTGACCCTACCGTTAAATTGACACATCTAGAGTTAACTTCCTTGGGTTAAAAATGAGTTAATCTAACCAATCCATGATCGGATGGTTAGAATTAACCAAGAGAAAAAAATGACGGGGGGCTCGAGCAGGGGAGGCTGCGGGGCCGGGGGAGGCTTTCAAGCAATGGGGGAGGGGGATTCGAGTAGGGGGAGGCAGGGTGGGGGGGGGGGGCTTTGAGCGGTTGGCGACCAAGGTAGGGGGCTTTGAGCAGGGGAGGCGGCGTGGCCCTGTGGGTGGGGCTTTAAGCAGGCTTCGACCGGTCGAGGTGGGGGAAGGCTCGAACAGGGGATCCTGGGGGGGGGGTGGCTTCGGGTGGTTGGCGGGGGGTGGGGGGAGGGGAGACGACAGGGCCCGAGGGGAGGGGCTTCAAGCACGGGATGCAGCATGGCCGGGGGCAACGGGCGAGCAGGGGAGGTAGCGTGGCTGAGGGGGGGGGGGCTTTGAGCGGTCGGCGGCGGGGGGCTCAAGCATGGGAGGCAACGGGGCCGAGGGGCTTCGATCGGGGAGGCAGCGTGACCCCCAAAGGGGGGGGGGGCTTCGACCTGGGCAGGCGCGCGAGGGGGGGACTGGGGGTGGAGGGGGCTCGACCTGGGCAGGGCTGACGCCGCCATGGTCATGGCCGTCGTCGTTGTGCTCGAGCATATGTACGGCTCCAGCTAAGTTTCGGGGCATGGCTGGTGATGCTCGGGGCGAAGGGCAGAGGGCTCGGGGCGGAGAGGAGGTTGTGGAGTGCAGATCTGATGTGGGTGAGAGGGTGTGGCACTTATAGTAAATTTGATAAATAAAAAGGGTATAATGTAAAAGAAGATAACATAATCCGGTTAGCTTTAATGGTTAAATGGATGATGGTTAACTACATGGTCTGTAGGGTAAAGGTTAATAAGTTTACGGGGGTGAGGGAGGAATTCGGTAGTTTCAAAGGTTGTACAAGTAATTAACAAAGATTATAGGGTCTGTCGGGTAAAAATCCCATAATTAATTAAGAAATAAATAGCAAAAATGTGGAGTTAAAATTTATTATAACTCTATAATAATGTGTATAGCATGCAAGTATGTATAGAGGTCGAACATAGGGAGCAAACCGGAGGAGGCAAAAAGATGCTCAAAAATCTTGTCTTTTATCTCTTGTCCATTTTATTGTTTTTGTGGGTTTTTAATTTTATATTTTTTATTATTTTGTTTTATATTTTTTTATATTTGATTTTTAGTTTTATATTTTTATATTATATTTTTATATTTTTATAATTTTTATGTTACCTTTTCTTTTACTTTATATATACAATATATAATAGTATATTTTTAAATACTAATAAATATAGATAAAACATAAGAAATAATTTCTTTTTGGATTTTTCATATTTTTCTAATGTTCTTGTAATTTTCCAAGAACTTTTGCTAATTGTTATGTATTTTTAAAGTCGAAAATATCCCAAATAAGGGATAAATAAAATACCCAAAATTTATTGGGATATTAAAAATAGTAAATAAGTCTTAAAATTATCCAAATCAATTTTAATATATAAATATTTATATAAATAAAATTATAAAACAGAAAAACATATTTTTGGATTTTTAAGGGATTTTTTAGATTTTTATTAAAGATTTTGGGTTTTTTTTATTTTTAACCTTTTTTTCATTTTTAGTGATTTTTAGCCTGTAAATAAAATAGGATAAAATATACTACATATATATTTTTGGAATTTTTAGACACTTTTTTTTTCTGTTTTTTGGTATTTTCTACTCTAATCAGGGGATATATGTGCTCTTTTTCATTTTTAGTAAATGGATGAAATGCGAAAAATGAAAATAAAATATGGGCATGAATGTAGATGGCATGAAGCATTTAATACTATTTTAATGGATTTTTAGGAGCACAATAGGTATTTTTAATAAATAGAACAAATACGTAAAAATGTGTATCCTGGCAGGGGTATTTTTGCAAATAAAATAAATCTCAGGGGCTACAATGCAAATATGCCAACAAAAACAATATTTATTTAATTTTCAAAGACTTATTTACAATTACAAAAACTGCCGGGGTTTAAATGCAATTTTCCCAGCTCACGTGGGACGACACGTGAGCTGAGCTGGATTGGACCAAACTGAAATTTCAATAAATACAGGGGCCTATTTGTAAAATGTCCAATTTATTTAACACGTTATCCTTTATTTACAAGACCAATTATTAAATACAAAAAATACGGGGTGAGATTTGCAAATTACCCCAAAGAGGCACGATTGGACGGCGGATGATGACTTCACTTATACACGTCGTGCGATCCTAACATCCGTACCGCTTCGTCGATGGACGCTCGAGATTATACCAACAGGGCTAATCTGACGGTGACGATGAGCTCGATCCAACGATGTCTAGAAGACCTGGCATCTACATCTAATCTAATGGCGGGGAGGCACGATCGAAGAATATGGAAGAGCATCGGGGATGACGAACTTCGATCCCTCCTCCTTCGCATCTCTGGCGTTTTTTGAAGTTTGGAGATGTCCCAAAAGATTCCTGGCAGGGTCCTCTTCGTGCTGGGAGGGGGGGGGGGGTAAGAAAGAGCTAATGTTCACCGGAGTGCCACTACAAGGTCGAGGAAGACGTGGCACCCCACGTACCTCCGATGGACTTTGAAGATGGCTCTTGGAGTGTATTTGCGCCTCTAACCTGCACATGACAAGGAGGGGACCGAGGGCAAAATGCCTCTGCCCATTAAATGACGAGGTGGATGCGTAAGGGAGTCGTGGCGGTGAGGTTCGGCGACAAGGAGGAAGAGGACCTCGTATTCCTGATCTGAGGGGAATCCGGGGGTGCGAAGGTGCTTGGGATGGCGTAGAAATGTAGAGGAACGAAATGAAGGTGGTTGGGGGGGTCGGAAACAGTGAGGCAATAGCAGAATCGTTCGTCGGAGCGGAGCTCAGACGAACTATGAATTGAGCAAATTAAACTAAACCTAGGGTCTAATCATTACACTAAATGCAGAATTAAAATGCGGGAATAAAAATCTACCTAAAAACGATAAAGGCGCAACTCAAACTTGCCAGACGAGGCAAGGAACAGGACGGTGCCGGAGCTCCATCGTGGGTGCATCTCCTCCTCCTCCAGCCGATCCAAGACCTCCAGGGGACTCCTTCTATCACAAGGATACACTCTTTGGCCGAAGGCGGGGGCTCAAGGATTCGGGGATGACCAAAATTACGAGGAAAAAGAAGATGAGTTATTTATAAACATTGACCCTCTTTGACCGATAGATTGAGAGAAATACAAGCTATGTACATCGGATTTACATGGCTGGCGTGTATGTACAATGATCATGGATCATTTCGTGTGAAGGGCTCGACGGTGATTGATCGATGGATCAGCCGCGAAAAATGGAGGAAAAGTGGGGATTGGACACTTTTGACGCCTAGGTGCTCGGATGGGACAGTTGACCAGGGGCAACAGTCCCTGCGATGGGATTGGTCCACGTAGGCCCACTAGGCAACAAAACAAGCTTATTTATTCATATTTTTATTAATTTAATATAGTAAATGGTTTTTTTATTTTTTGAGTATATAAATAAAAAATGTCTATTATTTTATTTAGTATTTTATTATGGTTTTTATTTATTTTCGATGTATTTTATTAGTAGTTAATTTTTAATGATGTATTTATAGGTATATTTGCCTATATTTTAGCTAATTTATTTTTATTTTGTACATTTTTTATATTTTTATTTTTTTATTTTATTTTATATATTTACAACTTATTTTTATGTGTATAAATATATTTTTATTTTATTTTATTGATGTTATTTGTACACTTAAATAAATAGATATGTATATTTTATAAGTATATTGATAGGTATTTCATCTATGTTTTATATACATCTTTTTATTTCAATGTATTTTATTGGATTTTATTTTGGTTTTTATATTTTTAATATAATATACATGATATTTACAATATTATAAAAATATAAAAGAATAAAGAATAAAAGAATAGGTTTTCCTTTTATTTATATACATGTATAGCTATAGGTATTTTGCCTACATGTTAATATAGACTTATTTTATTTTACATTTTCTTTTTAGTTTTATTTTAGTTTTAATATGTACATAAATTATAAATGTTATTTACAAAATTACAAAAATATGAATTTGTAGAAATAATGAAGAATGAATAAATTGAATATTTTAATCAGGTATAATGTACAATGAGGGCCCAAGACCTAACTTCCACAAAGCAACTCCAAAAAATATGAAACCACCTCCATTAAATAGATTATGAAAAGTTATATACAATTAGAGATGATTTTGATATGTTTGAGTTTTTATTTGAAAGATATGTGTCTGTGAAGTTGGGGTTTTGGCTTTTTATTTTGTGTATAAAATGAACACCGTGTATTATTTTTGTACAAACTCAATTTTATATTTTTATTTATATTATTTTCTACAATTTCACATGTAGAATTTCTTTATTTGATGAATAAATAATAAAGAATAAAATAGACAAAATAAATAAATAAATGAATAAATAAAATGGATTTTTATTGTATTTTTGGCCCTTATCTCCCCTACTTTATTCCTTGTTGACCAACTCAATTCTTGACTTGGTCTCAGGGTTTAGGGTCATTAAATATCTTTGATATTTTATTCCTTTTTATTTTCTTCTCTTTATTCTAAATTTTGACATTAGAAACCATATTATTTATAATAAATGCAATAAATAAGGAATGTTTTTTTTTATAAATTGATGCTATTTACAAGCATTAGCTAGGGTTTTAAGGCCAAAATGATAGAGTAAAGGTGATGAAATGGAGATTCATCAGAAACCTAAGACTTCATAAACTAAAGTATCTTTATTCCTCAAGTCTTGAGTGATAGTGAAAAGTGTCAGGGATATATCCAACTCATTTGGTTAGTATTTTTGTAATTTCTATTTTTTTAATTTTTTAATGATTTTGAATAAGGTTAGAATTATTTACAAAATACATGTTAGTTTATTTACACCCTTATTTTTGAAAAGATTTTTGAAAATATTTTACCAACCATGTCACGTAATATAGTTTTTCAAAATATTTTTCAAATGGTTTTTTTTAAAACAAGTAAAGTCTTCATTTTTCAAACCAATGTAAAATAATTTTGAAAACATTGTCATATAGTTAAAAAATTTCAAATCATTTTACAAATATGGTTCAAAAGATACTTTACCCTAGCTCCAAAAAGTTTGAATTTTTTTGAAAATATGATATATGAGCAACGTATATATGCAATATACACGGTACATCCCATATACTTAGCTTGTGTTATGTCCTCATAATACCAAGTGATATGAAGCCATTGCTCATGCTAAACATAAAGGGATATACAGAAACTGAATCTGGTCTTCCTCCTATATTTAGGTTATAAATAACCATAGAATAAGGCCCAGAAGAGGGGTCAAATGAGTAGAATTAGATGGGTGACTCGGGTTCCCTTTATACTTGGCCGAGAAGAGCCTAAGTAGAGAGATATGAAGCGAAAATGGAAGGATCAGAGGTAAACAATTAGACTTGGTTTCCCCTGTACTTAGGCTGAAGAGTAGCCTAAGTATGCCGAATATGGATCTAAGGATGGGAATAAGGACACTAGTTAGGGTTAGATGAATCTTCTTAGATGACTTTTCGGTTTATTAGTGATCATCCAAGATATGAGTCCATTTACACAAGGTTTAATGTGAGTTTTGAGCACTATCCTAGAGATGCAACCTCTCCTCTCAACATGCATAAACCATCATGCGTACAATGTGCGTATTGCTCTCCCATAAAAACAAGTGTTATTTTACTCCATTTTATTTTAATCAACTTGCATTATTAGTCCCAATTTTAGCTTAGGTTGTCACTGAAACTAATGTTGAGCAAACATTCATTCACTCTACCGTCCAGTCCCGATTCCATTTAGTCCTAAGTTTTAAATCAAGGTTAGGAAATCAAGAAAAAACAGATGCAAATGAGAATCATGATTTGAGGCAATAAGGGGTTCAAACCGTGGCCGTACCTGATCGGGAAAGGGACATAGAGAGAGTCATCTCTGGAACTCAACATGAGGAGTCTTCAGAAGACGGGGAGGAGGGGCATCGAACTTCAGGTTTAATTAAAGTTTTCTAATGTATATGATGATTGAGTATTAAGAAATATTCTAGTTTGATGCGACCTTAATAAATTATACTATGTGACACTTCCATTCCGAAGGAGTGATGAAATCGGGTGAATTTTACGCACTCCATTTTGTGGCTATATGTTGAGAATTAATTGGATTAAATCTCATATCATAGAATCCATTTTTAGTATCCATTTCTAGATCTAAATGTTGGAAATGGAAATGTAAATGGAATCAAATGGAAATGGATCCAAATGGTTCAAGCCATAATATTTCATATCAAGTCACTATGCATGGATAATATAATATCCTTGACATTATCTTCAAGTACCCACAAATGCTACTCACGGGTCCTAATTAGATTAGGACTCATACATTGAGATATCAAAATCAAGATAATAATTGTTCTTATCATGGATATGGGAATATGTAGATATGATTCACATTTTGCTGATAATATAAATAAAATCCATAATAATTAATATTAATGATTATGATTCATGTACATATATTCAATACACATGTGAATATTATTCATGCAATTTATACACATGTAAATTGGATTTACATTTTTTGACTAATGAATTCGAGTCATTTATTGGGAGGATGTTTTCATAAGTCTCTCAATATTGATATTTGTAATTTAATTTCAATTAATATTAATCAAGAATCAATTCCTAACTGGAATTGAAATGAGAGCCTCTTGGTGGGTCTACCGTGGTTGTTAGAGGTCAAGTTTGTTGGTCTCTTCAACCTGAATTAGAACTCTCTTAATTGATTATTATCTTGGTGATAATGTTGGGTATTTGGTTGGAAAACTAGTTGAAGGATTATGAATCCATCATAACCATCCAAGAGGAATTCAAGGGCCATGATTTGGTCTTCCACCTTGAGGAGCACGACTCTTCATGGACATCCACCCCTTCTATTTAAAGAGGGGCTCGACCTCTCTTTTCCAATTAATTCATTCACACTATTCAATTCCTAAAAGGAGAGCCACTCTTGTCTTGAAAATTGAGAAGAGAATTAAGAAGAGAAGAGACTCTTCATAAGTCTCCTCTTGGTTGTCCTAATCCTCTCCAAGAAGCCTGTCACCCACCATCTCTAGCCTCTTCTTCCTCGACCTTGATTTGGCCATTCATGAGAGGAGTTGCATTCTTCCTTGTGCTCCATTCATGTGAAAAAGGACTCAATTTCGTCGAAAGAAATCAGGAGGTAGAAAACATACAGATCTCTAATTGCGTAGACGACTTGATGGAGAAGATCTCTCACATTTGTGGGAAGCAATACGAGTCATCGTCGTGTCCACAAGAGAAAGAGTCATTGGATTGGACTTGATTTAATATGTCTCTTCCTTTGGTGACGCACTCTTCAAAAAGGTATTCCAAATACTCTTGTTATTATACGAAATAGTTTGGAAAATATTTCCTAAACCATGATGTTTTGTATTTGTAATTAAAGTTTTTGTTATAAAATTGTTTTGGCATACGATGAACATCTTTCTTTGCGAATTTGATTCATTTATTTAGCGTTTCCGAGATGTGCGAGGTTAAACCTCCCCTTGTTTCAATGGGTTGGGCCATGACTAGGTGGAAATCTTGGCTTAGCATTTGGGAATAACAATGATGGTGGTTGATTATTTGTGGGTGGTGTTGCAGGAGATAAGAGGATTGGATATTTTGTGTGCTTGCATGTAAGACCGCAATATATGGGGTGTACGTTTCGTCAGAAAAGAAATTCATGGGGAAGGTGACGTAATGTCAACTCATGGGTCAACCAAAAGGTGAGATGGGCGAATCATGAGATGAGGAGACTACTTATTGACAAGAGTGAACAAACGATCAAACAATGTAAGGAGAGGGAAAGTGGGCTCACACCACATGGAGGACTCTAAACATACAATAAAATTCAAAACTAGTAAATAACATCGAATTTAAAAGTACATAACATTAAAGGTATCTCAAAATAGATCAATTAGCAAAGCAATATTATTTATTAGGTATTTTATAGATAAAATATATACATACATTCGATTATATACATTTTTTCTTTTTTCCTTGTAGAACATGTATATATTATGGCATAATACATTAATATATTACCTAATATTTGTATATTTTTAACTAATGTGCTTTATAAGCTGAAATATATATAGATATATTTCATATATCTGTGGTGTCACTTTTCGTCACTTTATTTGGGTTTTCGATTTGTTTGGATTTTTTTTATTTTGTAGTTATTTAATATACATAATATTAACTAAAGTAAAAATATTTAAGTTAAAAATATTTGTTTTGCTACATAAAAAATAAGGATTCTAATCATATACTTTCTATTCAAATGTGCTTTCTTTCTTTCTCTCTTTTATTTATTTTTGGTATGTTAATGTATTAAGATTTTTCTAATCATATACTTTCTATTCAAATGTGCTTTCTTTCTTTCTCTCTTTTATTTATTTTTGGTATGTTAATGTATTAAGATTTTTTAGTGATTTTAGATGATAAAATATGATTCTTAAATTTAGATGTATGAATGATAAGAAAGCTAATTAAATTTAAGAATGCTAGAGTTTTCTATGATTTCTATCTGAAAGTTCATATATTAAGTATATGAAACACAACTTCATCATGAGATCATACACAAGGCCATGTAAATGATGAGGGAGAAGGTGAAAGAAATCGTTCGTAAAAGGGTCCAAAGTGGTTGGGCATCATAGACAATCCTTGGACAAAAATACTATCCTACCTTCTTCATCATGCCGGTATATAAGGTAATTATATGTTAAGGCCATCATGTGTCAAATTTTGCGAACCTAACTTAATCTATAGAAGAATGGTCCTATGTGGGTTATATTTAGCCCCACATTTTGGAGTGGTGGCTTTTGGTCACATATGTTAGGCTATATAAAGAACCCCACAACCATTGTAACCTTTGAGAAAGATGAATGAAATATCAACCCTTTGAGACGGTTCTCTTGTGGTTTCATTCTGCTCCTTAGGGTGCGTTCGGTTCGGGAATAAGCAAGAATAAGGATGGAGAATAAGGAGAATAAAGGTCTATTCTTTGTTCGGCTGGAGGATAGGAATAAGGAGAATAAGGTGAAATAAAGGTAGGTAAGGTGTGATAAAGATATGAATAAGAGTGAAATAAGATGGAATAATGAGGAATAGTCGTACCACTGGGAACCGTGTCGGGAGGAGAATTAACCCCTTATTGTAGGGCCTATTCTCCAACCAAACAGGGCCTTAGGGAGTAGGATTCCACACAAATCAAAGTATTCTTTATATCTTGTTCTTGCTTTCATTCGATTTTGCATTTCATATTTCTACATAATATCAAAGCAGATTTGTTTCTGGATTTAATCTTGGAGTTTTTTTAGATTTCACATTCTTTGATTATCAAGATCCATTTGAGTTCGAGAAAAAGTTAGTTCCACATATTGTCTGCTCTAGGGTTCAAAGAACCGTAATTGCATTTGACAGTAATCATGGGCCTCATTCATGGCAATTTGATTTTGTGCATATGGCCCTCATCGCGACACTTGAGTTTATTCTGGAGGGCTGTGGAAACCACCTCACGGTCCTCACCTCCTTCCCCAGATGACGGGAGATGAGGCCGCACATGCTGTCGATCGCTACAGGCTCTAGGCGGTACCGAGGACACTTCTCTTATGCGACAAAGCCGCATCAATGGGTTCAGGTGCGACGACCATGGGTTCTTCCTTATTGGGGAACCATAGATTCAATGAAGATGTTGCAGCAAGGCTGCTGCCTTCAAACCCTACAAGAAGATAGGCGTTGCCCACTCGAATGCTCCCCCTCTCCATGAGATGCTCTGCTCATGGTGTTGGCACGAGAAAGTAGGCAATGACGGCAGGATGTGTGCCGCGAGGTGGTTTGCACCATCAGGGAATGTACTCTAATTGCCTCCTCGACTTCAATTGTTGCGCCGAAGAGACGATGGGTTCTTTCGAACCCTAAACCCGAGAAGAGAGGAAGAGGAAGGGCATGATTATCTATATCTTTAGTTGATGCTGTTGCTTTATTGGGCCTTTTGGAAAGCTCGTAGAAAGGAAGCTCTACTCCTTTGCTAGGCCTTATAACTTTTTAAAGTCATATGCTTGTTTATATTTTGTTCTTCGTTCAGGCCCAATGGGTCATGATGCTGTAATATGAAAAATTATAAAAATGAAATGAATGGGGTGGGGGGGGGGGATAAAATTTTAAAGGTCCATTTAGGAACACAAAAATAACATCAAAAGTGGAATCTCTATGAAATAATACATCAATGAAAGGTTGGTTCAATAACTTCAATGATATCTTTTCGAGGAAAAACATCAAAACTCATCTTTCTTGAAAAATGGAAGAACAAGCCCTTTTATTAAAAATAAAAAAGCTGTTACAGAAAAAGAATTAGGTCTAAAATCGACATATTGATTATTTTTTTTTGCAATTGTTTTGAACGTATGCACCCAAAGGCACATGATGTACGGTTCCTAAAGGATACAATTTTATCCTAATCAACTGACTTTATTGAGAAAGATTGCTTTTCTTAAGACAAGAGGATGATAGCGAGATCTCGAATCAATTCGTTGGTCTAATGATATTAATTGTTATTTGAACAAAAAGATCACAATAAACTTTTGGTAAAAGTTACGTCTTGGTCCGAGTGGGGATAACATTTTTCTTTTGCGTGTCTATGGAGATTTCAAAAATACAAAAATCTCAGAGATAGATACAGAGGTAGAGGAATTTGTCAAACGAACCGCACTCCTTCGTATACGTTAAGAGTCCATTGATGAAAAGGGACTGGGAAAGCTTGAACTCAATTCCTATAATGATGTAGTTTAATTGGTCAAAGCATTGCCTTGTCAAGGCGGAAGCTGCGGGTTGGCGGCAAATAGGTCTCTCTAACGAGGTGAAACCATTGAAGCTGCTGTGGTCGACAGCAGTATTGGGTTCACTCTGTGGCGTGGGTTCCTATGTAGATTGTTGGTTGACTACAAAGAGCCATGTGGTCTCTAGTAGTGATGAGTTCCTTGTGCAGGAATGAGAGCAGTAGACAGCGTCCCCCATTGGGAACCCTTACACACAGGCGATGGCAACGAAGATGGGTTCCTTAGTTGGAACCCTCATTCAGTAAAAGAGTGGTGCTCAATGGTGATTCCTAGGGATGCAAATAGATAGATACGGATACACATATAGGTATTACCGTTCCTTATCCGTTTTTGAATACGAATACGGATGCATATACGGATATTGACGGATATTAAAACTATCTTACCATATCCTTAAAAAACGGATACGGATGTAAAATGGATATTGATCGCACGAGTAATGTTAAAAATACTCTATGGAATCGACTTAAATATATACGAATTGGATGAGAAACACATGATATAAATTTACTAAATGTGTTTGTATCATAAGAATTATACGAATATGGTAAAAGAAGGTATATAATTATGTTATATTGGGGTAAAAATAAATATATGAATATATTTATATACAAAGACGGATATACGGATACGGATGTTTGCGGATATCAAAATGATATATATATCCATATCCATTTTAAAACATATACGGATATCAAAATCTGTATAAAACAGATAAAGAAACGGATCAGATACGGATATATCCATAAACGTTTGCATCCCTAGTGATTCCTCAAGTACGATCTCCGTACACACACCCCCCTCTGGCAATCGCAACAAAGAAGCCCCATGAGAGGTGCATGAGAAGGAGATGGCGCCATTTGATGGGTTCCCTATGTCAACCCTATTTTTAGAGTAAAAATTGGAACGAAGAGGAAGGCCCTTTTCTTGGAGAAGGCATGTGAAGCAAAGTAGAGCAGCACATTCATTGGCTGGGAAATGGTACAGTAAAAAAACTGAAATGAAAATGGATTAAAAAGAGAGAGAAAGGAGAAAAGCTATAAAAAAATTGAATGGCTAAAAAATGGAGGGGGAGTTGCTGTGTGAAATAGAAAAAAGGAGCCGTGCAAAAAAAAAAAAAGAGAAAAGATGTGGAAACAATGAGATTAAAAAAAGAGAGGAATGTATTAAACAAAATACAGTCCCAAGAAAGTGTGTCGGGACTAGATTTTTTTTCTTGTTATCCTTCATTATTCTCTCAACTTGGCCCGACAAGTGGGGGGGGGGGGTGATTGGTAGAGCGTTTCATGCTCTACTATTGTTGGGTAATGGTGTCAAGTCCAACCATTGTTTGAATTATTGGGTAGTGATTTTCGAGCTATACCATTCGTTGAGGTACTCTATTTGAGTGAACTATTTTTCGTGGAGTTCTCTAGTGGGAGACTCATTGTTGGCTCCATCCTCCAGTGACTGTGAACTCAAGTATGTGTGGATATTCCCGCGACATATTTTCATGACCATGAACTCCACTATGTATGGATATTTGCACGGCGTTCTCTTTGGCCATTCAGAGAGATGTAACAGTCTTTCTGAAGACATGTTGTGGGCCGGGGTACTCCATGGAGACTCATTTTGTTGATTAGATATCTTCGTGTATCACTATTCACACTCCTGTCTTCAACTACTCCTCACCGGCATGACATGAAAAGCAACGTCCTCGACCACAGCCGACAATGTGCGTTGAGTTGATATTGTTTGTAGTATCATGTATTTTGTATGTGAGTGAGCACATTCTTTCTGTTTATCCAAGCTCAGCATTGCATGCTTAGCTTGAGGGGGGTGGGGGTATTGAAGAATGATCTTATGTGGGTTATATTTAGTCCCACATCTTGGAGTGGTGGCTTTTGATCACATTGATCGAGTTACATAAAGAGCGTTACATCCATTGTAACCATTGAGAAAGATGAATGGAATACCGACCCTTTGAGGTGGTTCTCCCGTAGTTTCATCCCGCTCCTTAGGGAAAAAGGTTCCGCGTAAAGAAAAATCTTCTTTATATCATGTTCTTGCTTTGATTCGCTTCCGCAGTTTTTAACATAATCATTTCTGATAGATTAATATAACTTTTCAGCTTATCATCAAAATCCAAGGTATTGCTACAGTAATAACCTCGACATTCGCTTGGAGTTCATATCAGCTGTCCAAGTTGTGGTGGAGAAGCTGATAAAATCAAGAGAAAACAAACAAGCTTCATGAATGAAATATAACATGTTAATCAATTATTTAATATTAAGTAAACATTCTTTTATCTTAATAATTATGTGTGTCTTACTTATCGTTTTGGTAATAAAATTGATTTTGGTTTCTTTTGGAATAGTGATTGTAGTAAGCGAATGGAGTACCACACTTCTCGATTGTATGATCTTACATGCTTGGTTTTCATGGTGTACCACACTTCTCATATGTACGATCTTACATGCTTGGTTTGTACAGTGTTATAAATTATAATATAAAATATAAATTTGTAATGGAGGTCTAAAACAACTTCATGTATTTGTCACAAGTGAATAATGGATCCTTTATGGAATCGATGATCCCAACTCACGATAGTTGGTTGTGAAGGTGTTGTCACAATCCACATCGACTAGAGGATGCAAGAGGAACTGGAGACAAATCAACCTCGTAAACTCCAAGAGAAAGAACTCTTTGGGGATAGATACGTTGTATAATCTTGTATATACATTACAATAGCATATTGAAGAAGAAAAGTGCAAAGTGAGGGGCGTGATAAGCAAGACTACATAAATCCCATTGGTTTTGCCTACATTTTCAAGATTCAATATTCATATGATGAAGATGAAGACATCTTGCGGAAGTGGATGGATGATAATGGTGCTCATTTGCTTGATGAAAGAGGATGAAGGCCAAATACACAAAGTTGTCTCTCAGATGGAGGTTGATGCCGCCGATTACATGGCCAGATCAGGTCGACATTGATACCTTGATGGAGGATTGTAAGATGATGTGGTTGACAAGGGTTCCACCAAATCCAAATCAAAATCAAGTGGAAGAAATGATAATGATGATGGTGCTGCAGTTCAAGAGACTTATGAAGGAATGACATATTCTGGTGAAGAACATACTAGTGGGTGGGAGCACAAATTTGACGAAGGACTACAGACTACAGACATGACAAGGACATGTAGACCACCACACCAATGTACATAACAAATATATTAAGAGTTGTCCATGGCATTCATATCCTCTAGATAAATTAGCATCCATACCCTGCATACTCATACCCACCTGTAACCACAACCACATCACCAGGATGATACCGCAATGGAAGATTTAATATCTTCAATTAGATTCATGGGAATTGGACAAAATCAATATTAAGGGATGGGGCTATTGAGCTACAACAACCCCTTGTGGTGGTGATGGATATAATTATGGTTTCCATGGATAAAAATAAAATGAATTATAGTATTTCTTCTCCCTCTTCCTGATTATCGATACAATAGTAGTAGGCTCTGGTGGCTACGATGATACCTCCTCACAAGTGATGCAGGAAATGACATGAGATATGAGATATTTCCATATTTTTATCCCTTGATGTCTCTAACTCAATATCTACATATGCCTTCTCCTCCTGCCTCCCATCAACTTCATCTGAAGTTGCATTTTCTTCGCATTGACCTCATCGTGATCCAGCCTCCTCCACACAATAATATCATCATATTGATTTTCTTGCATCTCGAAGATCACATATATGCGTAATATTTTCATGGACTACAATGCCATGTACACCTATATGACATGGGAAATTATGGAGATCAAATCATGTGAAGATACAGAGGAGAGCAAACATGATAAACAAATCCACCCAGACACTTCTTGGTTCTTATGATTCTTCTGAATTACTTGCTAAGTACGACTGCACGAGTATTTATGTTTTGTCTTTTATACATTATGAATTATGAGCTGTATTTATTAGTTAATCATGTTTATTCACGACTAAACTTCTAAACTCTAACTGCAAATTAGGCTATGGACCCGTGAAATATAGATGTTGCTAGCACACAAAACTTGTTTTGAGACTTGTATTTTAACAAAAAAAAGTGCATGTTCTATCTCATTTCTTGATTGTAACACATTGACAAACTTAATTTCCAAAAAAAATCATATACACTAGTTGCATTGTCCGCAGAGTTGGGCAAATCCCATACTAGTAGTATGGCAGTAAAATCAACATTTAAGACTGCCATAAGGATCCTAATTCAACGTAGTCTCATTCCATATCCTTCAAAACTTTCTTTGCTCGATTATCTTATCTTTACAGGGTTTTGTTATTGTTGTAGGGTTTCCCAATAAACATTGGATTAATCCCTAGCAGTAATTTTACCATATTAAATAAGGTATTCAAATGAATTCTAAAGACAACACGTAAAAAGACTTTAACCACACGTGCATTGCTGCTCTATTGTTTTAGAAGTGAAATTCCTGCAAACCCATTTTGGGGAATAAAGGCGAGATATGCATTACTTTGTTGTTCTTGAAAATGTAGAATAAGTGATAGTTATTGTATAGCAGGATATACAGTAGTCATTATTTAAGGAGAAAGGGACAAGAGAAGTAAAAAAATTGTAGATCAAAGATGGATAAATGCCTCGGAACAAGGAAAAGCCATGATAAGAAAAGAAATCACGGGATTTCAAATCGCTATTTTAAACAAAAATTTGAGTGCATTCTGATAAAAAACATAGTTAGTTATAACATACAATATACAATGATCCCCTGGAGACCTTGACAAGATAACGTCGCTTTAATATGGGATAAACCACCCTTATGTTTTCATAGCAAACATAAACAGGGGATGCCCTTTGATAAACTGATTATCCTAGCTCCAAACTATAGCCAAAATCAAATTTTCTCTATCTAAAATTATGGCAGCACCTTCTTCCACTTTATGTAGGATCGACTACATGAATTCTTGCTCAAATCTATATTGAAAGATCCGACTATTTTTTTACACTGGCTGTCGAACTCTGATCTTTGGGTGGTAAGCACACTGCACTACCACCATACCATTGAAGCAAATGCCTCCACCTATAGAAAAGAGAGGCTAAACCCCTCAACACATTTTCCCAACTACATGTCTATCCATCTATATTCCCCTTCAAAGAGGTCATGTGAGTTTCCCTTAAGAAGACATTTGATCCTGAACAAGATGTTAAATTTTACCTGTCTATATCCAAGACAAGCCCTTGTAATATTTTCATATCCACAGAAGCCATACACGAGATCTAACAAACAAAACTTACACGCTTGATATGATATCCAACAGCACGAAAAAAGAAACATGCGAATGCTTCTGAGAAGTCAGATGCCCATGAGAGACATTACTGAAAGTGCCAGTAAATCTACAAATTTTACATTATACACACTGATAAAGACGAGACCAAAATCACAGCAACAGACAGTTCCAAACTGACAGCAAAATCTTCCAATATCTGAGTTGAGGACGTGTAAAGATACAGTATGAAGATGGCATGAATTTCGCTGCCAAAATATTTACGCACGAGGGAGGGAGGGAGAGAAAGATACTGCGTGAAGTAACTCTAATAAGCACTGGTGTAAACGCCGGCAGAGAATTACAGATACATTTTCCAAAACCAAACAGTGGTTGTGTTCCTAAGGCGACATCCTCATAATAACCCAGCCTCGATCAGGTTTCTCCTCCTCAAGGTCTCGTCAACCAATTTAAACGTCTTCTTGATGAGCTTCTGATCGAGGGCAGTTGTCCTGTACACCTTGAATGTGCGATCGACACGATCAGGGCCAGTTCTCTGGAAGTACAACTCTTCAAATTTCTTCTTCACAAACCTGAATGTATTTGGTGGTCGTGCAGTAAGAAAAGATCTAGAAACTGACAATCAAATGACAAGGGCAATAGACAAACTGTTTAGATATTCCGAGTTAAAATTTTGATGGGACCATGGTTTGTAAATCCGGAAAAAAGATAGAAGCAGTTGACGATGATCTGGGAGGACACAAAAAATAGCTCATCTTAGTGATGCTTTGTGAATCTGCTGCTTTCAGCATATTTACACCATGAAAGACATGAGATGCAAACCACTAGCACAACTAAGCATCCTCCTTACAATGGTTTTATTTGGGAAATATTTTTGTTACAATTTTGATTTCTTATATTGAACTAAAAATCAGAAATGACTTGATGGGCCATGTAAAACAAAAGTAGAAGCAGTTGATGACGAACTGGGAGAACAAAAAATCTTAAAGTCTGCTGTCTTCAACATATTAACAACATAATAGAAATGATATACAAACCATTAGCAGTACTAAGAATCCTTCTTGCAGTGGTTTTAGAGGGCAGTACTTTTGTTATAATTTTAATTTCTCATATTGAAGTGGAAGTCTTCCTAAAAAATTGTTTCAATATCAGTTGCCATATTAAAGTGGAAATCTATATTATTTATAAATATTCAACCCCAAAATGGAACCAAAAGAGTGCTTCCAACCTATAGGTGCAAGTTGAAAGAAAGGATGAAACAATACAACATTCTTGCAGCTAATTTCAATGACCTAAAATGATGTATGCGGTCAATTGCTAGTGTTCAAATACCTGCCCATGTGATTTCTATAGCTTAATTATCTACATAAAATACAGCATACTAAACCTAACCGATTATTCCATTTACATCCAAAATTCCAACCCCTCCTGGCCCACTTGCAACTCTGCATCTGCGGGTTCCACATGTCAAGTTTTATTTGTCCAATCAGGAATCATGCCTTAATTAGGAGAATACAAACAAAATATCAATCACAACTCAGGGCAAGGTGGCCTATGGGATGGACCTTTGTGGGAGTATAATTCTGAGTCCATTACGAGTGGGATACATTTACAGGGCATAATAATTTATTCACTATGGTAAGATTGGCAGGTGATGCATTTACAGGTCATGTTGATTTATCCACTATGGCGGGATTGTCAGGTGATGGTGATGGTAGGACAAAGTGAAAAAAGAGGTCACAACGGTCAGCTGAGGCGATGATGGCGAAGTCAACAGGCACATGGCAGTCAGATTTTATCTGGCATTGGGTGGCAGCAGCAGGAGATATATAATAAGAATATCACAAATTTGCAGGGAAGTAAAAGGATCATGGTTTGAGTACTCAAACTCATACTTGGCAATTAATGATGCGGATAAAATGTTAAGATATGGTTTCTCATTGGTTGAGAACGAATTCTCCGTTTTTCAAGAGTAAATTGGGTATAAATCCACAATCTTGTACTCTCCCTTGATCACCAAGGAACAATCTCCTAGTTTTAGAGATGAAAACGGATCGGATATGCCTATATCCATATTCGCTTCATCTCTATCGAATACGGATATGACTCGGATATGCATTAAGGAAATCATATCCTTAAAATACGAATACAAATCAGATATTTATCGAATCCGAATATGCATCGAATACAGAACGGACCTGGATACGAAGCGAATAAAGAGTGAATCCAAATACGGATCGCATAAAGAATGAATTCGAATATGAATCCAATAAACATCATATTCGAATACAGATCGAATAAAGATCATAAAGATATACGAATTGAATTGTTACCATGGTTCATATTGGTTTAAAAAATGGCAATGAAATATAATAAGTTGCATCATGATAAAAATATTTAGTCAATCAAAATGTCCATCAAAATTAGAATAGATATGATATGATATATGATTCAAAAAGATGCGTTGTCCTGTAATAAAAGGCGTACCTCTTGTAAAGTATACTGACATAATCTACTCCATCTTCACAAAATACTATCAAGGTCATCTAGACATATTAAGAAGAGATATTATTATGTAATCAAATAATTGTAATTATAGAAATTGTGTTAATGTTCCGAACTCACCATTTATCTAGTTTACTCTCTTAAATCAGCATGCATTGCAACAATCTATAATGTAAAATCGACTATATATATATATAAATGAAACAAATAAAAATATAAAGGAAGTAATAGTGCATATCAAATAGTTAAGTCAACATTTTGTGTCTCAAATTAACTAATAGTCATTAATAGAAAGTTCAAATAAAACAAGTCAAGAATAAGGTAACAAGTAGTAAATGTAAAAGATGTTCTCTCTTCAAATAAAACATATCCCAAATGATATGATATCCTTACGAGATACAACCATAATTTTCCTGGATAATTTATATCATAATTAATATAGAGCATAAATATATCAAGATATATTATAGAGTTAAATAGTTTACCTAAATTGGCTACTCCAAAGATATGTTCTCTCCAATTGGACTGAATATTCCAGTATCATATATAGTTAATCCATCGATAACTTGACATAAATCAAATGTAGATGTGATATCATCCATGAGTGTGGACGAAGAACCTACATTTACAGTTAAAATAATATAAATCATTTTTTATTAAAGTTTCAAGTAAATAACAATTAGATGTTTAACATACCTCCTTTTGCCACCTTCAACCAATCCTTAACGCATATAAGTGCTTCCGCAGTTTCAGGTGCTAACCTACTCAGATAAATATCGACCATTCTTCTCCACCACTAAATGCAGATTCAGATGCTACAGTAGATACTGGAAAACCCAGAATATCTCTTGCCATCCTAGTCAAAATAGGATAAAAACCTTGATTGACTCGCCACCACCGAAGAATATCAAAAGTTGTAGTAGCAGTATTGGGATCAATCACTCCATTTATAACGATCCAATTCTGTTTTTTGTGGCTGATTTTGAGAACTTTGCTTCAGGAATTGAGCAAATTTTTGTTTCTTTTTTCCTCCTTAATCGAATCCATCATTCTCACAACTTTTTTCCATCATGGGAACAACATGAGGCAGATTAACTAATAACAAAGAAGAATATTCTGCAAACAACTTTTTCAATAGAGATGAAACTTTCTCTATCTCATATGAAGCATCTCGCCATAAAGTTGTCCAAAATAAAATTCGACATACTTCATCTTATAGTTTGGATTAAAGAAACATGTGATTGCCAACATGGTGTTACCTTTTTGCCAATACTTTTCAAATTTCACTTTCATTCTCTTACCTATTCGAGAAATGGTCTCTTCAACATCTTCACACCACTCCAAAAGTAGGGTGTAGATTTCATAAAATTCTCCAAAGAAGTGATTTGAAGTAGGATAAGGATATTTTGTCCTAGAAAAAAGTTCTGTCATATCATAGAAGATTTTCAAACAATTTGCAATAGTTTTAACTTGAGTCCATTCTTCATCGGGAGGACATTTATTATACTTGGGAACAAATATATGACAAACTCCAAGAGCACCTTGATGATCTCAAGCATATTTTAGCATCAAGTATGTGGAGTTCCAACGGGTGGAAACATCAAGTGATAGGGACTTCTCACAAGAACAATTTACCTTCTTAATAGCTTCTTTAAAATTTTCTTGATGCTAAGGAGAATTTCTGATGAACTTCACTGTTTCTCTTATTCTATCAATCACATGTTCAATTTTCTTTAAGCTATCCTGTTCAACTAGATTCATGATGTGTGCAGCACATCGTAAATGAAAAAATTCACCACCATGACAAGGTTTTTCTGAAAATTTAACCTCACAATTTTAACAGCAACATCATTGACAGAATCATTGTCAATTGTTATCGAAAAAACAACTTACGAAATAGATTCCATTCAAGAACTTTCTTTGTAAACTGTTCACATAATTTTCCCCCAGTTCCTCTTCCTTCAGCATGCATAAAATTGATGATTCTTTTTTATAACTTCCAATCGTTGTCTAAAAAATGAGCTGTAATGCACAAGTATGTTTTGTTCTGACATGATGTCCATTCATCCATTGTAAAGCTCACTCTACAAGGTAGTGACTCAAACAACTGAAGTAGTTTATTCTTCTCATCCTCATATACAGACATACAAGTTTTTTTCAAAGTGATTCTTGATTTCATTTGAAAGGATGGATTAATCGACATGAGAAAGCCTTTAAACCCTACATGTTCAGCCATGGAAAATGGATATGCATGCAAAATAAACATCTCCGCACACTTTCTCTGACTCACCTCGTCATCAAACTTGTACACAGAAATATTAGATGTTGATTCTTTTTGCATGACTTGTAACATTTGCTGACGAATGTATTTTTTCTTTTAAAACAACAATTATAATGATTCCATAATCGTGTAGTTCCTTGAGTTGAGTCACATGGATGTGGTTCTTTGCAAAATTCACAAACTGCTCTCAACACCTTCACCTCATTACCATCGACTTTTATAGTGACAAGTTGTTTTTTGAAATAACCATTAGTCCATAGTTCGGAAGTCTCTTTCCCCTTTTTACCATTTTTTTAACATTGTTATCAATTTTATTACTTCAAGAAACTTCATTTGTAGAATTGGCAATTGGATCTTACTTCGGATTTTCGGTGTCATCATTGAGATTATCATATTCAAGCAGTTCTTGAGACATATCTCCTAAAAAACTATGACATGTAAACATTGTAATCCCAATAATTCGTATTAACCATATTCAATCATGTAAACAAAAACTCTACTTGGATTAGAAAACTCTACTTAGATTTATGATAAATTTACTTAAATTAAATAATTAAGATAAAGTAATAGAGCTATGCTTATTTTTCTTGTATCGTTGAGAATAAAAATCACGAGTTGCTGGCTATGAATGGTTAATTTTGGTTCCAACTTCACCTTAGTTAAACACCTTTCCAAGACATAAAAATATGAATAAAATGATGTGGTATACCTAGAAAGAGAACTAGAGAAGTGCAGTGCAATCGAGCTTGTCAAATAATCTTCTTGATCACAAACAACATCAATCAGCTATATCTATACACAAAACAAATAAAGATTTATAAAAATCATAGCCTAGGTAGGGATGAAAACAGAATACGTCCTCTTTGTCAAAGAAGCGAATAACATATACGGAGAAATTTAAAAGAAAAGGATCCATCATCCATATGTTTCCCTAAATATCTATCTTAGAAAGCCCCACTTTGAAACATGATTTGAGAATCGGAAAAATACAGAGTTTAATCCAATGCTTGTCAAGACAGAATAATATACATGGTTTATCTTATCTGCAAGCAAATAACATGTTTTATAAGGTATCATTATGATTTTTGTATGCATTTGCTAAAAGTGGTAGAGTTTAATAACATATCATAAAATCACTTGTATGCAAATAAAAGAACTGTACATATTTACGGAAAATTAAATATTAAGCATGGTCAATAGCCATTCAAATACAGCTTTAGATATTCTTTTTAGTTCTTTCTGCTTTTGAATTCATCACTTAGCTATATACTTTCACATAACAAACTAAGATTGATAAAAAATCATACCCAAGGGCCAATGTACGAAGGACAAGAGGAAATGGTGCTCTGTTGCCGTCGATCGATGTGTCGGTGGTGCGCGACCTGTTGTGCCGGCCGTTGCTGATGAGGCCGCAAGGTCGGAAGAGGCCGCAAACCGTTTCCGTTTCCAATGAGGCTGCAAGCTGCAAGGTTGGAGGACTGGTTGACTGGAGGAGGATGGGGAATCGGGGTGGCGCCGCGAGGCCTGCGATGTGGATATGAGTTCTATTTTTTTCGGATACGGATATGATCGTGGCATAAATATTCGGATTCGGATCCGGATATCCGAATACAACATTTAGATTTTGTAACATATTACTTAATCTAATATAACGAACTTTAAGGGCCTAAAGTGTAATACTCCTCTTCTTTCTTTGGTCGAACAAGCAAGAAGAACCCTAGCCACAGTTCCCTGTAATATCGGCACAACCGCACAACCCATCACTGATTCCCCATCCTTAAGTCTCAACCTGACGACCTCGATGCCGGCGACTAAATCCCATCCCCATCGCGGGCCTTGCGACGCCACCCCGATTCCCCATCCTCCTCCAGTCAACCAATCCTCCTCCGACCTTGCGGCTTGCGGCCTCATCGGAAACGGGTTGTGGGACCGCCCCGATTCCCCATCCTCCTATCGACCAGTCCTCCTCCCGACCTTACGGCTTGCGGCCTCATCGGAAACGGAAATGGCTTGCGGCCTCCTTCGACCTTGAGGCCTCATCAACAACGACTGGTATAACGGGTCGCGCACCAACGACACATCGGTCGACGGCAACAAAGCACCATTTCCTCCGGTCCTCCGCATCTTGGCCATTGGGTATGATTTTTTATAAATCTTTGTTTATTATGTAAAAGGATATAGCTGATGAACTCAAGAGCATAAAGAACTAAAAATAAGATTTAAATGGTTATTGACTGTCTTTAAAATTTAATTTTCCATAAATATGTATAGTTATTTTATTTGTTTACAAGTGAACTCTATTTGTATGATATGTTATTAAACTCTACCACTTTTAGCAAATGCATACAAAAACCATAACGATACCTTATAAACTCTACCACTTTTAGCAAATGCATATGATAAACCATGTATATTATTCTGTTTTGATAAGCATTGGATTAAACTCTGTATTTTTCCGATTCTCTAATCATGTTTCAAAGTGGAGCTTTCTAAGATAGATATTTAGGAAACATATGGATGATGGATCCTTTTCTTTTTAATTTCTCTATATATGTTATCCACTTCTTTAACAAAGGGGACGCATTCCGTTTTCATCCCTACCTAGGCTATGATTTTTTATAAATCTTTTTTTGTTATGTTAAAGGATATAGCTGATTGATGTTTTTTGCGATCAAGAAGATTATTTGACAAGCTCGATTGCACTGCACTTCTCTAGATCTCTTTTTAGGTATACCACATCATTTTATTCATATTTCTTCAGTCTTGGAGGAAAGGTGTTTAACTAAAGTGAAGTTGGAACCAAAATTAACCATTCGTAGCCAGCAACTAGTGATTTTTATTCTCAACAATACAAGAAAAATAAACATAGTTCTATTACTCCATATCAATTATTTAATTTAAGTAAATTTATTATAAATCTAAGTGGAGTTTTCTAATCCAAGTAGAGTTTTTTGTTTACATGATTGAATATGGTTAATACGAATTATTGGATTTCCAATATTTACATAGTTTTTTAGGAGATATGTCTCAAGAACTGCTTGAATGTAATAATCTCAATGACACTGAAAATCCGAAGTAAGAGCCAACTGCTAATTCTACAAATGAAGTTTCTGGAAGTAATGAAATTGATAACAATGTTAAAAAAATAGTAAAAAGGGGAAAAGAGAAACTTCCAAACTATGGACTAAAGGTTATTTCAAAAAACAACTTGTCACTATAAAAGTTGATGGCAATGAGGTGAAGGTGTTGAGAGCAGTTTGTGAATTTTGCAAAGAACCATATCCATGTGACTCAACTCAAGGAACCACACGATAATGAAATCACTATAATTGTTGTTCTAAAAGAAAAAATACAGACATTCGTCAGCAAATGTTACAAGTCGTGCAAAAAGAATCAACATCAAATATTTCTGTATACAAGTTTGATGACGAGGTGAGTCAGAGAAAGTGTGTGGAGATGTTTATTTTGCATGCATATCCATTTTCCATGGCTTAACACGTTGGGTTTAAAGATACTCTCATGTTGATTAATCCATCCTTTAAAATGAAATCAAGAATCACTTTGAAAAAAACATGTATGTCAGTATATGAGGATGAGAAGAATAAGCTACTTCAGTTGTTTGAGTCACTACCTTGTAGAGTGAGCTTTACAATGGATAAATGGACATCATGTCTGAACAAAACATACTTGTGCATTATAGCTCATTTTTTAGACGATGATTGGAAGTTACAAAAAAGAATCATCAATTTTATGCATGCTGAAGGAAGAGGAGTTGGGGAAAAATTATGTGAACCTTTTACGAAGAAAGTTGTTGAATGAAATCTATTTCGTAAGTTGTTTTCGATAACAATTGACAATGATTCTGTCAATGATGTTGCTATTAAAATGGTAAGGTTAAATTTTCAGAAAAACCTTGTCATAGGTGGTGAATTTTTTCATTTACGATGTACTACACACATCATCAATTTGTGCACGATGACTTAAAGGAAATTGAACATGTGATTGATAGAATAAGAGAAACAATGAAGTTCATCAGAAATTCTACTTAGCATCAAAAAAAAATTGAAGAAGCTGTTAAGAAGGTAAATTGTTCTTGTGAGAAGTACCTATCACTTGATGTTTCCACCCGTTGAAACTCCACATACTTGATGCTAAAATATACTTTAGATCATCAAGATGCTCTTGAAATTTATCATATATTTGTCCCAAGTATAATAAATGTCCTTCCGATGAAGAATGGACTCAAGTTAAAATTATTGCAAATTGTTTGAAAATCTTCTATGATATGACATAAATTTTTCTGGGACAAAATATCTTACTTCAAATCACTTCTTTGGAGAATTTTGTGAAATCTACACCCTCCTTTTGGAGTAGTGTGAAGATGTTGAAGAGACCATTTCTCGAATGGGTAAGAGAATGAAGGTGAAATATTAAAAGTATTGGCAAAAAAGTAACACCATGTTGGCAATCGCATGTTTCTTAGATCCAAACTATAAGATGAAGTATGTTGAATTTTATTTTGGACAACTTTATGGCGAGAATGCTTCATATGAGATTGAGAAAGTTTCATCTCTATTGGAAAAATTGTTTGCAGAGTATTCTTCTTTGACTTTATCAGTTAATCAGCCTCATGTTGTTCCCATGATGGAAAAAAGTTGTGAGAATGATGGATTCGATCAAGGAGGAAGAAAGAAACAAAAATTTGCTCAATCCTGAAGCAAAGTTCTCAAAATCAGCCACAAAAGACAGAATTGGATCGTTATATTAATGATGGAGTGATTGATCCCAATACTACTACTACTACTACTACAACTTTTGATATTCTTCAGTGGTGGCGAGTCAATCAAGGTTCTTATCTCATTTTGACTAGGATGGCAAGAGATATTCTGGGTGTTCCGGTATCTACTGTAGCATCTGAATCTGCATTTAGTGGGGGAGAAGAATGGTCGATATTTATCCGAGTAGGTTAGCACCTGATACTGTAGAAGCACTTATATGCGTTAAGAATTGGTTGAAGGCGGCAAAAGGAGGTATGTTAAACATCTAATTGTTATTTACTTGAAACTTTAATAAAAAAGTTGATTTATATTTTTTAACTTCAAATGTATGTTCTTCGTCCACACTCATGGATGTCTACATTTGATTTACGTCAAGTTCTCGATGGATCAACTGTATATGATACTGGAATATTCAGTCCAATTGGAGAGAACATATCTTCAGAGTAACCAATTTAGGTAAACTATTTAACTTTTTAATATATCTTGATATATTTAAGCTCTATATTAATTATGACATAAATTATGTAGGGAAATTGTGGATGCCTTTCATAAGGATATCATGTCATTCGTGATATGTTATATTTGAAGAGAGAATATTTTTGACATTCACTACTTGTTACCTTATTCTTGACTTGTTTTATTTGAAATTTCTGTTAATGACTATTAGTTAATTTAAGACACAAAATGTTGGCTTAAATGTTTGATATGCACTATTATTTCCTTTATATTTTTATTTATTTCATCTATATATATTGTTGATTTTACATTATAGATTGTTGCAATGCAATGCATGCTGACTTAAGAGAGTAACATAGATAAATGGTGACTCCAGAATATTAACACAATTTCTATAATTACAGATATATGATTACACAATAATATCTCTTGTTAATATGTCTAGATTACCTTGATAACATTTTGTGAAGATGTAGTAGATTATGTCAGTATACTTTACAAGAGTAAGTCTTTTATTACAGAACAACATGTCTTTTTGAATCATATATCGTACCATATCTATTCTAATTTAGATGGACATTTTTATTGACAATATATTTTTATCATGATGCAACTTATTATATTCCATTGCCATTTTTTAAACCACTATGAACCATGATAACAATTCAATTCGTAAACCTACATGATCTTTATTCGATCTGTATTCGAATACGATGTTTATTGGATCCATATTCAAATTCATTCTTTATGCGATCCGTATTTGGATTCGCTCTTTATTCGATTCGTATCCGGGTCCGTTCTGTATTCGATCCGTATTCGGATTCGATAAATATCCGATTCGAATTTGTATACGTATTTTAAGGATATGGTTTTCTTAATGCATATCCGAGTCATATCCGTATCTGTATTCGTATTCGATAAAGATGAAGCGAATATGGATATGGAAATAAGCATATCCGATATGTATCCGATCCGTTTTCATCCCTAGCAATCAATGCACAAACATTCAACTAACCTTAGTCTACTTTGATAATTGCATAAACTTCAAGTAACAAAACCCCACGATTAACTCAATGCAGCACCCACCATTAAAATCCGATATAAAATGCAACTCGAGAAAAGACACTGGAACAGTTTGATCTCATATCATGTAGAGTAAAAAATATAATAAAAAGAGCAAGAATACCGACACCTATGCAGGTCACTACTGTGTATGATCACCTTAATAAACAAAATAACACTATTAAAACAATAAAATTAAAGGTAAGATCATATGCCATCTAGAAACAAAACAAGTGCAATGATGATTGGAAAATACTCCTACAAATCTATATTTGTACATACATATATAAAATTACCTTAGGTTGAATAACCACAGACGGTTAGAGTCACTTTATTTGCGTAACCTAAATTATAAATTTATATAAAATATTATAGCATCGTATAAAACCAATGTGACTTACTCGTATGCATGCTCAACTTCTTGCTTTCCAGACGCCATTGGTCGATAATCTTTGAACCAGTCACAAACATTTAATGGAACCTGTGACAAAAAATCAAGGATCAGTATATACGGGCTTCACGGAATAAACATCACCAAGGCTCACTTTTAGAATCTTCTTCTCAAATATATCGAATTTGTTCAAGAATAGGACGAAGGATGTTTTCTGCAATAACGAAAAGATTATGCTTTCACAGATGGCAAAAGAACTGAATGAAAACCCGCAGAGATAAAAAAAGTGAACCTCAAAACATGGCTGCTTTAGGACCCAGTCAAAAAGCTCCTTTGTCTCCATCATACGGTTCTTAGTCTCATCCTCAAAAAGCATCTGATCGTACCTGTGTCACAAAAATATCCTACTGTCAAACAAAGTACTCTATAAGCAACATACTGTTAAAATTACTTGCTACGAGAACTAATCGAGTTTATTGGTTGCCACTACATTGAATTATTCACATAAATGTAAAAAAGAAACACATTCTTCCCCTAAAAATCCACCAACCAAAATTAGTAAAAAGAGAACTTTTGATCAACGATCCCGCACACAACAAGGCAAAATAAAGTGCAATTTGCTGTGTTACCAAGTAAACTACAAGCATGCCATTTGTTTCACACATTCTGCATTCCCCCCTTCATCATGGAAAAACGAGAGAAACAGCCCTTTAGATTCGCTGGAAAGATTCCTCGCGTTCCATCGAGAGATCGCGATGAATATGGAGATTGCCCAATGTTAGTGAAGAAATATAATCCTCCTATTACTCTATCACTGCATATTCACAAGTCACAATAAACTATTTCTAATAAAAGTACAACAAAAGCATAGGTGGTTTTTGATCTCCGCCTCCAGGCCACGGGAAATGCAATATGAATATGACCATGCTATATTTCTTATCCCCATAGATTTTGACAAGACGTCTCTTCCTCGCAAACATGGTATGAAAAAACTAGCCTCGAAGTGGTTGAGGCGTACGCTTCGAGCCTGTTAGAAAATAGGAATGCGGAAGCGTATCAGAAAAATAAATATAAAGAAATGAAGAACACAGGAGTTTAACGTGGAACCCTACTCCCTAAGGAGTAGGATGAAACTACGGGAGAACGCCTCAAAGGGCTGATAGTCTATTGCTTTTTCTCAATGGATACATGGGGTGAGGGGCTTCTTATATAGCACTTACCGAGTCTCCACATCCCCCGGTTGATAGATGTAGGACTATACAACTGGATGGGGAAAATGGATCCTTAAATGATCATTTACCCATCTACAATATAAGTGGCGCACAACCAAATACTCCAACACTCCCCCTCAAGTTGGAGCATGCACAATGCTCAGCTTGGACAAACAGAAAGAAATCTCAACTCACGCTACATAACACTACAAACAATATCAATTCAACACGCACAACTGTCGGTTGTTGTCGAGGACGTTGCTTCTCATGCCGTGCATGTGAGGAGGACGAACGAGTTGGAGTATGAGTCAAACTGAATCTCCTCATGGGAGAGCATGTGCTCTGTACTGCGTTTGTCAGAGTCACTACAAATGAAAATGTGTCTCCTCGTCGGAGTACTCTGGCCTGCCAAAACATGTGGACAACTGCTCCATATCTGAAAAGGGTCGAACTGAAAAAGTCATGCAGTGCAATCCTGGTCGGAGTCCACGGTAGCTGGAGAATGTAGTTTGAAGAAGTCTCATTGTCGGAGAACTGGGTCTCTCCCATCTGGCTCAGAGAATGGTACTCTAATGGAGTCCCTATGAAACCACGTGAAAACCCTAGCCAACATGGCATACAGAATGGGATCTCTACTCTGGAGTCTCTATGGAATACATGAAATCTCTGGCCGAAAAATAAAAGATGAGGACCACGACAAATGATGGCATACATGTGCACATCTGAAAAGAAGACCGCATATACGTGCGTGTCTGAAACTGAAGACTCGGAACCAATCTGACGTGGAGTCTGCATATCTGTAGAGTCTGAAAATCTGGCCATGTATCTAGATTGGAGATCTGAATCTGAACTGGAATCTGGCCTCTTGTAGAACTCTACAAAATACTCCCTCTTTCTCCCCGTACTGATCAGAATGAAGGCATCGACCAAGTTGGGAGAAGATAACAAAGATATGGGGAGAAAACATGAACCAAATAAGCCGACTTCATTTTTTTCGGCTTTTCAAATCATTTTTACTAGACCATTTTTTAAGCCGTTTCAATTTTTTACGACTTTTCCTCCCTTTTTTCTTTTTTTAATATGACCTTTCTCCTCTCTTTTTTTCTTAGCCCAAACATTTTTCTGGACCCCTTTTGTTTAAGTTCTCGACCCAATGGGCCAAACAAGGCAGCAAAATAATTTTTTTAAAGGGGCTATCGAGCCCTTTGTTTCTGCAGCACTAAGGTTCCCATCGTGGGAACCCTCCTTCGGACGAGAATTGTGCCGCCAACAGTTGGGATCGCCAGCGCGAAGAGAGATGCGGCGCATGCTGGAGTGCCATCTGAAAGGTTTCTTCTTCGAACTGAGGCGATGCTTGCTGGAGGAGATCACCGCGATTGAAGGCGCAGAGATGCGGTGGTGCCCACGCGATTGCCGTAGATTTAAGGCATCTTCTTACCGCTTCTGGCATCACCGAATCTGTTATGCGAGAGGTGTTGCGCCGCAAGAAGAGTTGCCTACGCCTGGAGGGTTAAGGATCTGATGATGGGATGCGCTAATTTCGCCTAGAGTGCGCGAAGGAGGTGGCGATGGTGCGCGCGAGGTGCTGCTCAGCATGGAGTCGCGCTGCCTGCGACTTTGACCGTGGAAGGATCTACGGCTTCCATTGAGATACTGAGGATTCTGCATCCTCTGGAGCATCTTGCATCCGCTAATCTATCGCCTGGAATAGGAGCACCGTCGATGGGGGGAGCAATGCCTCCTAGGAGGTCCGAGACCTAAAAGGGGGGTCGCGATCTGGATGGTGGCGCTTTTGCGGTGGCTAGGAAGAAGAGGGCGATGCTGTTGTGCATCGCCAAGTCTGGGAAGCATGGAGAGAAGCCCCAGCCCTGGAGAACCATCGTCGAACTGGAGAAGGCCTCTGCCTAGAAGAAGCAGAAACAGATCTGAAACAAGGATCTCGCGCATTGGTGGCGCCAAATGCTGCTGGAACTTGGATTAGGGTTTCAAGAGGAAAACGCTAGAACTGATTGTAGAACATCATAATAATCTTAAACGAATAAATCTTCAAGAACAAGCATGAATTGAATCTTCTCCATAACCGAATCTCGAATAAATCAAGAGCATAAAATCGCGAGAATCGAACCCGCTCTGATACCAGTTAGAAAATAGGAATGCAGAAGCGTATCAGAAAAATAAATATAAAGAAATGAAGAACGCGTGATTTTAACGTGAAACCCTACTCCTTAAGGAGGCGGATGAAACCACGGGAGAATGCCTCAAAGGGCTGATAGTCTATCGCTTTTTCTCAATGGATACATGGGGTGAGGGGCTTCCTATATAGCCCTCGCTAAGTCTCCACATCCCCAATTTGATAGATGTGGGACTAAACAACTAGATGGGGTAAATGGATCCTGGAGTGATCCAATTACCTATCTACAGTATAAGTGGCGCACAACCAAATACTCCAACAGAGGCGAGGCGATCCTTTTTAGCTTTGAGGCGTACGCCTCAATCCAGTCCAGAGAGGTGTGTACCTTAGGAGGAAGAGGCGTTCCGCCTGGAGGCGGTCAAGATGTTTTTCAAGGTATTTTTGCTTTTTTAAGGTTTTTTATGATTTTAATGGTTTACTTGGTAGTTTGAAAAGCTTATAAATTCCGCATCTTAGGATAATGATTATACGAGATAAATGCCTAGGTGTTTATTTCGTGCCCATAACTTCATATTTACTATTAATTGTGTCCAAGTATTCCACAAACTCTTACTATTTCTCTTTTAATGAATGAATTCATAAATATCAAATCCAATAATACTCGTAAACTTAATGAGCTTTGTAATATATCAAGCAAAACAAAACAGAAAGGGTTCCCGATTTATCATGCTGCCATATATTATATCTTTGACATATAACATAATTTTTTTCGATGTATATTTAATCATTCTTTTAATTACACCAATATTGCAAAGGTTTGCTTGAAATGGAAATGGATTCACGATTTCTTGTGCGGCCATATATTACATGTTAGATACATAACATAAATTTCTTAGACGTATATTTAATTGTACTTTTAATTACAACAATATTTTAAAGATAGGTATGTATTGTTTAATTCTTTCACAACATTTATAGACAATGAGTTCCTCTTTGATTAGATGAAAATGTGTAGAAAGGGATACGATGTTCTATCTTCTGGTGTTCTTATCTCTATTATTTCATCATATTTTATTGTGTTAAGTATTATATTTGGGCAAAGAACATATAATTACATTGTCATATATATAATTATTGTTAGAATACTGAGATGATTTATTCCATAGAGCCCTAGGGTCTCTTATATAGGGAGAGAACCCTTGGGTAAATTACATGAGAGGTACATAAAGAAACTGAAATATAATAAAAGACACATAAAGACGAACAACTATCTCTACACTCCCCCTCAAGATGGAGCATAGATATCTATCATGCTCAGCTTGGAAGAACATCTCTGGAAAGGTCCTCTGAGCAATGGCTTAGTGAATATGTCTGCTGTCTGGTCCTCTGAACTGACGTGAGACGTGGAGATGAAGCCCTTCTGAATCATGTCCCTCGTGTAATGACAATCCACCTCTATGTGTTTTGTTCTCTCATGGAAGGCTGGATTGTTGGCAATGAATAATGCTGCCTGATTGTCACATTGCAGGTTCATAGGCAAGGGAACATCAACATTCAGATCTTCTAAGACTGCTTTAACCCACATCATTTCTGTGCTTGCCTGTGCCATGGCTCTGTACTCGGATTCGGCACTGGATCTCGCCACAACTGTCTGCTTTTTGCTTTTCCAAGAAACTAAAGAACTTCCTATGAAGATAGCAAATCCAGAAGTAGACTTACGATCTCGTGACAGATCCGTACTTTTCTTGAATAGCAACCCTGTGCCTGGGGAAGACTTCAGATATCTTAGTATCATGTACAAGGCATCCATATGTATTTGCCTCGGCTGCTCCATGAATTGACTCACCCGGTTTACTGCAAGGGCAATATCCGGTCGAGTTATAGTGACGTATAAGAGCTTACCCACCATTTCTCCGTACCTTCTCTTGTCCACCTCCTCGGTATCATCATCATACAGTTTCATACTCGGGTCCATAGGTGTACTTGAAGGTCTGCATCCAGTCATTCCTGTTTCAGCGAGCAGGTCTGTGACATATTTTCTTTGAGTCATCACCATTCCTTGTGCATTTCGTGCAAATTCTATCCCCAGAAAATACCGTATCGTGCCTAGATCCTTTGTAATGAACTGGCTGCCCAACATAGACTTGGTTATCTCAACCCCCTGTGCATCATCTCCAGTAACCAATATGTCATCAACATATACCATAACAACGATGGTACCTCTAGGAGTCTTCCGGACGAACAGTGAGTGGTCCGCATTTGATCTTCTGAACCCCTGTCGTTCAATAAGCTGGGAGAGCTTTTGGAACCATGCTCGAGGACTCTGTTTAAGGCCATAGATAGCCTTATGAAGTCTGCACACCTTCTGAGTCTCCCCCTCAGCAGCAAACCCAGGTGGCTGCTGCATGTAGACTTCTTCCTGTAGATCACCATACAAGAAAGCATTCTTAACATCAAGCTGGAATATGGTCCAGTCACGTACCACTGCAACCGATAGAAGGATACGAAGTGTTGAGTGCCTCGCCACCGGTGAAAAAGTGTCCAAGTAATCGACACCATATGTCTGTGTAAACCCTCTTGCTACGAGCCTGGCCTTGTATCTGTCAAGACGACCATCTGCATGATATTTGACCGTAAATACCCACTTGCAACTCACCACAGATGCACCTGGAGGGATAGGGACAAGAGACCAAGTCCCTCTAGATTGCAAGGCACGCATCTCCTCTTCCATCGCTAGACGCCAGCATTCAATCTTCATGGCATCCTGATAAGTCCGAGGAATCTCTACTGACGACACAGCAGCGGCAAACTTCTGGAAATCCCCAGTGAGACGATGAAAGGAGACCTGAGAGGCCAGGGGATATGAGGCACACTGTCTTCGCTGCTTCCGATGAGCAATAGGCCGGTCCAAGTCATCTAACACAGTGCTGACTGGTTGGTCCTCCTCCTGTGGTAAAAGCTCCTGCACAGGTGCATTATTTAACCCATCATCAGTGTTAACATCAGTATATACCTGAGGCATGTTGGATGGTTGACACGTAGCCTGAGCAGGGTCTGTCCGTCTCGTGTAGACCTTAGGGAAAGGGACAACTGGAGGTGGTGGCGGAGGAGGTGGTGGTGGTGGTGATTGTGGTGTCGGTTGAGTAGAGGGTGGACCCAGGCTTGGAGGTGGTGGAACATAGACATTGGAATCTGATGATGTGGAGGAGACCAATCTGTCACCTGCAGGGGAGAAATACATGACAGGCTCGAAAAATGTAACATCTGCACTCACATAGTACTTGTCATGGACCGGGTCATAGCAACAGTATCCTTTCTGAGTCCTGGAGTAACCCACAAAAACACACTTGATAGACCTAGGGGATAGCTTATCAAGCCCCGGAGATAAGCGGTGAACAAACGCAACAGTGCCAAAAACCCGAGGTGTCAGTGTAAACAAATCTCTGTCAGGAAAGAGAACAGAGATAGGAGATTTTTCCCCAAGAACAGTTGTAGGCATTCGATTGACCAAATAACATGCAGTAAGTATGGCATCCCCCCAAAACGTTAATGGAGCACAACTCTGGATAAGTAATGTGCGAGCAATATCAAGAAAGTGGCGATGTTTTCGTTCTGCAACCCCATTTTGTTGAGAGGTGTAGGCACATGTGGTTTGGTGAACAATGCCTTTGGAGGAAAGGAAGCTAGCAAGAGAGCGAGTGCAGAACTCCAATGCATTGTCAGTACGCACATACTTAACAGTAGATGAAAAAACATTCTGGACTTCATTAATTAGATTTTGAAAACATGTCCTGCTTCAGATTTATTCTTAAGAAGAAAAGTCCACGACACTCTAGAGAAATCATCAACGACAACTAAATAGAACCTGTGCCCCTGATGATCCGGGACACGACTTGGACCCCAAATATCTATATGAAATAATTCAAACGGGGAGCTACTGCTCCGACTCTGACGACCGGGAAAGCTAGACCGATGGTGCTTCCCTAACTGACATGCTTCACAACGAAAAGAGGAACTCGGAGATATCTGAGGCAGGAGGTGACGCATCTTTTGAAGCGGCAGATGACCGAACCGAAGATGCCAGGTGTACGGAGAAACGGAGGCCTGGGAATGCAAGGAGACGCCAGCATAGGAGTTACGAACGAGACGATAAAGGCCATTGTGCTCAGAACCACAGCCAATCATCCTGCCCGTCAGTATGTCCTGAAAGATAACAGACGATGGATCAAAAATAGCACGACAGTGCAAATCACGAGTAATCTGGCTAATAGATAAGAGATTCATAGAGAATTCTGGAGCATGTAGCACATTCTGTAAGTGCATAGATGGTAGTAAAGCTGTCTCCCCCTGACCGATGATAGGAGACTGAGTGCCATCAGCAATGAGTACAGAGCGACCTGGCTGAACGGCTCTGTATGACTGCAGAATATCTTTCTCACGGCATAGATGATGGGTAGCTCCAGAGTCGACAATCCATCCTGTTAGGTCATGACTATGAAATGAAGCTGAATGACTACCTGAGGCACTGGCTGAGGCTGATGTACTGGCTGATGCCGAAGCCGCAACATCAGAAACGTCTGCACCCTCTGACGATGAAGATTGTGGCATAATATCCCGAAGTCGTGCCACCAACTCTTCGAACCTGTGATCTGTGGCTGGAGCTGAAGGACCCTGAACATGATCCGCGACACGTGCAGAAGGGGGAAAGCCGTGCTTGGAATAACACGTATCCTCCGAATGACCAGTACGGCGGCAAAAAGAACACGTGGACCGTATGCGACCTCCACGTCCGCGTCCACCATTTCCTCGGCCACGAAACGAGGACGAACCACCACGTCCCCTGGAAACTGCCATTGCGGACGGATGTGCATTTGCTGTAGCGGATGGAACAGGTACACGACTGAGTCTCCTGTATACCTCTTCCATCGGCGGGATAGTGGCATCTGCTAGGATCTGAGAGCGTGCTGCCTCGTACTCCGGGTCTAGGGCAGCGAGTAAAACGCCAACCATAGTGGCGTTGCGGAACGTCTTCTGCTGTTCCGGTGTGGCTGTAAGCGGAATGGTGCTATAGAGCTTCTCGAACATGCCACGAAGCGACGTGTATAGTGAATGGAGATGCCTCCCATTCTGCTTCGTGGTAAATATGTCATGCTGCAACTGGAGCATCTTCGTCTCGTTGCGTACTTGAGAATACGTCATAGCCAAAATATCCCACATCGCCTTAGCGGTGGGCTGGTGAAGGACATCATTTGCTATCTCCGTCGTAAGCGTACCAGAGAGCCACATCTTGGCGTACGCGTCGTCAGCCTCCCATGAGGCATAAATCCCTGTCTTCTCCGGCGGTTCATCCTCGGTAAGAATATGCTTCTTACCACACGACTTCATAAGGCTGAGGAACTGCATCGCCCACAGCTCGTAGTTAGTCCCGTCCATTTTGACGATTGGTGCCGAACCTTTGAAGGCACCTATGGCGGGCATCTCAAGCTTCTGTTCTGACATGATTCCGGAGAAGAACAAGTACTGATAGACCAAGAAAGTATTGTCTACCGAGACCTTGTAGGATTCAAGTGCATAGGTAGACGATTATGCACTTGAATCGACCATCACGCCGAGCCCTAGCGAGGATGCGATTCCCCGGCCACGAGTAGAGGCTCTGGGAGCCCCTACAACTGGATTACAGCGGCTGAAGGACTGTTGGCAGCGAGCAGGAGGTCGGGGGCTGGAGACCGAGGAGGTCGGGCGGCGGTGTAGGGGCTGGGCGGCGTATATCAGAGGGCCGCAAGGTGCTGGGGGGCCCGCTGGGGGGCTGCGGAGCCCGCTGGGGGCCGCTGGGGAGGGGCGGCGAGGAGGCGGCGAGCCCGGGGAGGGAGGGTTCGAAACCCTAGGCGGCGGGAGAGAGAGGGGAGGGGGCGGTGGAGAACCCTAGGGTTAGGGTTATGGCTCTAATACCATGTTAGAATACTGAGATGATTTATTCCATAGAGCCCTAGGGTCTCTTATATAGAGAGAGAACCCTTGGGTAAATTACATGAGAGGTACATAAAGAAACTGAAATATAATAAAAGACACATAAAGACGAACAACTATCTCTACAATTATAGTTTTATGCATATTTTCTCTATAAACTGAGGCTTACGCCTCGCCTCTATTCTGAGGAATAAGAGAAAATAAGAGAGTTGTTTATACCTGAAACCCTAGGCTCTCTTATACAAAGGGGAGACCTAAGGGTAAATTAAATAAGATAGACATAAAGAAATAAAATTATTGGAAAGGTAAATAGGCATGTAGAAATATCTCCACACTCCCCCTCAAGATGGAGCATAGATGTCAATCATGCTCAGCTTGGATGAACACTTCTGAAATGCCCCCCTGAGTAATGCCTTGGTAAAGATATTTGCTGTTTGCTCTCTTGAACTAACATGAGAGATAGAAATCAGACCCTTCTGGATCATATCTCTAGTATAATGGCAGTCCACCTCAATATGTTTCGTTCTCTCATGAAATACAGGGTTGTTGGCAATAAAAAGAGCAGCCTGATTGTCACATTGGAGGTGCATGGGAAGATGCACCTCTATAGTCAGGTCAGTAAGAACAGATCCGTCCCACATCATCTCCGTGCTAGCCTGCGCCATGGCCCTGTATTTTGACTCAGCACTCGATCTGGCAACCAAAATCTGCTTCTTGCTCTCCCATGAAACCAGGGAATTCCCTATAAACACAACAAAGCATGAGGTAGACTTTCTATCCTTTAGACAACCGACATAATCTGCATCTGCACAAGCTGTAACTGAAAGAGATGTGCCCCTGCTGAAAAGAAGTCCCGTACCAGTTGAAGTCTTCAGGTATCTCAGAATCATATGATCTGCATCCATATGTGCCTGTCTAGGCTTCTCCATAAATTGATTCACTTTGCTCACGGCAAAGGATATGTCGGACCTGGTAATAGTCACATTTAGTAGCTTGCCAACAAGCCCCATGTACCTCCTCTTGTCGACCTCATCAGTGTCATCATCATAGAGCTTCATGCTCGGGTCGATAGGAGTAGCGACAGGTCTGCAATCTGTCATGCCTGTCTCTGAAAGAAGATCTGTAACATACTTCCTCTGGGTTATCACAAGACCTCGCTGGTTCCTGACAAACTCCAGCCCAATGAAGTAACGTAAATTTCCAACGTCCTCGGTTACAAACTGCTGACATAGGAAGTCCTTGGCACCCTGAATGTCCTGCTCGCCATCCCTGTAACAATAATGTCATCAATGTAAACAAGAATGGCAACAATACCTCTCTGGGTCCTCTGCACAAACAAGGAATGATCGGCAGTCGATCGCACAAACCTCTACTGCTCTATCAAGTCTGAGAGCTTCTGGAACGATGCTCTGCTTAAAGCCATAGATAGCCTTGCGTAGCCTGCAAACCTTCTGACACTCCCCCTCAACAACAAACCCAAGTGGTTGCTGCATGTAAACCTCATCTTATAGATCACCATAGAGGAAGGCATTCTTTACATCAAGCTAGTACAAGGGCCAATCTCGTGTCACATCAGCGGAAAGTAGAATACTTAGAGTAGAATGTCTGGCAACTGGAGAGAAAGTATCCTGATAGTCCACCCCATATGTCTGGGTGAACCCACGTGCCACAAGTCTCGTCTTATAACGATCCACACTGCCATTCGCACGATGTTTCACAGTGAACACCCATTTGCATCCCACAACGGATGCGTCAACTGGAGCACAAACAAGACTCCACGTACCACGTGACTGTAGCGCGACCATCTCCTCCTCCATAGCCAAGCGCCAGCAACTATCCTTCAACTCCTCATAATTCTGTGGAATTTCCACGACAGATAGAGCCACTGCAAATCTCTGAAAATCCCCTATTAGATGATGAAAGGAGACCTAAGAAGCAAGGGGATAGGAAGCACAAGACCACCTCTACTTTCGAACTGCAATAGAAACATCCATGTCAGAGGGAACTTCCTCCATCCGTGAGCTATTTTCCTCCAATGATTCCTGCACAGATATATCTCCAAACCCATCGTTAGAAGCTATGTTATCAAAACAAAACCTGTGACATACTGGATGTTGGCGATGACCATGAGCAGAAGCAGTCCGACGAGTATAGAATTTAGGTAAAGTGACTGGGTAGTAGGAGAGGGATGGAGGAGGTGGTGGTACTGGTGGAGTTGGCGGAGGATTTGGGACAACAGGCACAGGATGATGTGGTTAATAGCTCGTAGGAGGAGGTGGCATGTAGACCTCATCATACAAGAAGATGACGATGCTTTCTCTCAGCAACACCATTTTGCTGAGAAGTGTAAGCACGAGATGTTTGATGAATAATCCCTTGAGATGAAAGAAAATGAGATAGAGCACGAGTGCAGAATTCCAATTATCAGTTTGCACAAACTTCACAGAGGTAGAGAAAATTCTGCACTACATTAATAAAGGTTTTGTTCACATCCCCTGCTTCAGATTTATTTTTCAAAAGAATCACCCATGACAACCGTGAAAAATCATCCACAACCACAAGATAAAATCTGTCCCTGGTGATCAGGAACATGACTCGGACCCCAAATGCCAACATGAAATAACTCAAAAAGAGAACTACTGCTCCGATTCTGACGACTGGGAAAAGCAGACCGATGATGCTTTCCCAACTGACAAGCTTCGCACAGAAAAGACGAACTAAGTGAAATCTGTGGCAGCATATGACACATCTTCTGAAGAGGGAGATGACCAAACTGAAAGTGCCAAGTGAACGGAGAGACAAATCCAGACGAATGAGAAGATATGCCTGCATAGGGAGTCCGAACCAGGTGATAAAGGTCACCCTGCTCACGGCCACACCCAGTCACGCTGCCCGTAAGAATGTCCTGATAAATAAGAGATGATGGGTCAAAAATAGCTCGGCAATGCAAATCCTTTGAAATCTGACTAATAGAAAGCAAATTCATAGAGAAATCTGGAGCATGTAGCACATTCTGCAAACGCATCGAAGGCGTCAAAGTGATCTCCCCATGTCCTGTTATTGGGGAATGAGTCCCATCAGCTATCACAACTGTTCTCCCTGGAGGAACCTGTCTATATGACGTAAGTTGTTGTCTGTCTCCACATAAATGATGTGTTGCACCGGACACAAAGAGATATCGTTGCTATGATCCCTTGAGCAGGAAATATTATGTGAGTGCTGATGTTACATTTTTTGAGTTGGTTATGTACTTTTCTCCTACAGGTGATAGGTTGACCTCATCAGTTACAGATGATGAGGTTTACATGTCACCTCCTCCTATGAGTACAACCAGTTCAGTCTGTGCCGGTGGTTCCAACCCAACCACCGCCTCCTCTACCTACATCACCTTATCCTATACCACCACAAGGGCATGTTGTTCCACCCTTCCCACATTTCTATACTCGTCGGCCATCGAATGCTCATAGTCAACGCCCGTCATCCAGCACGCCTCAGATATGTACTGACAACAAGGTTCTAATGATGATGCTGGAGATATGTCTGACAGGATCCTTTGCAAGAGGCCGGTACTCGTTATGAGGAATTACCTGTTGACCTGGATGTTCCAATTGCCATTAGAAAGCAAAAGCGTACACGTGCTTCATATCCACTTGCTTCTCAAGTTTCCTTTGATTGCCTAACAAGAGATTTCAAGATATTTGTTGCTGCACTATCTGTCATGGCTATACCACGGTCTAATCAGGAAGCATTAAAAGATAGTCAATGGCGTCTAGCTATGGAAGAGGAGATGGCTGCCCTATAGTCACATGGTACGTGGAGCCTAGTCCCTGCTCCCACTGAGGCTTCTATTATCAGTTACAAGTGGGTGTTTACGGTGAAACACAATGCAGATGAAAGCATTGATCGTTACAAGGCAAGATTAGTATCATGAGGATTTACTGAGACATATGGCGTAGATTATATGGACACTTTTTCACCTGTCGCTTGCCATTCTACTCTATGGTTCTTCTCTTTGTTGTAGTGGTATGTGATTGGCCTTTATTTCAGCTTGATGTTAAGAATGCATTCTTGTATGGTGATCTCCAGGAAGAAGTCTACATGCAGCAACCTCTGGGGTTGGCTGCTGAGGGGTAGTGTCAACAGGTTTGTAGACTTCACAAAGTAATATACGGCATGGAGCAGAGCCCGAGGGCATGGTTTCATAAGCTCTCGGATTTATTGAGAAGCAGGGGATTTAGAAGGTCAAATGCAAATCATTCTTTATTTGTTCAGAGAACATCTACAGGTAGGGTCATTATTATGGTCCATGTTGATGACATACTTGTCACAGGAGATGATGTACAATGGATAAGAAGAGAAAAGAAGTTTTTTGGACGTCAATTTGTCACCAAGATCTTGGCAATCTAAGGTATTTCTTAGGATTAGAGTTTGCCAGAAATTAGCAGGGTCTTGTGATGACCTAGAGGAAGTACGTCACAGATATGCTTGTTGATAAAGGAATGATAGGGTGTAGACCTGCTACTACTCCTATGGATCCTAGTATGAGACTATATGAGGATGATACAAATGAAGTAGACAAGAGAAGATATAGAGAATTGGTGGGAAAACTTCTTTGTCACTATTAATAGGCATGATATCTCCTTTGCAGTGAGTCGAGTGAGTCAGTTCAGGGAGCAACCCCGACAGGTACATATGGATGCTGTATATATGATACTAAAATACCTAAAATCATCTCCAGGCACAAGATTGATATTCAAAAAAAGGGGTGGGTCTTACCATTTCAGCATGTGCAGATGCAGACTATGCAGGGTGTCCCAAGGACAGAAAGTCCACTTCAGGTTTTGCTGTATTTGTTGGCGGTTCTTTTGTATCGTGGAAGAGTAAGAAGCAAACAATGGTTGCCAGGGCAAGTGCTGAATCTGAATATAGGGTTATGGCTCACCTAGTCCGGACGGATTCCTGGTGTTCTTCTACCGGGAGTTTTGGGAATTGCTGAAAGAGGAGATTATGGAGGTGCTTTCTGAATTCAGGGAAGGAAATATAGGCTTTGAAAAGGTGAACCGGGCTCTGTTGTTCCTTCTCCAGAAGGAGACTTCGACAAGGGTTGAGGATCTCCGACCAATCGCGCTTTCCAATGCGCACTACCTGAGTCTGGCTAAAGTTCTGGCGAATCGTTTGAAGGTGGTTTTGGATTCGATTAATCTACAGGGGAATTCCGTGTTCATCCTTGGGCGTCAGATGGCAATCGGTCTGGTCATGGCTACGGAGATTTGCCTCGAGTGGAAGCAACCCAAGAAGAAGGGGGTTCTGTGGAAGATTAACTATGTCAAAGCATATGACTGCGTTGATTGGAACTTCTTGTGGGTATCCTTGCAGAGGAGAGGCATCCCGGACTCTTGGGTGGCGTGGATGAAGCGATGTATTACGACGTCCTCCTACTTGGTCTTGGTGAACGAAAAGCCAAAGGGTGGCTTCTTTCAGCCACAAAGGGGGGTCAGGCAAGGGTGTTCGTTGGTCCCGTTGTTGTTTGTGTTGGTGACAGACGCTTTGGCAGTCATGTTCAGGCAGGCGGTGGAGGCCAATTGGTGTGTTGGCTTCAGGATGGAAGATATATCTATTCCCATACTACAATATGCGGATGACACGATACTCTTCCTGGATGGGTCGGAGGAGCAGATTGGTAACACGGCTCAGCTTGTCGATATTTTCAACAGCCTCTATGGATTGGAGATTAACAGATAAAAATCGGTGGTCATTTCTTTTGGGATGGAGGAGGCTAATTGCGCAAGAATTTCTGGGTTGACTGGCTGCCCCTTAGGGAGCTTTTCCATTCCATACTTGGGACTTCCGTTGGTGGCTGGCAAGTTGAAGAACTCAGACTGGGAAGTGGTGTTGCAGAGGATGGAGCAAAAGCTGGCTGGGAGGAAGGCTGTCACTCTGTCGAGGGGAGAGAAATTGATTCTCCTTAAGCATGTCCTACCGGTCATCCCAATTTTCTTCTTCTCTGTTCGTTTGATGCCAGTAGGGGTATGAAAAAAGGTGGAGACCTTAATGAGAAGGTTCTTGTGGTCAGACGGTAAGCAACAGAGTTCGGGAATGCACCTGGTGAAATGGAAGAAGTGAAGAAGAAGCGTAGGGCTGAAGGCCTGGAAGTACGCGACATTGAGGCTATGAACAAGGCATTTTTGGCGAAGTGAGTGATCTAAATCTAGGCCCTTCTGGATCGCTGGCTGTCAGGATAGTGAGGAAGATTTAAGGCGTTCAGGGGGGAACTAGTGGCTAGGAGAGCGCGTTATGAGTCCCCTCTCTGGGCCAGGATCTGGGAGGTGCTGCCTTTAGTCTCTCATAGGATGCGCCCAAAGGTCAGGGATGGGCGCACTTTCAGGTTCTGGCGCGACGACTGGACGGGCGAGGAAGCCTAAGAGATAGGTATCCGAGACTGTTTGCTTTGGCGGCGCCTAAGGAGACCTCTGTCGCGCAAGTGGCGGATTCGAACACGTGGTCGCCGACCTTCATATCCGATCTGTTGGATATCGACTAGAGGAGTATGTCAGATTACAGGAGGAACTGCTTTTGCCGGGCGACCTGGAGCAAGGTTTGGACCACTTTGTGTGGGTGGGCAAGTGTTTCTTGGTTAAGTGTGCGTACGAGGAATTGGTGACCGTCGAAGATGTCCATGATCAGAATCTGTGCCATGATATGAAGATAGTTTGGGCAGCTAAGCTACCGTGCAGGATCATCGTCTTCTTGCGGTGCATGAGAAGGGACCGCGTGTGCGATAAAGCGAGGAGGGGGAGGATCTTTGGCGCTAATGACACCCTCTGCGACAGATGCCACATGATGGAGGAGAACTTGGATCATCTCTTCTTCAGGTGCCCGATGTCGGCACAAGTTTGGCAGGTGGTGGGGATCCAGTGGGTGGCGACGGACTGAGCAGACGCTTTCTGAAGGTCTGTTCGAGAGATGGGGAGCGGATCTTCGGTCTATTTCTCTGAACCTTTTGCGGTTCTCTGGGCGATTTGGTTGGGGAGGAATGATGTGGTGTTCAAGAATCAACAAAGTTTTTACTTAGAAAATGTTGTAGCGCTCTGTAAAGCTTTGTATAACTCCTGGGTTGCCAGGTAACGTACTTCAAAATCTATTAATGAAATAGTTGATGTGGTGACTCCCGTCGGGAGCTCACCCCCTCTTTTATCAAAAAAAAAGAAATCACAAAGATGATGTGGGTTAGAGTTGTACTTGCAGATTTACATATAGATGTTCCTCTTCTATGCAGTTATAGCGTGATAACCAGGTTGCACTATTCATTGCCAACAACCCTGCATTTCATGAGAGAACTGTTAGAAGAAAGGAGTCTTCGTTATGATAATAAGAAAACCCTAGGCTCTCTTATATAGGGAGAGGCCGTAAGGGTAAATTACATGGATGTCTAAATAGAAGAGAGAAATAGAAACAAGGTACATAAACATATAATAATAGTAGAAACTATCTCTACACTCCCCCTCAAGGTGGAGCATAGATGTTGATCATGCTCAGCTTGGATGAACATCTCTGGAACGGTCCTCTGAGCAATGGCTTGGTGAATACATCGGCAGTCTGATCTCCTGAGCTAACATGGGCCGTGGATATCAATCCTCTCTGGATCAGGTCCCTAGTGTAATGGCAGTCAACTTCAATATGCTTGGTCCTCTCATGAAAAGCTGGATTGTTGGCAATGAACAATGCTGCCTGATTGTCACACTGAAGCTTCATAGGTAGAGGTACTGCTACATGTAGATCTTCTAATACGGAGCGAACCCACATCATTTCCGTGCTGGCTTGGGCCATTGCCCTGTATTCGGATTCCGCACTGGATCTTGCCACCACCGTTCGTTTCTTGCTTTTCCAAGAAACTAGAGAGCCTCCAACAAAGACTGCAAACCCTGAGGTTGATTTTCTATCCTTAGGGCATCCTGCATAATCTGCGTCTGCACACGCTGAGATGGATAAGTCTGCACCCTTTCTGAATAGTAGCCCTAATCCAGGAGTAGACTTCAGATACCTCAATATCATGTGTATAGCATCCATGTGAACCTGTCTGGGCTGCTCCATAAACTGACTCACCCGGCTAACTGCAAATGCAATGTCTGGACGGGTTATAGTAATGTAGAGGAGTTTTCCCACCATCTCTCTATATCTCCTCTTATCCACTTCATCAGTATCACCATCATATAACTTCATGCTGGGGTCCATGGGGATGCTTGATGGTTTGCAACCAGCCATACCAGTCTCAACCAGGAAGTCTGTAATGTACTTCCTTTGTGTCATCACCAAACCATGTGCATTCCTTGCAAATTCCAACCCCAGAAAATATCTTAGGGTTCCAAGATCCTTTGTAACAAACTGACGACCTAGGAATACCTTCGCCCTCGCTATGCCCTGAATATCGTCTCCTTGTAACTAGAATATCATCCACATAGACCATTATGACAACCGTATCTCCCGGGACTTCTGGACGAACAACGAATGATCAGCATTGGACCTCTTGAATCCCTGGTGTTCAATTAGGTTGGACAGCTTCTGGGAACCACGCTCGTGGACTCTGTTTAAGGCCATATATAGCCTTGTGAAGTCTACAGACCATATGCTTCTCCCCCTCAGTAGTAAACCCCGGTGGCTGCTGCATGTAGACTTCCTCCTGTAAGTCCCGTACAGAAATGCATTCTTGACATCTAGCTGAGAAATGCTCCAGTCACGAACCACTGCAACAGACAGGAGGATACGGAGAGTCGAGTGTCTCGCCACTGGAGAGAATGTATCCATGTAATCAACGCCATATGTCTGTGTAAATCCACGGGCGACCAAGCGTGCTTTGTACCTATCCAATGTGCCATCTGCGTGATATTTGACCGTGAAGACCCATTTGCAGCTCACAACGGATGCATCTGGAGGTGCAGGGACCAAAGACCATGTGCCACGGGACTGCAAGGCCCCCATTTCTTCTTCCATAGCTAATCTCCAGCATTCACTCTTCAAGGCTTCCTGGTATGTCCGTGGTATGTCCATGGAAGACAAAGCTGTGGCAAACTTCTGGAAATCACCTGTGAGCCGGTGAAAGGAAACCTGTGAAGCAAGTGGATAGGATGCACACTGTCGTCTCTGTTTCCGAATAGCAATCGGAACATCAAGATCATCATCTGGGTCCGCCTGTGAGGAGTCATCCTGCATATGTACCAAACCTGACCCGTCATTAGTAACATCATCTGAACATACCTGAGGCGTAGTGATTGGCTCATGAGCTGCCTGAGCGGGACCTGACCGACGCGTATAGTGGTTAGGAAATGGTGATATGATTCGCCGTGGAATGGGTGGAGGTGGAGGTGGTGGGGGCGGTGGTGCTGGCATGGGAACTGACACAGGAGACGAGTCAGGTGACAAACAAGTAGGTGGTGGTGGAACCAAAATATCATCAGTGGTGGTGGATGGTTCCATTCTGTCCCCAGCTGGTGAGAAATACATAACCGACTCGAAGAAAGTGACATCCGCACTAACAAAGTACATGTTGGTTGTAGGATCATAACACCGGTATCCCTTCTGGGTTCTGGAATACCCAACAAAGACGCACTTGACTGCTCTTGGAGAGAGCTTGTCAAGTCCAGGAGATAGACGATGAACAAATGCCACAGCGCCAAAAACACGTGGTGGCAGTGAGAATAGCTCCTTGCCCGGAAAAATAAGTGAAATGGGTATCTTCTCTCCAAGGACAGAGGACGGCATTCTATTGACCAGATAGCATGCAGTAAGGACAGCATCCCCCCAGAAAGAAATAGGAGCACAACTTTGAATCAACAAGGTACGAGTGATATCCAAGAGATGGCGATGCTTTCTTTCCGCCACACCATTTTGTTGGGACGTATATGCACAGGTGGTTTGATGAATAATACCCTTCAATGACAGAAATTGAGAAAGAGAACGCGTACAAAATTCCAGGGCATTATCAGTCCGAACATATTTGACTGATGAAGAGAAAACATTCTGCACTTCATTAATCAAATTTTTGATAACATCTCCTGCTTCAGACTTATTCTTCAGAAGAAAAACCCAAGAGACACGAGAAAAATCATCTACTACCACAAGATAAAACCTGTGCCCCTGGTGATCGGGAACACGACTCGAACCCCATATATCTATATGTAACAACTCAAAAGGGGAGCTACTGCTCCGACTCTGACGACCTGGAAAGCTCGACCTGTGATGCTTTCCTAACTGACATGTTTCACAACGAAACGACGAACTTGGATAGATCTGGGGCAGAAGATGGCGCATCTTCTGGAGCGGAAGGTGACCAAAACGAAGATGCCAAATGTAAGGTTAGACTGGTCCAACTGAGTGAGTGGAGATGCCAGCATAGGATTCCCGAACCAGCCGATATAGACCGTTCTGCTCAGAGCCACAGCCAATCACCTTGCCCGTGAGTATGTCCTGAAAAATGAGAGAAGACGGGTCAAATATAGCACGACAATTCAAATCCTTTGTAATCTGACTAATAGACAGCAAATTCAGTGAGAACTCAGGGGCATGTAAAACATTCTGTAGCTGCATAGTAGAGGATAAGAAAACCTCCCCCTTGCCAACAAGGGGTGAGTGGGAACCATCTGCTATCTGTACTGAGCGACCTGGAGGAATAACCCTGTAGGCCTGTAGTCTTCCTCTATCTCGGCAGAGATGATGTGTAGCTCCGGAATCTATAACCCAGTCAGATATATCATGTGAAGGTATGAGGGCTGATGATCTACCTGAAGAACTGGCGGCGGCGGATGAACTGGCAGAGGCTGTGGCAGCAATATCTGAAGAGCCACCAGATGAATCACCAGAAGAATGTGGCATAATATCACGGAGACGGGCCACAAGTTCGTCAAATCTATGATCTGCCGTAGACGGTAATGGAGACTGTGAATGCTCTGCAACCCGTGCCGATGCTGGGAACCCATGCTTTGAGTAGCATGTCTCCTCTGAGTGTCCGGTTCTGTGACAATACGAGCACATCTGGCTGACTCTGTCGCCTCTTCCTGGAGGTCCACGGCCACGTCCACGACCACGCCCAGAAGGTGGTCCACCTCTCCCCCGCGAAGCTGCCATCGCAGATGGGGGTGGAGTAGAAGAGCTGGATGAAACTGGAATACGACTGAGCCTCCTGTAGACATCCTCCACTGGAGGAATGACTGCAACTGCTAAAATCTGTGATCGTGCAGCATCATACTCAGGATCGAGGGCAGCAAGTAGAACGCCTACCATGGTGGCGTTCCGAAACGTCTTCTGCTGCTCCGGAGTAGCAGTCAGAGGAATGGTACTGTAAAGCTTCTCGAACATCCCTCTTAGGGATGTGTATAGAGAATGGAGAGGTCTGCCGGCCTGCTTCATCGTAAAGATGTCATGTTGAAGCTGCAACATCTTTGTCTCATTTCGCACCTGCGAATATGTAGCGGCAAGGATGTCCCACATCGCCTTAGCAGTGGGCTGATGGAGGACATCATTAGCTATCTCCATCGTCAACGTACCAGACAACCATACTTTTGCGTAAGCATCATCGGCCTCCCATGAGGCATAGATCCCTGTCTTCTCCGCAGGCTCATCCTCGGTAAGAATGTGTTTCTTACCATTTGATTTCATGAGACTCATGAACTGCATAGCCCATAGCTCATAGTTAGACCCGTCCATCTTCACTATTGGCGCCGGACCTTTGAATGCGCCGGTGGAGGGCAAATCGACTTTCGATTCTGACATACTGCTGCTCGAAGAAGACGAGGGGATAATAGACACTGTGATGAATGTCTACACCAACTTCATGGGATTTGAGTACGTGTGTAGACTTTTACGCACTCAAATCCATAAACCGGAGGAAGAGGGGTCTAGGGCACGCCTCGAAGGAAGCTTACAGCCCTTGAATCGCCTCGAAAACGACGCCTATGGACTGCTGGAGGCTATGGAAGCCCTACGGCGGCAGAGGGGGGTGCCGCTAGGGCGCCAAGAGCCGCAGGGGCGGCTGGAGGGTGCCGCTGGGGCGGCTGGAGGGTGCCGCGGGGAAGGCTGGAGGGTGCGGCTGGGGCTCGAAGGGCCGCTGGGGCGGCTGGAGGCGGCAGAAGGGGCCGCTAACGTGTGCGGCAGGGAGCCGCTGGGTGGTGCAGCGGCAGCGGAGGGGGGGGGGCTGCTCGGAGGTGCAGCGGCTGGGAGCCGCCGTGCGGCTAGATGAGAGAAGAGGAGGGGCGGCGGGTGGGGAAGGGAGGAGAGCCCTAAGGCAGCTCTGATACCATGTTAGAAGAAAGGAGTCTTCGTTATGATAATAAGAAAACCCTAGGCTCTCTTATATAGGGAGAGGCCGTAAGGGTAAATTACATGGATGTCTAAATAGAAGAGAGAAATAGAAACAAGGTACATAAACTTATAATAATAGTAGAAACTATCTCTACACTCCCCCTCAAGGTGGAGCATAGATGTTGATCATGCTCAGCTTGGATGAACATCTCTGGAACGGTCCTCTGAGCAATGGCTTGGTGAATACATCGGCAGTCTGATCTCCTGAGCTAACATGGGCAGTGGATATCAATCCTCTCTGGATCAGGTCCCTAGTGTAATGGCAGTCAACTTCAATATGCTTGGTCCTCTCATGAAAAGCTGGATTGTTGGCAATGAACAATGCTGCCTGATTGTCACACTGAAGCTTCATAGGTAGAGGTACTGCTACATGTAGATCTTCTAATACGGAGCGAACCCACATCATTTCCGTGCTGGCTTGGGCCATTGCCCTGTATTCGGATTCCACACTGGATCTTGCCACCACCGTTTGTTTCTTGCTTTTCCAAGAAACTAGAGAGCCTCCAACAAAGACTGCAAACCCTGAGGTTGATTTTCTATCCTTAGGGCATCCTGCATAATCTGCGTCTGCACACGCTGAGATGGATAAGTCTGCACCCTTTCTGAATAGTAGCCCTAATCCAGGAGTAGACTTCAGATACCTCAATATCATGTGTATAGCATCCACGTGAACCTGTCTGGGCTGCTCCATAAACTGACTCACCCGGCTAACTGCAAATGCAATGTCTGGATGGGTTATAGTAATGTAGAGGAGTTTTCCCACCATCTCTCTATATCTCCTCTTATCCACTTCATCAGTATCACCATCATATAACTTCATGCTGGGGTCCATGGGGATGCTTGATGGTTTGCAACCATCCATACCAGTCTCAACCAGGAAGTCTGTAATGTACTTCCTTTGTGTCATCACCAAACCATGTGCATTCCTTGCAAATTCCAACCCCAGAAAATATCTTAGGGTTCCAAGATCCTTTGTAACAAACTGACGACCTAGGAATACCTTCGCCCTCGCTATGCCCTGAATATCGTCTCCTGTAACTAGAATATCATCCACATAGACCATTATGACAACCGTACCTCCCGGGGACTTCTGGACGAACAACGAATGATCAGCATTGGACCTCTTGAATCCCTGGTGTTCAATTAGGTTGGACAGCTTCTGGAACCACGCTCGTGGACTCTGTTTAAGGCCATATATAGCCTTGTGAAGTCTACAGACCATATGCTTCTCCCCCTCAGCAGTAAACCCCGGTGGCTGCTGCATGTAGACTTCCTCCTGTAAGTCCCCGTACAGAAATGCATTCTTGACATCTAGCTGAGAAATGCTCCAGTTACGAACCACTGCAACAGACAGGAGGATACGGAGAGTCGAGAGTCTCGCCACTGGAGAGAATGTATCCATGTAATCAACGCCATATGTCTGTGTAAATCCACGGGCGACCAAGCGTGCTTTGTACCTATCCAATGTGCCATCTGCGTGATATTTGACTGTGAAGACCCATTTGCAGCTCACAACGGATGCATCTGGAGGTGCAGGGACCAAAGACCATGTGCCACGGGACTGCAAGGCCCCCATTTCTTCTTCCATAGCTAATCTCCAGCATTCACTCTTGAAGGCTTCCTGGTATGTCCGTGGTATGTCCATGGAAGACAAAGCTGTGGCAAACTTCTGGAAATCACCTGTGAGCCGGTGAAAGGAAACCTGTGAAGCAAGTGGATAGGATGCACACTGTCGTCTCTGTTTCCGAATAGCAATCGGAACATCAAGATCATCATCTGGGTCCGCCTGTGAGGAGTCATCCTGCATATGTACCAAACCTGACCCGTCATTAGTAACATCATCTGAACATACCTGAGGCGTAGTGATTGGCTCATGAGCTGCCTGAGCGGGACCTGACCGACGCGTATAGTGGTTAGGAAATGGTGATATGATTCGCCGTGGAATGGGTGGAGGTGGAGGTGGTGGGGGCGGTGGTGCTGGCATGGGAACTGACACAGGAGACGAGTCAGGTGACAAACAAGTAGGTGGTGGTGGAACCAAAATATCATCAGTGGTGGTGGATGGTTCCATTCTGTCCCCAGCTGGTGAGAAATACATAACCGACTCGAAGAAAGTGACATCCGCACTAACAAAGTACCTGTTGGTTGTAGGATCATAACACCGGTATCCCTTCTGGGTTCTGGAATACCCAACAAAGACGCACTTGACTGCTCTTGGAGAGAGCTTGTCAAGTCCAGGAGATAGACGATGAACAAATGCCACAGCGCCAAAAACACGTGGTGGCAGTGAGAATAGCTCCTTGTCCGGAAAAATAAGTGAAATGGGTATCTTCTCTCCAAGGACAGAGGACGGCATTCTATTGACCAGATAGCATGCAGTAAGGACAGCATCCCCCCAGAAAGAAATAGGAGCACAACTTTGAATCAACAAGGTACGAGTGATATCCAAGAGATGGCGATGCTTTCTTTCCGCCACACCATTTTGTTGGGACGTATATGCACAGGTGGTTTGATGAATAATACCCTTCAATGACAGAAATTGAGAAAGAGAACGCGTACAAAATTCCAGGGCATTATCAGTCCGAACATATTTGACTGATGAAGAGAAAACATTCTGCACTTCATTAATCAAATTTTTGATAACATCTCCTGCTTCAGACTTATTCTTCAGAAGAAAAACCCAAGAGACACGAGAAAAATCATCTACTACCACAAGATAAAACCTGTGCCCCTGGTGATCGGGAACACGACTCGAACCCCATATATCTATATGTAACAACTCAAAAGGGGAGCTACTGCTCCGACTCTGACGACCTGGAAAGCTCGACCTGTGATGCTTTCCTAACTGACATGTTTCACAACGAAACGACGAACTTGGAGAGATCTGGGGCAGAAGGTGGTGCATCTTCTGGAGCGGAAGGTGACCAAAACGAAGATGCCAAATGTAAGGTTAGACTGGTCCAACTGAGTGAGTGGAGATTCCAGCATAGGATTCCCGAACCAGCCGATATAGACCGTTCTGCTCAGAGCCACAGCCAATCACCTTGCCCGTGAGTATGTCCTGAAAAATGAGAGAAGACGGGTCAAATATAGCACGACAATTCAAATCCTTTGTAATCTGACTAATAGACAGCAAATTCAGTGAGAACTCAGGGGCATGTAAAACATTCTGTAGCTGCATAGTAGAGGATAAGAAAACCTCCCCCTTGCCAACAAGGGGTGAGTGGGAACCATCTGCTATCTGTACTGAGCGACCTGGAGGAATAGCCCTGTAGGCCTGTAGTCTTCCTCTATCTCGGCAGAGATGATGTGTAGCTCCGGAATCTATAACCCAGTCAGATATATCATGTGAAGGTATGAGGGCTGATGATCTACCTGAAGAACTGGCGGCGGCGGATGAACTGGCAGAGGCTGTGGCAGCAATATCTGAAGAGCCACCAGATGAATCACCAGAAGAATGTGGCATAATATCATGGAGACGGACCACAAGTTCGTCAAATCTATGATCTGCCGTAGACGGTAATGGAGACTGTGAATGCTCTGCAACCCGTGCCGATGCTGGGAACCCATGCTTTGAGTAGCATGTCTCCTCTGAGTGTCCGGTTCTGTGACAATACAAGCACATCTGGCTGACTCTGTCGCCTCTTCCTGGAGGTCCACGGCCACGTCCACGACCACGCCCAGAAGGTGGTCCACCTCTCCCCCGCGAAGCTGCCATCGCAGATGGGGGTGGAGTAGAAGAGCTGGATGAAACTGGAATACGACTGAGCCTCCTGTAGACATCCTCCACTGGAGGAATGACTGCATCTGCTAAAATCTGTGATCGTGCAGCATCATACTCAGGATTGAGGGCAGCAAGTAGAACGCCTACCATGGTGGCGTTCCGAAACGTCTTCTGCTGCTCCGGAGTAGCAGTCAGAGGAATGGTACTGTAAAGCTTCTCGAACATCCCTCTTAGGGATGTGTATAGAGAATGGAGAGGTCTGCCGGCCTGCTTCATCGTAAAGATGTCATGTTGAAGCTGCAACATCTTTGTCTCATTTCGCACCTGCGAATATGTAGCGGCAAGGATGTCCCACATCGCCTTAGCAGTGGGCTGATGGAGGACATCATTAGCTATCTCCATCGTCAACGTACCAGACAACCATACTTTTGCGTAAGCATCATCGGCCTCCCATGAGGCATAGATCCCTGTCTTCTCCGCAGGCTCATCCTCGGTAAGAATGTGTTTCTTACCATTTGATTTCATGAGACTCATGAACTGCATAGCCCATAGCTCATAGTTAGACTCGTCCATCTTCACTATTGGCGCCGGACCTTTGAATGCGCCGGTGGAGGGCAAATCGACTTTCGATTCTGACATACTGCTGCTCGAAGAAGACGAGGGGATAATAGACACTGTGATGAATGTCTACACCAACTTCATTGGATTTGAGTACGTGTGTAGACTTTTACGCACTCAAATCCATAAACCGCAGGAAGAGGGGTCTAGGGCACGCCTCGAAGGAAGCTTACAACCCTTGAATCGCCTCGAAAACGACGCCTATGGACTGCTGGAGGCTATGGAAGCCCTACGGCGGCAGAGGGGGGTGCCGCTAGGGCGCCAAGAGCCGCAGGGGCGGTTGGAGGGTGCCGCTGGGGCGGCTGGAGGGTGCCGCGGGGAAGGCTGGAGGGTGCGGCTGGGGCTCGAAGGGCCGCTGGGGCGGCAGAAGGGGCCGCTAACGTGTGCGGCTGGGAGCCGCTGGGTGGTGCAGCGGCAGCGGAGGGGGGGCTGCTCGGAGGTGCAGCGGCTGGGAGCCGCCGTGCGGCTAGATGAGAGAAGAGGAGGGGCGGCGGGTGGGGAAGGGAGGAGAGCCCTAAGGCGGCTCTGATACCATGTTAGAAGAAAGGAGTCTTCGTTATGATAATAAGAAAACCCTAGGCTCTCTTATATAGGGAGAGGCCGTAAGGGTAAATTACATGGATGTCTAAATAGAAGAGAGAAATAGAAACAAGGTACATAAACATATAATAATAGTAGAAACTATCTCTACAAGAACCAAACATATTGAGGTGGATTGCCACTATACACGTGACATGGTCCAGAAAGGTTTTATCCCCACCACTCATGTCCCAAGGCTTTGCTCAGAGGATCTTTCAGAAGTGTTCATCCAAGCTGAGCATGACCAACATTTATACTCCATCGTCGAGGAGAGTGTAGAGATATTTTTATATCTTATATATCGTTTCTCTATTTATCTTTTCTTATATATGTCCTATGTAATTTACCCAAAGGTCTCTCCCTAATATTAGGTGAATAATAGTTTTGGATACACTAACCTAATAGTTACTAAAATATTCAAAACCCATAAATCAGGAGATAATAGTACAACTTGACATCTAAGCTTGCATATTACAATGTTTTAAAAAAATCAACTGCAACCTAGAGCAAATCTGAACAAATCTATCTAAAGCCCTGAAAACAACTACCTAAGATCTAAAAAATACAAGAAATCGTAAGGCAAAAGACTAGAAAACTTGAGAACGAGAAGAAAAACGCCAAACATATATTAATCCTGTTAGAATACTCAGATGTTTATTCCATAGAGCCCTTGGGTCTCTTATATAGGGAGAGAGCCCTTGGGTAAATTACATGAGAGGTACATAAAGAAACTAAAATAATAAATAACATTGCAGACTAATAACTATCTCTACACTCCCCCTCAAGATGGAGCATAGATATCTATCATGCTCAGCTTGGAAGAACATCTCTGGAAAGGTCCTCTGAGCAATGGCTTCGTGAATATGTCTGCTGTCTGGTCCTCTGAACTGACGTGGGACGTGGAGATGAAGCCCTTCTGAATCATGTCCCTAGTGAAATGACAATCCACCTCTATATGTTTTGTTCTCTCATGGAAGGCTGGATTGTTGGCAATGAATAACGCTGCCTGATTGTCACATTGCAGGTTCATAGGCAAGGGAACTTCAACATTCAGATCTTCTAGAACTGCTTTAACCCACATCATTTCTGTGCTTGCCTGTGCCATGGCCCTGTACTCGGATTCGGCACTGGATCTTGCCACAACAGTCTGCTTCTTGCTTTTCCAGGAGACTAAAGAGCTTCCTACAAAGACAGCAAATCCAGAAGTAGACTTACGATCTCGTGGACATCCTGCATAATCCGCATCTGCGCAGGCTGAAATAGACAAATCTGTGGCTTTCTTGAACAGCAACCCTGTGCCTGGAGAAGACTTCAGATATCTCAATATCATGTACAATGCGTCCATATGTACTTGCCTCGGCTGCTCCATAAATTGACTCACCCGGTTTACTGCAAGTGCAATATCCGGTCGAGTTATAGTGATGTATAAGAGCTTGCCCATCATTTCTCTGTACCTTCTCTTGTCCACCTCCTCAGTGTCCTCATCGTACAGCTTCATGCTTGGGTCCATGGGTGTACTTGAAGGTCTGCATCCAGTCATTCCTGTTTCTACCAGCAAATCTGTGACATATTTCCTCTGATTCATCACCATTCCTTGTGCATTTCTTGCAAATTCTATCCCCAGAAAATACCGTATTGTGCCTAGATCCTTTGTAGTGAACTGGCTGCCCAACATAGACTTGGTCATCTCAACCCCTTGTGCATCATCTCCAGTAACCAGTATGTCATCAACATATACCATAACAACGATGGTACCTCTAGGGGTCTTCCGGACAAACAGTGAGTGATCCGCATTTGATCTTCTGAAACCCTGTCGTTCAATAAGCTGGGAGAGCTTCTGGAACCACGCACGAGGACTCTGCTTAAGGCCATAGATAAGCTTATGAAGTCTACACACCTTCTGTGACTCCCCCTCAGCAGCAAACCCGGGTGGCTGCTGCATGTAGACTTCCTCCTGTAGATCACCATACAAGAAAGCATTCTTAACATCAAGCTGGAATATGGGCCAGTCACGTGCCACTGCAACCGATAGAAGAATGCGAAGGGTAGAATGTCTCGCCACCGGTGAAAAAGTGTCCAAGTAGTCTACCCCATATGTCTGTGTAAACCCTCGTGCGACAAGCCTGGCCTTGTATCTGTCAAGACGACCATCTGCATGATATTTGATTGTAAAGACCCACTTGCAGCTCACAACAGACGCACCTGGAGGAATAGGGACCAGAGACCAAGTCCCTCTGGATTGCAATGCACGCATCTCCTCTTCCATTGCTAAACGCCAGCATTCAGTCTTCATGGCATCCTGATATGTCCGTGGAATCTCAACGGATGATACAGCTGCGGCAAACTTCTGGAAATCCCCAGTGAGTCGATGAAAGGATACATGAGAGGCTAGGGGATATGAGGCACACTGTCTTCGTTGTTTCCTATGAGCAATGGGCCGGTCCAAGTCATCCAAAACAGTGCTGACCGGTTGGTCATCCTCCTGTGGTAAAAGCTCCTGCACATGTGCATTATTTAACCCATCATTAATATCAGAACATACCTGAGGCGTGCTGGATGGTTGAGATGTAGCTTGAGCAGGGCCTGTGCGTCTCGTATAGAACTTAGTGAGAGGAACAACTGGCGGTGGTGGTGGTGGTGGCGGAGATGGTGGTGGTGGTGTTGATATTGATGATGGTGGAGTAGAGGACGGACCAAGGCTTGGAGGTGGTGGAACATAGATCTGGGAGTCTGATGATGTGGAGGAGACCAACCTGTCACCTGCAGGGGAGAAGTACATGACTGGTTCGAAAAAGGTAACATCTGCACTCACATAGTACTTGTCATTGACAGGATCATAGCAACGGTACCCCTTCTGTGTCCTGGAGTAACCCACGAAAACGCACTTGATAGCCCTAGGGGATAGCTTATCAAGCCCCGGAGATAAGCGGTGAACAAAAGCGACAGTGCCAAATACCCGAGGTGTCAGTGTAAATAAATCTCTGTCAGGAAAGAGAACAGAGATTGGAGACTTTTCCCCCAGAACAGTTGTAGGCATTCGATTGACCAGATAACATGCTGTAAGTATAGCATCACCCCAAAAGGATAATGGGGCACAACTCTGAATAAGTAAAGTGCGTGCAATGTCAAGAAAGTGTCGATGTTTTCGTTCGGCAACTCCATTTTGTTGAGAGGTGTAGGCACATGTGGTTTGGTGAACAATGCCTTTAGATGAAAGGAAGCTAGCAAGAGAGCGAGTGCAGAACTCCAAGGCATTGTCTGTACGCACATACTTAACAGTAGATGAAAAAACATTCTGAACTTCATTTATTAGATTTTGGAGAACATTTCCTGCTTCAGATTTATTTTTGAGAAGAAAGGTCCACGACACTCTGGAAAAATCATCAACTACAACTAGATAGAACCTGTGCCCCTGGTGATCCGGGACACGACTTGGACCCCAAATATCTATATGAAATAACTCAAACGGGGAGCTACTGCTCCGACTCTGACGACTGGGGAAGCTAGACCGATGGTGCTTCCCTAACTGACACGCTTCACACCGAAAAGAGGAACTCGGAGATATCTGAGGCAGGAGGTGACGCATCTTCTGCAGTGGTAGATGACCGAACCGAAGATGCCAGGTGTACGGAGAAACAGAGGCCTGGTTATGCAAGGAGACGCCAGCGTAGGAGCTACGAACGAGACGATAAAGGCCATTGTGCTCAGAACCACAGCCAATCACCCTGCCCGTCAGTATGTCCTGAAAAATAACAGACGATGGATCAAAAATAGCACGACAGTGCAAATCACGTGTAATCTGACTAATAGATAAGAGGTTCATAGAGAATTCTGGAGCATGTAGCACATTCTGTAAGTGCATAGAAGGTAGCAGAGCTGTCTCCCCCTGACCAATGATAGGAGAGTGAGTACCGTCAGCAATAAGTACAGAGCGACCTGGCTGAACAGCTCTGTAGGACTGCAGAATATCTTTCTCACGGCATAGGTGATGGGTAGCTCCAGAGCCAACAATCCATCCTGTTAGGTCATGATTATGAAGTGAGACTGAAGGACTACCTGAAGCACTGGCTGAGGCCGATGTACTGGCTGACGCCGAAGCCGCAACATCAGAAACGTCTGCACCCTCTGATGAAGAAGATTGTGGCATAATATCCCGAAGTCGTGCCACCAATTCTTCGAACCTGTGATCTGGAGTAGATGCGGGTGGACCCTGAACATGATCAGCTACTCGTGCAGAAGGAGGGAAACCATGCTTGGAATAGCATGTATCCTCTGAATGACCAGTGCGGCGGCAGTACGAGCACGTAGAGCGTATGCGGCCTCCACGTCCACGTCCACCACTTCCTCTGCCACGAAACGGGAACGAACCACCACGTCCCCTGGAAACTGCCATTGCTGACGGAGTCGCAGTCGCTGTACTGGATGGAACGGGTACACGACTGAGCCTTCTGTATACCTCTTCCATCGGTGGGATGGTAGCATCTGCCAGTATCTGGGCGCGTGCTGCCTCGTACTCCGGATCTAGGGCAGCGAGTAATACGCCAACCATAGTGGCGTTGCGGAACGTCTTCTGCTGTTCCGGTGTAGCTGTAAGCGGAATAGTGCTGTAGAGCTTCTCGAACATGCCACGAAGCGACGTGTACAGGGAATGAAGAGGCTTCCCATTCTGCTTCGTGGTAAATATATCATGCTGCAACTGGAGCATCTTCGTCTCATTGCGGACCTGAGAGTACGTCATAGCCAAAATATCCCACATCGCCTTAGCGGTGGGTTGGTGAAGGACATCGTTCGCTATCTCCGTCGTGAGCGTACCTGAGAGCCACACTTTGGCGTACGCATCATCCGCCTCCCATGAGGCATAGATCCCTGTCTTCTCCGGCGGTTCATCCTCGGTAAGAATATGCTTCTTACCACACGACTTCATGAGACTGAGGAACTGCATCGCCCACAGTTCGTAATTCGTCCCGTCCATCTTGACGATTGGTGCCGAACCTTTGAAGGCACCTATGGCGGGCATATCAAGCTTCTGATCTGACATGACGCCGGAGAAGAGCAACTACTGATAGATCAAGAGAAAACTGTCTACCAAGACCTTGTAGGATCCAAGTGCATAGGTAGACGATTATGCACTTGAATCAAACATAACGCCGAGTCCTAGGAAGAACGCGACACACCGGCACCGAGTAGAGGCCTTGGAAGCCTCTACTTGGCAAAAATAACGGCTGTCAAGGAACGATCAGCGGCTGGACAGCAGGTGGAGGGGCCCGGCGTCGGCTGTTGAGGGCCTGGCGGCGATGGGGAGGCCCGGCAAGGGCTGGCGGCTGGTCGAGGAGGGCCCCGGCGGCGGTGGGAGCCTGCTGGCAGGGGCTGGCGGCGATTGGGAAGCCCGCTGGGGGGCTTGGAAGCCCGCTGGGAGGGAGGCCTGGGTGCTGGAGGGGCCCGCTGGGGGCTGCGGAGGGCAGCGAGGAGGCAGCGAGCCCTAGGCGGCGGCGGGAGGTAGGGTTCGAAACCCTAGGCGGCGGGAGAGGGGGGGGGAACGGCGGTGGAAAACCCTAGGGTTAGGGTTATGGCTCTGATACCATGTTAGAATACTCAGATGTTTATTCCATAGAGCCCTTGGGTCTCTTATATAGGGAGAGAGCCCTTGGGTAAATTACATGAGAGGTACATAAAGAAACTAAAATAATAAATAACATTGCAGACTAATAACTATCTCTACAAATCCTCTAGAAAATCCACCTCAAAAAGCATTTAAAATGAAGAAAATCACCTTAGGGAAGCTTTCTCCAAATTCAAAAGAAGTTACAGGCAATAACAACATAACATAGCGAGATGGGGAACATATATCAAGGATATCAGTCAAAAAAGGGGAAATTTGCATTCAAAAGCTCAAGTTCCAGCCATACGCCATCAATATCTCGACATATCAGAAATATCTCACGAGATATCAGTTGATATTGGGGGATAGGTACAAAAGATAATATCAATATTCATTACCCATCAATACCTATCTATCATCGATTTAACAGCAATATATCATGATACATAAGTCCTTTCTTCAGTGGTCATCCTTTGGCCTTCCAAGAAAAGTTATGCGTATGAGTGCAATCCAATCGATTAAAACTTATTGCAACTTATCAGATACTCCATTGCAGGCCTATACAATGATTGCATACATAAATTATGTTCCAACATAATGTAAGTCGCAAGTAAAATATACAGTCAATGCCTATCAGCCAACCCCAACCTGATTACCAGTGAGCATTAGCTCACGCAAACATGTAAACACATGCCACCTAATGGGAGCAAAATAATATAGCCTCAACATCATAACATACCAGATAGAAATAACCTGACTAACCTCGTGATTAGAATACCATATAAACAGAAATTCAAGTTACAACTTCTCTTGGACAGGGCTCAGTAGGTTTCTTGGGACTTTACTTAATTACTGTTGGAGTATAAGTTGTATGCACCTATTGTGTTGTAGCAGGGTAAATGGATCCTGGAGGAGATCCATTTACCCCATCTAGTGTTTAGTCCCACATCGTCCAGTGGTGGGACTTGGAGGCTCTGGAGAGGCTATATAAAGAGCCCCAGACCTCCTGTATCCATTGAGAAAAAGTCAATAGACAAACACGCCCCGTTGAGGGTTTCTCCCGTAGTTTTATCCCGCTCCTCACGGAGTAGGGTTCCACGTAAAAATCTTTTGTTTTCTTCATGTTTATCTTTATTTCTATACTCCGATTATCGTTTCCGCTTCCGCTTCCGATTTTCTAACATGGTATCAGAGCGGGTTCGTTTCTCGAGGATTTCATGTTTATCTTTATTCGAGATTCGATTTTGAAAAGTGTTTGTAAATATTATTTCAATATTGGAGAGTTGTGATTCATGGAGGATCTCTCTTTTGTTTTCTAGGGTTTCGTTAGAAACCCTAATCACATTTTGTTCGTGAAGATCTGGTTCGTCACAAAGTTTTTGAGGTGCATCTTCTCGTCCAAGATCTTCTTCCAGGCAATGAATGAGTCAAGCAGCAACAGCCCCGCTCCAGCTTCTTCGCGCGATGGCGCATCTCCAGGTGGTGCTCCTGTGCGCCCTCACCCCAAGCGCTCCAGATCGATATCTCCAGTCCTCCCACGCGCCTTCGACGACGCAGAAAGGGCCACGCTAGGGCACCATCCTGTTTGTTGTTGATCTCCTGTGGCATAAGGCGGCACCACTCGCAAGGTCCAAGCCGCAGGCGGCCCTCCCACGGCAGAGCACCGACCTAATCCCAGTACTGCGCAGGCGGCGCGGCACCACATCGCGCGCACAACGCTTCTCTTGGCTTCGCCTCCCATTGGCGATGCCTCCCCGTGTGCCACGATCCGCACGAGTCTTCCAGACCTCTTCACGCGCTCCGTCCAGGCGACAGGACCCCCCCCCCCTTCATGTCGCGCATCGCGCGTGGCCCCTGCCATCTCGCGCGCATGCAGCGAAAAAAAAATCCCAGGCGCGCATCACCAGGACGAAGTCGATCGCCCCTGCAGCCTCCTCTCCCTGCGCGCCCTCCTCCACATCCCAGGCGGCGCAAGAGCAGAGCGCCCACCCCATCGCTCGAGTTCCCGCAACGGTGTCTGAAATGATGAAGAAGCCTCCAGGAGGCAAAGGCGGCGAGCTCCCTCACAGTTCTGCAGAGCAGAAGCGCAGCGGCGGCGCCACGCGAGCCAGGGTGAGCAAGCCCCATCAGGCCTCCCATGCCGCATCCCTCGCACGCCTCCAGGCGGCGAAAGCCCCACACAGGCGGCGATGGGTTCCCGATGGAACCCTACTAAAGGGCGGCTGGACATTAAATTGCGAAGGGTTTCCAGTGTGGGAACCCTAGAAGCCTCGCCGTTTAAAAAAAAAAAATTAAGCCCAACAGTGGGCTGAGAAAGAGTGCATGCGGCCCTGTTTTATTTAAAAAAAAAAGAGAAGGTGATTGAAAAGTTTCGGGTTCCCATTGTGGGAACAAGGACAGGCAGCGCACATTGTATTCATGGGTCCCAGTGGGCCCGACGGTTTAAAAAAAATGGCTATCTGTGTGAGAGCCAAGTGGGCTCTAAAAAAAATTGAGGTCGAGAATTTTGAAGAAAAAAAAGGGGAGATTGTTTAAAAAAAATTGCAAAAAAAAATCACATACAAAAAAAATAGTACGCAAAAGAAAAAAATTGCAAGAAAAGCCGAAAAAAAAACAACAACGGCTTAAAAAAAATATTTCGGGAAAAAAAATTTAATGTTTTGAAAGCCGATAAATGTGTAATCGGCTAAGTGGTGTTTGTTTTATCCCCATCATTGTTGTCTTCTCCCAACTTGGTCGACGTCCATGTTTTCCGACAAGTATGGGAGAAAGGGGGAGTATATGTAGAGTCACAGGACTGTTCATGATTCAGATATTCCAGATTGCAGATTCTCCAGACCAGACGTTTTCAGACTCTACAGTTGATGATCAGACTCGACGTCAGATGTTTCCGAGTCTCCAGTTTTAGACACGCACGAGTGTGCGGTCATTGTCAGATGAGCATAAGTTGCCATCATTGTCAGAGGTCCCCATCGTTCTTCTAGTTGTCAGGCCAGAGTTTTCATGTGAGCCATAGGGACTTCAGAGCAGAGGACCATTCCCTATGCCATTGAGGGCAAGGGTTTTCATGTGGTATCATAGGTACACCAGAGCAGTGCACCATTCTCTGAGCCAGATGGGAGAGACCCAGTTCTCCGACGAGGAGACTTCAGGCGCAAGTTCAGACTCGACGGTCAGATTCCGAGTCTTCAGTTGACTCACACTCCAGCCCGTTCGTCCTCCTCACCTGCACGGCATGAGAAGCAACGTCCTCGACTGCAGCAATGTGCGTGTTGGGTTGATATTGTCTGTAGTGTCCTGTAGCGTTGAGATAAGTTTCTGTCTGTTTGTCCAAGCTGAGCATTGCATGCTCCAGCTTGAGGGAGAGTGTTGGAGTATAAGTTGTATGCACCTATTGTGTTGTAGCAGGGTAAATGGATCCTGGAGGAGATCCATTTACCCCATCTAGTGTTTAGTCCCACATCGTCCAGTGGTGGGACTTGGAGGCTCTGGAGAGGCTATATAAAGAGTCCCAGACCTCCTGTATCCATTGAGAAAAAGTCAATAGACAAACACGCCCCGTTGAGGGTTTCTCCCGTGGTTTTATCCCGCTCCTCACGGAGTAGGGTTCCACGTAAAAATCTTTTGTGTTCATGTTTATCTTTATTTCTATACTCTGATTATCGTTTCCGCTTCCGCTTCCGATTTTCTAACAATTACCATAGTTTCTTCAACATGACAGTGTCTCACAGAAGAGCCGACTAAACTGTAGGACAGTATGAGGAAGCACGCCTCTACACATCACCTCAGTGCCTCGTATCCCCAGCCAATTAAGATGTTCCTTGTAGGTTCAGCAATTAGATGGAGCTCTTGAGGAGTGACGGATCCTAGTTGTTTGAGGTGTGCACCTGCAACAGTAGTTCTGTTCTCCCAAACCATGCTTAGAAGTGTTTTTTCATTATGAATATGATTATAATTAACAATATGAGTTTATTTTATTCACTTCCATTCACCCGTTGAAATTAACGAAGATGACATTAGAAGGTTACAATCAACCATTTATCTTGGATGATGTGGGATTTAGATAATTCAGATCCCATTACTACAAGTATTCCATTAGACACGAATTGTTTTTGTGTTCAGTAGGTGCTTTTAATCATTAACCAATACATCATATCAAAGTTCTAACACATTTTACATTTAAGAATTTGGATGTATGACCCCATTTCATCAATCCAGGATAAGTTCCTAGTAGTTGTATGTAGCGCACATGACAAGAAAGCAATTAAAAAATGCTGCCTCCACTTCAGAGATGCACTTCCTTAGTTCCTTTATCAGGAGGAAACAAGACGAAAGTAGGAGAAATGAAACTTCCTTTATCAAGAGGAAACAGGGACATACTCACTGATAGCAGCACAGAATATAACAGCGGTTACACCTTCGAATAAATGAATCCATTTTCTCCTTTCATTTTTTTGGCCTCCAACATCGAAGAGCCGGTAAACCTCCCCGCTCCTTTTATGCTCCCCCACAGGACTGTGTCAGGACAACATCCAACAATACACAGCGATGAATATAAAAAGGTGATTAAATAATAAGTAAAATGCCAACTAACACGCGTTAGCTACTAAAAAGAGAATAAAGTTTAAAGAAATAGCGTAGAATGCATCAGCTATATGAATTGTAGCGCATGGAAGGAGCTGATCAGACTATAACCAAAAGAGGCAGATACCACGTTAATAAAGCTCAGAAGGAGATGACTATAATAAAGGAAAACCTGGATCTTAGTCACTTAAGCTGGGATGTCAAAATATCACAATGCTAGAAAAAAAATTAGACAACATTGTTTTTTCAAACGACAAGGGATGACTATCAGAGGTTAATAATCCACACAATTAGCTAAAAATAATAATAAAAGACTACAGAAGCAAAAGCCTAAATATGGAGTTATAACCTCCCTTCCCAGCTACTCAAATAATTGAAGCTCGAGTGTAGCAAATTTTCTAGATGAGGTCTAGCAGGCCTATATACCACATTACTTCCTAGCCATATTGTCCACATCACAGCAACTAATTTAAATCAATCACGTCTCTGAACATGGACTGGAATGTTCCCGCTTCTTCCCTCCCTAAAGATCTGCCAAAAACTGTTTGTGACATTAAATCCAGCCAAGAATGTGCAGCCAGCCTCAAACCTCTGCAAAAAGATAATAAGAAACAAGTGCTCAACGCTCTCAGCATTCCTAAGGAAAGGGCATGTGATGTCAGCCATAGGAGCCCACCTTCTTCTACACACCCCGGTAATGATCCATTCCCTTCACATCAGCCAAAGCAAAATCTTAACCCTGATAGGAGCCCTGGTCTTCCGTATGCAAATACAATCTCGAAAGGGTTATTTTTTGGGGGAAAAAATATCGAGCAAGAGTTGACTCCACAATCTCTCATCCAATAGAAATAATTTCACGGATATCCACAACAGAGCACTCCACCATCCCTCTCCCAACAGTCCTGGGGACCCTCTGTTGGCATAATCTTGTCAAGCAGGGCCAGCATGTCAAATCCTCACAACTAGCATATGAAAAAGGTGATGTAAAGGTTGGGGTCCTCAAGCAATCGCATTGTTACTGTACTAATTTCTTTAAAATTTATAAAAGGATAGCGGTAACTATCCCATGCTTTCACTAATATAGAGAGCATCATTAGAACAAAATTAATGGCCTAATGACTCATTCCCTCACCGGTAACAAAATGTACAACACAAAGTGGGATGACATCTGATATCCATGGCAATGGAGATAGGTGTTGGTTTTACCCTGAAGACACTTGTCGATGGGTGCGGGTGGATCGGACAGTATGACCTAGACCGCTACAAATAAATAAACTCAAACAACCACAATGTTATGTAGTGCTTTCAATCACAAGATAAGCAATCAATACACAAGTGCACAAGTATTTAACTTGGAAACCCTCTGTGTAAAAAACCACGACCAAAATCTCCTGACTCGAGCTTTCAATCTGACCCACATGGGTCTTCCACTAACCTGAGTTGCTTACACACACTGTTGTAAAAGTCGGCCGATTAGGCTAATTAGTCGGCCCGACTAGTCGAGTCGGTGGGGTAGCCAACTCGACTAGGCCTAGTCGTCCATTAGTTGGTCAACCCGACTAATCGGGCAGACTACAAGGCCGACTTTTACATAGAGAATTTTTATTTTTTTTTTATTTTTTTTAATTTTTTCGACTTTTTTTAAAAAACAAACTTATTCTAACATGTTGAATGTTATATTTAAAGACAATTACTTTTTTTATTCATTATGATAGTATATAAAATTTACAAATCAATGTATATATATGAGAATATGTGTATAAAAATTGATTTAAATATTTAAAACAATTAAAAAATCCAAAACCGACTATTGGCCGACTAGTCATCCGACTGTCGATTAATCCTTAATCAGTGACCCCGTCGACCGAGTACCGACTACCGCTTTATGCAATCTTGCTTACACGACAACCCAACCGTATTACAACCAGAGTTGATTATTCGATCAAATCAACCGTATACTGATTAAATAATCCTAATAGCCTTAATGTCAAAGATAAATATGCAATAAATAATACGAGTTAAAAATTAAAACGATCTTACAGAGCAAGGAGTGTGTTCGTAAGAATTGATCACAGAACACCAGAGTTGTAGCCATCAAGGCCTTAAAAGTCGGATTTCGGTTTCGTTTCGGTGAGGGACCGAAACGAAATTTCGGTCATTTCGGTGGTTTTTTGAACTAGACCCCCCAAATGTCGACCGATATAGCCATTTCGGCCGAATTTCGGTGACCTACTGAAACCGAAATTCGACCGAAATTCAGCCGAATTTCGGCGAAATTTAAGGCCATGGTAGCCATGAATAACGAAGTAGAAAATAGCTCTTCGATATTTTCTAAGAGTATAGAGTGTAAAGCATAGAGAAGAGGTCTTATTTATAGGTCTAGAGTCCCCATAGCCGTTAGCTTTGAAAAGGTAACTGTTATTAACAAATCGAGAATGAAATCGCCTTCAAAAATATTCCTGAAATGGAATATGATCGATCAAGATACAAAGTGTAATCCATCAAAATAAAGTTATCGATCAACTGGTCTAGATGATCGATCAGAACCAAAAGATAATTAATTAGAGATCAAAATTGATTGATCGGAATATAGTCATTGTAATTCAAAAATAATCGATCAGGAAACAAGGTTATTGATGAGATGTGATCAATCAATGTATAGTGGTTGATCAACTAGCTTGACTTTTGACCTAAAAGTCAAAGTCAAAGGGCATAAATGCAATATGCATGATCTTTGAAGTCTTTTGCATTCTAAGACAATTAAATGAAGCATGATTCAAAAAAAAGAAAAGAATGTCTCTTCTTGAGCTTGAGATGGAAAAGATTAATTGGTCAATAGCAAGCCACCTGACCGGTCGACCAATTTTACATGAGAAGACTATTTTAATTTTTTTATTTTTTAAAGGAAAAATTAATCTAAGATGCTTACTGTTTGAATTAAATTCCATTATGATAACATAGAATATTGGCATGCTATGCTCTATGGATCAGAATGTTAACATGTGAACCAGGGATATGTGTAGAGAATGATGGTAGCAGAAATGAAAATGCTATTATGGATGTGTGGTCATAAACGAAAAGATCGGATTAAGAATGATGCAATCAGAAAGAAAGGTTGTGTAGCTCCGATAGAAGATGAGATGAGAGAAAACTGCTTAAGATGGTTTGACCATTTGCAAAGAAAGTCGATTGATACACCAGTTAGAAGATGTGAGATTTTTTTTTGATTTAAGAGTGGGTAAGCCCCCATCGTGGGGGTCACCGCCTGGTTTACATTAAAAGTAACGAAAGATTACATCACCGCGTTAGCCAGAAATTATAAAGCATGGTGCAGTGGTTGACTACATTTTCCCAGTAACATCTCTAACCTATAAATATCACATCGTTTCGTCCGAGCCAAATAGCCCACATTACCGCAAACGACCACGAGCAGTCATCGGTGGAACCTCCCTCGATCCGACGAATGGAAGCCCAGAATGACGAGAGGTCGTCTGTGCAGATCCATTAGATCCCCACCTCTCTCCAAACCCGGGCCGAGACAGGGCACCCCAAGAACAGGTGATCCGAGTCTTCTTTCGCCTCGCCGCATCTGTCACAACGTGTGTCAGGTTGATCCACCAATCTCCCCCTGCGAATCTTGTCTAATAAGCGACCCCTTCTTAAGCACCAGAGAAAAATCTTAACTTTGCTTGGGATCTTCGTTGCCCAGATAATTTTGACGTCCTCCCTCAGCTCCCGATCCTACTCCTGAGCCCGCCTGTTGAACTCTTCGTAAGACCTCTTCACCGTGAACATGTTTCCCTGCCAAACAAAATGATCTCTGCCCGTGCTCAGCATCCCCGTCTGAGGTAGCTCCGCCTGTAATCTCAAGTACTCCTCCCTTCGCTGTTCAGACAGATCAGACAGGAAGACCGTCGCCCATGAACCCGCCATCGCCGTCTGAGCCAGGGATGCCTCCTTAGTAGGCGTTAGCCCAAACAAACAAGGGAAACGGTCTTCGAGCTTGCCCTCCCCGGTCCAATCATCTCTCCAAAATCTAAACAGGTTGCCATCACCAACCCTGCGTCCAACTCTATTCGTGAGCTGAGAAAGGACCTCGCAGATGCCGACCCAGAGAGGGGACTCAAACCGCGTCCTCCCAGCTAAAAGCTGATTCGTGACCCTGTAAATATTCCTCAACAGTCTCACCAAGAGCGATGTCGACAACCCCCAAATGCGGAGAACCCACTTCGAAAGAAGTGCCATGTTCATACTCCCCACATCGCGGATTCCCAAACCCCCGTCGTCACGGCCTCTAGTCATCTCCGCCCAGTTGACCAGATGCATCCCAAAACCCTGCTGCCTACCGTCCGACCAGAAGAACCTCTTCATCAAGGATTCAATTTTCCTTCTAACCCCTGTCGGTAACAATCTGGTGGAGAAGAAGACCGGTATTGCTGAGAGTACATGCTTTAGAAGAACCAGCTTCCCGCCTCTGGACAAGGAAACCGCTTTCCAGCCCGCCATTCTTTGTTCCATTCTCTGAATAAGATCCTCCCAATCGGATTTCTTGAGTTTCCCTGTGATGATAGGTAAACCCAAATAGTGAATCGGTAGATTCCCCAACGTGCACTCCGTCGCCGCCGCCACACTGCTCCGCTCCGCTTCATTCATCCCAAATGTTATCACCACTGACTTGCTCTTATTTATCTCTAATCCTGCCAGGTCACCAAAAATCTCCACTAAGTGCACCGCATTATTGTTTTGTTCTAAGTGCCCCCGAAAAATAGCACAGTGTCAATCTGCATACTGTAGGATAGGGATTGAGATGTCATCTCTTCTATATCCCTCGCACCACCCCACCTCTACCGCCTGCCTGAACAAGACACCCAAAGCGTCTGCCACTAGAACGAACAACATCGGGGCTAACGGACACCCCTGTCTCACCCCCCGCTGCGGCTGGAATAACCCCCCCTCGGGCTTCCCATTGACGAGAACCGAATAAGAGGAGGTAGTGACACATGTCTTTATCCAATCCACCCATATCTCCGGGAAACCTCTCCCGCGGATAGAGGTCCAGTGAAACCTCCAGTCCACCTTGTCATACACCTCTGCATAGTCGATTTTCCAAAGCGCGCCCCTCGCCCCTGACCTTTTCCAATCCAAGCAAATCTCGGATGCCATCACTAACCCCTCCGCCATCTGTCTCCCGGGGATGAACGCCGACTGACCTTCTAACAAAACCGACCCCAAAACGCTCCTAAGCCGGTTAGCTAAGAGCTTGGCCACGATCAGGTGAACCGTGTTAGACAGGGCAATGGGCATGTAGTCATCCACACAAGTGGGAGCGTCCTTTTTTGGCAACAAGAATAGCAATGCCATGTTGATCTTTTCAAAGCCCCTGTTGCCCTCCCTGAACTCGTTAAGCATCTCTAACAGGTCATCCTTCAGGAGATCCCAGAATTCCCGGAAGAGAAACACCGAGAAACCATCTGGGCCAGGAGACCCGTCCGCATTTAAGCTCCATACTGCCCGCTTTACCTCCCCCTCCGAGAACGGAGAAATCATGCCCTCCGCCTGACTTTCCGACAAGGACCAAACTCCTCTTCCCAGCCACCCCCAGCCGCTCCCCCTCTTTTTCCGAGTGACTTCTACAAAATGATCCTTCAAGGCCGACTCTATCGCAGCCTCACCCGATACCTGAATCCCTCCCACCTCCACTTCGTGCAAGAAGTTTCTTCGCCTTCTACCGGATGTCAAGGAGTGAAAGAACCTCGTGTTGGCATCGCCCTCCCTTAGCCACCGCTGCAGCGACCTTTAACGCCACTCCACCTCTTCCTTTTTATCATCCAAGAAGAGCTCCTCCAAATAACCTTGTCTCTCTACCATCTCCTGGCTGAGCCCCATGGCGTCATCCACTGAGTCCAATCTGGACACCTCTGCCTGCATCTCCGCCCTCTTTGCCCTTCTCCTCGCCTTTACGTCTCTCCCAAAAGAAGAGAGAAAGGATCTCAACTCCCGAAGCTTTGCTGATAGTCTAGCAACCGCGGAGCCCTCCGGTCTGCTCCTCCTCCATTGCTCCCCAACCGCTTCTCTGAAGCCTTCTTCAAGTAACCAACTTCTCTCGAACCGAAAGAAGAACCTGCCTCTCCCGTCCTCCCCGGAAGACCACATGATTGGAGTGTGATCCGAGTGCACCCGCCAAAGCGCCCAAGCCCGCACGAGAGGGAAAACCTCAGAGGCCGGTTGAGACATAAGGAATCTATCCAACCTGGATCTGGACCTCGCATTCCGCCAAGTGTATTTGCATCCAGCAACATCAATAATCGACAGCCCCATGGTGTGGGTCGCCCTTCGGAAGTTCTCCGATCCTGGGTCCCGCCCTCCCCCCCTCTGAGGCAGGTCCTCCGGTAGGAGTGTAACGTTAAGATCCCCACCAATAATCCACACTCTGCCCGCACCGACGTTGTCAATCTGCTCCAGTTCCGCCGCAAGGGACTCCCCTTCGCCCCCAGTCTGCCCGTAAACATTCGTGATCCGTACGCTCTCCCCGTTGTTGCACCGCCTAAGAAGTACCGAAACACAGAATTGTGGCCTGGAAACGTCCACCAGGTCGAAGAGGCCTTTCTTCCAGCCAGTCATCAAGCCACCAGACGCCCCTTAGCCGCTATTTGCATTGATGCGAATAGGCCACTCCCGCCCAGATCCCTAGAGCCAGTGTCCCTCTCCTCAGCTAATTTGGTTTCTTGAAGAAGGAAAATATCTGCCCCAGCTTCGAGAACTAGATTTTTCACAGCCAACCTCTTCTCCGACTGTCCCAGCCCTCTTACGTTCCAAGAAAGGATCTTCAGTGGCATAAAGCAAGTGTTGACCTCCATGGTGGGATGAGAGCCAAGCGTTCTGCTATCGACATGTCTAAAATTTGGAACCGGTTCGAAGAGGACAGAACCGACCCCCCAACTAAAGCTCTTCTCTGCTCATCTTCTACGGTCCACGGCTCCACACTGCTCCCTGCTAGTGACAATCTTCTTTCTCGTCTGCTTATTGCTCGTCTAGCATAACGAGCTCCAAACCTATTCACGCCAGCCTCCACCTCCAGATTCTCCACTGAGGTCCTTCGAGTCGTTGCCTGCTGTGAGACCTCTGTGAAGTCATTGCCCCTCGATGGCCCTCCCGTCGTTACCTTAGAGCAGTCCCCATGAGTGGCCACCTGAGCGGTCTGTTGCGAAAGGATCTCATCCGGACCGGCCTTCAAGGGAGAGCTCGTTAGGCCCGGCTCACCCCGCCAAAGCATTAGTTCGTCTTTGCCAAGGACTTTAGTCGAATCGGTCTAGGTTCCGACGAAAGCTTTCGCTCCCACCCCACTCTGGACGACAGCGGTACCAGCCAAATTCGTGCTCCCACCTTCCTCATGCGAGAGACCCTCATGAATTTGGTTTAGGTTGAACTCCAGCCCTCCCAGTTCGGGAAGACCGACCGGGGGTGCCTCTGCGACCTCGCATCCCTCTCACTGCAGCGCTGGACAGAGATCGGTTAAGAGGGCTACCTTGGATGAGTTGGTTGATGGGCCGCTTCGAAGCTTTGGTCCGGACCCCACCCCCATCGGGTAGACCCGGGGACTTCAATACCTGAAACAGGTTCGAGATCGGAAGGTCCGACGGACCCAAAGATCCATTTAGCGAAGGTCTGGCATTGAAGATGGCCCCACCCTTCGACTTTCCCAGAAAAGAGTAATGACCCCTGATGTGGAAAGTCCCGAAGCGGATCCCTTGTTCCTGCACCTCTTTGGCCCCCGTCGCCTCGGCTTCCAAGCCCTCATGCGTGGTCCGAGGAGGCGCCTCCGCACCACCTGACGCTTGAACTTCCAATGGGAGAGGTGCCCCCGGCTCCGTTCCCCTCGACTTTCCAACTTCCGATTGAAGAGCCGCCCCTGCTCCCCACGACCTTTCAGCTTCCAGCCGAAGAGCCGCCCCTGACTCCGGTCTCGGGGCCTCCGGTGAATGCCCCTTCGTGAATTGTCGACCGCACTCCTGGGAGGGAGTCCCTTCCACCACAGCACGGACTCTTCCCCCGATTCTGCCTCGCACCACTGGATCCAGAGCAGCGAAGTGGATGAGCAGATGTTCCCCTCTAACGAAGATTTTCCTCCAGCCCAGCATCTCCTCAGGGAAATCATTCACCAAGACGACCAGGTCCAACAGCTCCCCCGGTAGACTTCATGTGCTTTCAACTACTGCCAACCCCACCACACCTTCGAGGAATGCCCGGATATCCTTTGCCACGTAAAGTTACAGGCACACCCGAGAGACGGATGCGGGTGACCGACTTTGGCTGTGCCAAACCATCCGACCTCCTTGGCCAACGCCATGTCAGTTGTAACCACCCCTCTCTCGACCAACGTATCAACTCCCTAGACTCCGTCTTTGTCAATCCTCTTGCCACCACACGCCACGACGTTAGCTGCACGACATCTCCTTTGAATTGCACCGTTGAGATCAAACCAACGTCAGAGGACCCACGAAACATGGCTTCTCCAGCGTTTCTACCCTCACCAACCAGCACGTCGGACCTCCTCTCCCCAAGGGGTGCTCCTTGTTTAAGAGGGCAGTTGCGGGACCTGTATGAGTGGCGGCGACAGCGGAAGCAGCGGATCGGCTCCCGACATTATCGCACTTAGTGCGAAAGGGAGCCACATCGAAAACACCCCCTCCCAAATGGGTTGGAGAACACGCGTGGAGAGCTCCCAGCCTCCTTGCGCCGGCCAGATCTTCTCCCCACGACCAACGTCCAGCCTCCCTCGGATTCCCTGCTCTCCCTCATCCCAGGGCACGGTTCCTCACCGTACATCGAAATGATGTGTTGTTGAGCAATCAAAGAAGATGTGAGATTTGGGATGTTGAGCCGGTTAAGAGAGGGTGAGGAAGGTCCAAGAAGTGTTGGAATGAGACTATCCAAAGGGATCTTAGTTATTTGGATTTAAGCCCGAGAATGACCCAAAATAGATCTGAATAGAGGTAAAAAATCCATGCAGTCGACCATACTTAATTGTGGGAAAAGGTTGTGTTGTTGTATGATAGCATAGAATATGTACGAATCTATGTAAATATATAAGAATATATGTACAAAATATTGATTTATATATTTGAAATAATTTAAAAATACAAACCCGACTAAAGTCGGACTAAATCTGTTTAACCAACTACTGCTTAATCCTTAGTCAATGACCCGATTGGCTAAGTACTGACTTTCACAACCTTGGTTACAACACAAGTGAGAGTCGTTTAGCAAGATAAAAATAAACAAGCAAGGTAAACTAGAACAAACTAAATAAGAGAGCATCCCTGGTTGTTGATGAATTTAGGTCATGGAACAAAGCTCCCACCATGATTGGGGTACATGGAGGGGTCCAGCCACTCTGGATCAAGTCTATGCAGGCTTATTCTGAATCTTGACAAGATATTGCTTGTATAATTGACCTTTTTGTGAAACTCTCAAATCTTTTCTATTGAGACCAATTTAAAAAAACTCCAGCTAAATGAGATAAGAACTCACACGTCTAGATCAAATCAATTTTTTAAGCTCAAAGCTCACTTGGTCAAGTTGAGCTCATCAATATTATATTTTTGGTTGCACTTTTTATCGTTGCATATGTAGGTTTTTTATGCAAGATACATATGTAGGTTGTAAGATAAAACCCTGCTCCCCGTTTTTATTTGGCGAAGATAGGGTTGCTATGCTAATAATCTGGATGCATGGCGGACACACTACAGTTTTAATTGATGCAGAAGCTTCAAGCCCGTAACATACAAAAACATACACAGACACCTGAACACATATGAGCACGTGCACATACACTGCCGTACACGACCCACATACGGACACTATGTGAAGCTCCCGATTTTTGATTAGTCAATAAATTACATGTAAACAACGATTCTAATGTTGTAGAATCTCAAATGCATAGCTCCATATTGATCACATTTATCAATCAGATAATTCACGACCACATCACCATCCCATGTGTGAGGAACTTTCTGGAACTAAAATACAACATTTGAATCCACTTAAATGTTCCTTTATTTAAGCAGGAGCCTTCCATTCAAAGGACTAGGGTTTAAACCGCATCAACTAATGTTTACACCCAAAAAATGGTGAAGCCTTCTCCCACTTTAAGTAGGGTCGACCACATGAATTATTGCTCAAATCCATTGGAGTGGGTGCACTGTTTACACCAAACAAATACAATATTTCTCCAAAAGATACATCACCTTCTTCAACCTCATTTAAGTCACCAATATTATCAAATTTAATTGCCACATCAATAATTCCTCGTATCAACTATATTTTTTCCACAATATACAGCCATTTCCCTCCATGTAACACAGCCGTTAACCTCAAATCCGGTTGATCCTCCATGTTGCCAATCATTTAGCCAAACCTACAAATCCAATCATGTAACGAACAACAATCTGGACCCATAGTTCAGATAACATTAGGGAATTATATAGCAGTGATTCATCTCATTGCAGAGACATAACATATAGCAGGCAGTAAGGTAGTCTTCTAGGGCATGTTTTGAGTAAGGTTTTACATTCCCTCCCTCTCAAAGGCCTCATGACCCTAATTGCTTTCGCTTGCCCCTAATGGGGAAGTAAGTCACGATCTCCGTTTCTGGCCTTTTCAGACTTGAACCGTGACTCTTCGTGAGAGTCTCTCTCCCTCTCTTTTTTGCAAGATATGCTTTCTTTTTGTTAGTCTTTTTTAGTTCTTTTTGTTGGTCTTTGAAAGACGAACATGTGTCTCCCCTATAAATTATTGTCAGAAAAATTTTCTCATTTAATTTACATGCTAGAGTTGTAATGGTGCATCATGGTAATACAAGACAGTATCTCGTAGGTTATTAGCATTTGCTGCGTTTGCAGCACTATTACAAATAACTTTCACATTATTTTCTTTTCCAAGAATGACACTAAATTAGATTGTTATACTCTTATACTTAGAGAACATATCGGCATATTCCCACAATTCTTCTAAATTTGTCAAAAAAACCAACCAAAATGAAGTTTACAATTCAGTCTCAGCACAGCTCCAGTCAAAACATTTCGTTACTGCTCACTTCCAGTTTTTGCAATAGTCTTTAAAGCTAAATTGGTGGGGATTTTAAGCAATAAGTTCAAACTTTGTCAAGTAATTTATAAGTCAAATATCTTAATGGTATGTTTCATGAAAAGTGATTATGTGAAGTAATAAACTTTTACAAATTTAATAGAAAACTAATGATCCTAAATGTGTGCAACAATTGCAGTAATTTTGAACTGGAAAGCACCTCCATATGTTTTCACAAACAAACTTCTAGGAATAATCTCTAAACAAAAGAGGCAATGCAACTTCTTAAGATTTATTAGAAGCCAATGAGATACTGATATTAGAAATCAAAAGCTGCCAACTAATTTGACACCGCATACAAGTAAACCTGAATTGAATCTCTACAACTCCCGTTGTTCTCACTCTTGCATGAAGAACATCCTCCTGTAACATTTGAAATGCATTTGAGAAAATATTTTACTATTTAAAGAGAGACCACACAAGATAGAAATGTTAGCTGAAATGAAGATATTTAAAAAAAAAGATAAAACGTAAAGAATAAGAGACAAGTAATGCCAAGTAATTAAAGTGGGATGCCAAAAACAAAAGAAAGGCGTAACATATCAGTCCACATACCAACTACCTAAACACTTGGGCAGTCAAGCCCACAGCATTTTTAAGGTGCTAGAACACTGAGCTTTGGTTAGATTGACATCTTAGTAAACATTCATATGCTATTCAATTCTTCTGTTGCACATCACATAGTAAATGTTTTTCTCTATCATAGGCACTTAGGCAGCCATATCCCACTGCAACATTAAACCAACATCTCTATATCCTGCGCGAACACATACACCCTGGAAAACACCTCTGCCAGGTCACCTTTCACTTCCCAATTATCCAACAAAAATCTGAAATCACAACCATTACAAATTATCTATCTAACCATGGTGCCAACCTAGGTAAGGACGTAAAAACCGGTCTAAACGGCCGTTTAAACGTATGTGGCCCTCGACCGCACCGACTAATAAAAGTCGGGTACATATGCAGTTGGGGCGCCTAAACGGCGTTAAACAACACCGTTCAAAGTCGACTTCAAAAAAAAGGAACAAAAATCCCAACGAGTCCCGACCCCTCACTCCATTCGACCCCCACTCTCGAGTACCAGCGCCTCACGCACAAAAACCCTAACCCTAAACCCCTTTCCCGCCCTCCCGCAGCAGCCCTGACGGGGCAGCAACCACCAATCGCGTGAAGTCCCGCCGCTGCTGTCTATCTTCCGTGGGGTCGCACGGCCCCTGCCGTTGCAGTAGCTCCTTCGCGTGAAGTTTTTGTGCACCATTAGGAAGAAGGTGCATTCGAGGATTGCCACACTTTCAAGTATTAATCGTGTTTTGATCTTGCAATGTTTGTTACCCACAAATGCCATTATATTGCTTCCTTTCTGTTCATTCGAGGATTGCCGCACTTTCAGAAATTTATATTGTTTCCTTTCTATTCATTTTCCTGCCATTATAATTGAACTGTACTCTAAGAACCCCCAAATTTAGTGCGCATATTCCAAAATGAACCCCAAATACGAAGCTTTTTTTCCAATATTAATGGGGCTTGAAATGAACCCCCAAATGCCATTATATTTATTTAGTTCTGTGAGTTTGTGATTTCTGCATCAGCAATTTATTTAGCAAATATGAGAGGATGTTTATAAATTTATTTAGCAAAAATGAATTTCTTTACAGTACTTTGTTGTAGGTTTTTTTTGTGAGTTGAACTTGAGTGTGGTGTTCTCAAATGGAGTTCCTTTAGTCATTTGGTCACTGAGATATGTCATTGGTGATTTCTTCAAATGCAGTGCTTTGCAGTAGGTTTTTATTGTAAGTTGAGTTTGAGCATGATTGCATTTGGTCATTAAGAATTGTCATTCAATGATGTCTTCATTGTTATATCGTTATTCATGCTTATATGTAATTTGTAATATTGGCGAACAAGTGTGGTCCTTGAGTATGGGATGGACCAAGGTTACAAAAAGCGGTATGCGGTATTCAGTCGGTAGGGTCACTGATTACTGTTTAAACGGTATGCGGGAGTTTAAACGGAAATTAAACGGGTTATGCGGTTTTGTATTTTTAATTAATAAAAAAATATTTACATATATATTATTAATAAGAAATATAACTAAATTATAAAATATAATCACATATTCATAATATATATCAAATATTGTCATATTCAATGATTTTTTTCCTATCAATTGTCAAAAATAGCATAAACAAGTAGAATCTATAGTCAAAGTTTGGAATCTCGATTTTGATTTATGAAGATAAACAACAAAAGGAATGAAGCGAACAAGTTATATCGGATATCTAGAATCTAATATCTATAGAGTTGTTTCATCTCCATTGCATAAATCCAAAGGGGGTAAAGCTCCCCAAGTTGAAGACCCATTGTATGCACCCACGTGTCACACCATACCCTACAAGAACAGGGTTCTTGATGCAACTAGTCAACGAGCCTGGGGGACTAGGAAGGGCCCATGTTAGGGAGAAAACAAGCACATTCTCACATTCTTGACAGGCTGATGTAAAAAACGGGGTTTAAACGGTGTTTAAACGGCCGTTTAACGATGATTAAGCGGCCTGGCCGCATATGTGCCCGCCTGGGCTTAGTCAGTGCGGTGCAGGACCGCATGCGTGTAAACGGCCTTTTAAACGGCCCTTTAGACCGTTTTTTACATCCCTGGGATGGACACTCCGTCTTCTGATCATGTGACAAGTAGTGGAACGAGGACGGATGCCATGTGTTTTATTCCACAAGGATCTACAGATTCAGGATGGAATTTTGGTTATATGCTTACAAAGGATGATCAAAATATAATTGTTGGTAAACTTTGCAGCAAAACCATCAAAGGTGGACTTCATATATGTATGTGTATTTTAGGTTCACCCTACTTAAGTGGGAAAAGGCTTTGTTGTTGTTGATGATGATGATGTGTATTTTAGGTTCATATGCAAAATAGAGCTAAATTGGATCCCAAAAGGGTGAATGATTTAGTATTTGTTAGATTCAATTCAATGATTAAAGATCGAAACGAAAGTAAGAGAGGGATCCACTTTCTTCAAAGGATCACCAATGTGCAAGGGCATGGATTTCAAATGCAGTTTGCGAAGATGGAGTATTTCCTAGCACCGGATTTACATAAGGTTCAGTTGCAGAGGCATGTGGAGTTGAAAACATATTGAACCAAGGAGGAGTGAACGAGTAGATTTGAGAGCTTCAAGATCATCTAGCCAAACTTTACATGAGGGAGCTGATAATGAGGGAATGGATGAGGATGATGAGGAGGATGGAGAGCCAATGTTGCTCAATGACAGTCTGATAAAGAATGAACTTTGTTTCATTATATTTTGGATGAATGAATGCCATGCCCTTTTGTGTTATCAATGACTTTTCTGGATTCAGGCTGTGAATTGTAATTGTTTATGTTGTTTATTTTGACATTTGTCTATGGATTCTAGTTGTTTATGCTATCTATTTTAACATTTGGATGAAAAAATCCTTGAATTTGATAATATTTGATCTAGATATTGTGAATGTGATTATATGGTAGCAATTTATTTACACATTTTTATTAATTACATATATGTAGCAAATTTTTATTAAATAATATGTTTAATTTCTGTTTAAACTCCCGCATAACGTTTAATCAGTAATCAGTGACCCTACAGACTGAATACCGACTACCGCTTTTTGCAACCCTGATCCTCAGCATCAAGTAAATCAAACCCTTCCAAAACACAGAAGCTTTCCTTGTTAATTGTATCGTTTCATCCAAGGATAAGAACCCTCCATAACAAGCCTCCAGAATATTACCGTAGAAATCCTCATGCTTACCTTAGCGTCAAACCCACTTTGTAAAAAAGGCCTAACTAAACAATTGGAAACTCCTAATGCCCAGGCCACCCTCCCTTTTCAGTCAGCAAACACATTTCTATTTCACCAAAGAGATTCCACATCCTTTTTGAGCCACTCAACAGAGTCCCCTTCGCACTCTATCGAACCACCCATCCAATTCCTCGCTAACTTAAAGATAGATATATCAAACTTAGGCAAGAAAGAGGGCCAGATCCAGCAAAAATAGACGGCCACCTCTATAAAGTAACTTGGATCTCCATCCCTAAAATCCTTCTCTCAACATCTACAACACCAACCACCAATCAAGATGTAACCGTTATCCGAGGAAAAACCAAGTCAACAGCAAGTGCATACACCCAGTGACAAACACCTCTCCATGCCATTCATGCCAAATGGCAGATTAGAGGGTTTTTTATTATTTATCCTCATATATTAGGCTCTTTGAATAATATGCGCCAACATTCCCACATGGCGAGCCTGCATATTGTAGAATTAACACCTGAAGCTGTCCAAGATCATCCAACTAGAAGCCAGAGAACACCCTCTCACAGGCATAGAGTGCCCATGTAATCAAAACCTCCGCAACCACAACAGACCATATAAATGTGAATCATTTTCCTCAAAAAAATGTGAATCATGTGATTACATCCATGTCCCATTTCCCTCTCAGTTTGCATCTCTCTGCACTCCCTTCGACTATTCACAAGAACAAAGAATGCCATTTTCACAACAAGTATCTTCTAATAAGATAACCAACGGACTGGTAAGCTATGTTTCCTCAGCATACTCCATCAAACGACCAATCCAAGGTATTATATGCCTTTGCAAAATCAACCTACAAGATTATTTCTTTAATGATTTCATTTCATTCCTCTCCCTCTTATGAATGATCTCTACAGAATCATCATAACTTTCCATCATAATCCATCAGCAATGAAAAACGAGCTTGGCCATGTTAACCAGACATCTCAGAAATTCATAGATCCTTAGCTTAGGATCTTTGCTACAATTTAAAGAGTTTGATAGAGAAGTAGGTCTAAAGTCCTCAGCACAGTTTGCTACTTCCTGTTTAGGTAAGAGAAATAAATATGATATATTCAACATTTCAAACCTATAATTTCCCTCTAGGAACCTTGAGGCCACATGCATCATGTCCAGGATTTCCTCATAGAAGAAAAGGAGGAAACCATCAGCACATGACGACCCCTCCTACTTTAAGGCAATCAAGGAGATACTCAACTCTAACGAGATAATCATCAATCATGTTGCTCCTTTGTCAACCTCGAGGTCATTCTGCAACACCACCTCCACACCCCACCAAGTCTCTTCACAATGAATGCCCTAAAGTGTATGTCGAAAGCTTTACCGAACTTTCTCTCTCTCTCATTAACCACCACCTTTATGAGACCACCATATGGAAGAATCAAATGTATGTGTTGGAGAATGTAATAGAGTGGTAATTGGATCTCTCCAGGATCCAATTACCACCTACTCACGTTTAGTCCCACAACTATTAACTGTGGGACTTGGGTCTATCTGTGGGGCTATATAAGGAGCCCCACATCTCCTGTACTCATTGAGATAGCTAATAGACACATATGGCCCTTTGAGGCATTCTCTTGTGGTTTCATCCTGCTCCTTAAGGAGTAGGGTTCCACGTGAATTCATGTGTCCATGTTTATCTTTCTTTATATTTCTTGCTATGTTTATCAACCCGCTTCCGCATTCTCGATTTCAACATGGTACCAGAGCGGGTCGAGTCTCGAGGAGTTTATGTTTTTTTGTTCGAGATTTGAGATTCAATTCTCAGGTTTCTAGTGAAACCATAAATATGTTCTTGGAGATAATTTTTTGTATTATCATGATCGTGATCAAGATTGATATTCATTTTTTTAGGCTTTTCTTGAAGCCCTATTTTCCTGCAGTCATCATCAACGATGATCGACAACTCCAAGCGGCACTGAACATCTTCAGGTAGAGGCGCGAGAGCAACTCCATCCGCATATGGCGACGCCGTAACACTCCAGGTGAAACCCTCCGCATCACATGCACTCCAGATCCAACCGCAAAAAAGGGAGATGTTGCATCCTCCAGTTAGTGGCGAGGCTCCCGGCGATGCCCTCCATCTCTCCCAGGCAACCTACTACTCAAGGTGGTGATTTCTCGCAGCATGGACGCGGCGCAACCCCGCGCGCTCCGGCTCCTCTCCATCGTGGAGTCCCCAGGCGATGCGCATCCAGGCAACAACTCCACCTATGCGCAGCCCCATTCCTCTCCTTAACTCTGTTCCATCGTAGGCGGCGATGCCGCCGCATTCCAGCATGCGAACCCCCACCCGCGCAAGTGACACCTCATTCGAAGCAACTGCGGCGCAACATCCTCCTCGCATCGAGCGCTCCAAGGAATTGTATAGGAAACGTGTAGCGATGTCGCTCTTCCAACACAGGCAGCGCAGAACGGGATGGGTTTCCCTCGATGGGAACCCTAAAAGAGCCCTCGCGGGTCGAGATTTTGTTCTGAAAAAATGAGAGAGAGAGGTTATAAAAAAAGAAGAGCTACTGTAGTTGGGTCTATTTGGGGCGACATATTTTGTTAAAAAAATGGAAGTAAAAAAAGGAGAAAAAGGGGGAGGTAAGCCTATTTGTTTCGGCCCATGGGAGCCTAATAAAAAAAAGGAGTTATGAAAAAAAGGCTATGTACAAAAAAAGTAGTATGAAATAAATCAGATTTGTGGAAAAAAGCAAAAAAAGCATAAGTTTTTCTCCCAACATGTTGTTCCATACTTTTTACTCTATCAAGTATGGGAGAAAGGGGAAGTCAGAAATAAACAGATTCTTCAGAACTTCCGCACATCCATGACTGACAGACCGACACTCTAGACTGCTACTGTGATCAACCGTCTTCACCGAGCATCGAATCCTTCATCAAGGCGTATACTTCTTTTACGACCCGACTAGTACTCTGCATTGGACTTTTGTTATTGCGACTTTTCTCCAGATACGACAAAGATATTTTCCGGTGATTTGGTATCGCAACAACTCTAAAGGCATGGCAGAGATATGTTCCGGTGACCTGAAAGTTGCAGATCCATCCTCGAGCGAGGTCTTCTACCAACAACAGAGACATTTTCTTCTTGTAATGTATCGTGTAAAAATGTGTTGTATAACTTTCCTTTTTGTTGCAAGCTGCAGCTTTCTCAGCTCCATCCTGAGGAGGAGTATTGGAGAATGCAATGTTCAGGAAGGCGCTATGCAATATTCAGTCAGAGGGGTCACTACATAGAGAGTATGGGGTATGTGAGAGAGTATGCGGGGAGTATGCAGTTTGGTAATTTTATTATTAAAAATATAAATAAAAGTTTAATATTATGTTAATATCCTCAGTCGGGTTAGTATGCGGTTTTATACGGGAGAGTATGCGGTTTTATGCGGGAGGGTATGCGGTCTTACGTTATTATGCAGATAATAAAAAAATGTTTATTAGAAAAGCGGCTGAGTAGGTGGTCGCACAGGGGGTATACTCAGTCGAGTATGTGGATCAACCTGCATACATGGTCGTTTCACCGTACTCGGAGCGGCAATGCTACCGAGTATGAGTATGCGGTCGAGTATGCGATTTACTCGGCCGCTTTCATGAACACTGGGAGAATGTAATTGAGTGGCAATTGGATCTCTCCTAGATCCAATTACCACTCACTCATGTTTAGTCCCATATCTACTAACAGTGGGACTTCGATCTGTCTGTGGGGCTATATAAGGAGCTTCACACCCCATGTACTCATTGAGAAAGCTAATAGACACATGGCCCTTTGAGGCCTACTCCGGTGGTTTCATCCCGCTCCTTAAGGAGTAGGGTTCCACGTAAATCCATGTGTCCATGTTTATTTTTCTTTATACTTCTTGCTCTGTTTATCAAATCGCTTCCACATTCTAAGATTTCGATAGTGTTAGAAAATAAACATGCGGAAGCGAAACATGGAAAAGAATAAAGAAAAATAAGAACAGCGGGATTTTACGTGGAACCCTACTCCGTGAGGAGCGGGATGAAACCACGGGAGAAGCCCTCAAAGGGGCGTGTTATGCATTGCACTTTCTCATCTGATACAGGAGGCCTGGGGCTCCTTATATAGTCTCCATAGGGCCTCCAAGTCCCACCACTGGACGATGTGGGACAAAACTGTTGGATGAGGTAAATGGATCCTGGAGGGATCCATTTACCCATCTCCCTCATATTGACGTATACATCAAATACTCCAACACTCCCCCTCAAGCTGGAGCATGTAATGCTCAGCTTGGACAAACATAAAGAAACTCAACTCAACGCTACAGGACACTACGGACAATATCAACCCAGCGCGCACATTGCTGCAGTCGAGGACGTTGCTTCTCACGCCGTGTAGGTGAGGAGGACGAACGGGCTAGAGTGTGAGTCTGCTGAATCTCCTCTTCGGAGAGCATGTGCTCTGAACTGCGCCTGTCAGAGTCACTGCAACTACAAAATGAGTCTCCTCGTAGGAGTACTCTGGCCCGCCACAATAATGTGGACAACTGCTCCATCTCTGAAAAGGGTCAAACTGAATAAGGGTCGTGGTTGTGCAATCCTCTTCGGAGTCCACGGTCGCTGGAGAATGGAGTCTGAAAATAGTCTCCTCTTCGGAGAACTAGGTCTCTCCCATCTGGCTCAAAGAATGGTACACTACTCTGGTGTCCCTATGATACCACATGAAAACCCTTGCCAACATGGCATAGGGAAAGGTCCTCTACTCTGGAGTCCATATGGCTCACATGAAATCTGATTACCAAAACTTGGACTCTGACCAATCTGTCGAGTCTGAATCTGCGCATCAAACTGGGACTCGAAATCTGAACGTCGAGTCTGGAATTGCGCATGGAAAATCTTCGTCTGAAAACTATAGAGTCTGAAAATTCTGAACTGGTCTGGAGACTGAATAATCTGAATCTGAAGAATATGAATAGACCTGTGACCCTACATATACTCCCCCTTTCTCCCATACTTGTCGGAAAACATGGACGTCGACCAAGTTGGGAGAAGACAAGATAAATATGGGGTAAATAAAACATGAATATTTCTTGCGGCTTTTCATTTTTCATCATTTTTTTAACCCGTCAAAAATTTTTTAAGAATATTTTTTCTTGGCGTACGGCTTTTTCTTGTACGCATCTTTTTTTTCTCGAAACACAAATTTTTTTATTCATCAGCCCACTTGGGCCCAACTCTCTCCCCCTTTTTTTTAAACAAAATCTGCAAACTCTTTTTTTTTTCTTGGGCTCAAATAGCCCTTCATTCATATTTTTTGGCAAACCAGCCAAAGCCCACTTGGGCTAATATTTAGGGTTTCCCACTTGGGAAACCCTCTCTCCACGAATGTCGTTCCCCCACGATGGGGGTCTTTGGCGCCGCCATCTATGGATAGTGATCGCCTCCTCCTGCTGGGAGAGGTCGTCGGAGATGCGTGAAGGAGGCTTGCGGTCTTCCTGAAGCGCTCCTGGACCTGCGATGGTTGCTCCTCCGCCTGGTGTTGCGGTCTGGATAGCACTGAAAACCCTAGCGGGAGTCGCGCAGAAGGAGGGCGACAAGGAGGAGGCGGAATCGCCTTGCGATGAAGACATGAGGCGGCTAGGGCTCGCTTGTGCGCGAGGGGTAGCACCGAAAACCCTAGCGGAGTCGCACCGCCACAGATCGGATAGCGCTGGGGGCTCTGCCGTTCGTTCGCCTGAGAGTCGCGCGTGACTGGGAAGAGGTGTGACGGTGCGCGCGCGCCTCCTGGGTCCGGAGATGCGCCTCCGCCTGGAGGCTCGAAGGTCGACGCTGTCGGGAGGGCCTGCTTGCCTGGAAGTTGTGCGGAGGAGGGATCGACTGCGGCCCTCTTGTCGAGGAGGAAATCCACCGCAGCCCAGGAGAGAGGCCCACTTTGATGTGCGCAACTTGGAGAAGACCAGAACTATGGGGCTCACTGCGCCTGGGTGCGTAGCCTGGATGAGTGCAAATGAATTTTCCACCGTGATGCTGGAACCTATGCGGCTGAACACATTGACTAGGGTTTCCAAAGAAACCTGTTGGGAAAAGTGAATGGGATGATCTATTCCATAAGACCTAGGCTCTCTTATATAGGAGAGTAGCCTATGGGTAAATTACATAAAGAGAATAACAGGAAAAATAAAATAACAAAGAGGTACAGTTATTCTATATGCGTCAACACTCCCCCTCAAGATGGAGCATAGATATCAATCATGCTCAGCTTGGACGCACACTTCTGGAATGGGCCTCTAAGTAATGCCTTGGTGAAAATATCAGCAGTCTGATTCTCTGATGTGACGTGAGATGTAGCAATGAACCCCTTCTGAATCATGTCACGTATGTAGTGACAGTCGACCTCAATGTGCTTGGTCCTCTCATGAAAGGCTGGGTTATTTGCAATGAACAAGGCGGCCTGATTGTCACATTCCAACATCATAGGAAGAGGTATATCAAGACATAGATCTGCAAGTAAGGATTTCACCCACATCATTTCTGTGCTAGTATGAGCCATAGCCCTGTATTCGGATTCAGCACTGGATCTAGCTACCACTGTCTGTTTCTTGCTCTTCCATGAAACTAGAGCATCTCCAACATAGACTGCAAATCCTGATGTGGACTTCCTGTCCTTGGGGCATCCTGCATAGTCTGCATCCGTACATGCCGTGATAGAGATCTCCTTTCCTTTCTTAAATAGCAAGCCTGCACCTGGAGATGATTTTAAATATCTCAGAATCATGTGTATTGCATCCATATGGGCCTGACGTGGTTGCTCCATGAACTGGCTCACACGACTCACTGCAAATGATATATCAGGTCTAGTGATCGTGACATACAGTAGTTTGCCTACCAGTTCTCTATACCTTCTCTTATCCACCTCTTCTGTGTCATCATCATACAGCTTCATGCTAGGATCCATTGGTGTCGTAGCAGGTCGACACCCTAGCATACCTGTCTCACTCAGTAGATCTGTAACATACTTCCTCTGTGACATGGCTAATCCATATGGATTTCTAGCAAACTCCAGCCCCAGAAAATATTTAAGGACTCCCAAGTCCTTGGTGACAAACTCGGTCCCCAGCCTTTCCTTTGCCTGCTTAATGCCCTGGTCATCATCACCTGTAATCAAGATATCATCAACATAAACCATGATTACAATGATACCTCTAGCCGTCTTCTGTACAAACAAGGAATGATCAGCATTGGAGCGCTTATATCCTTGTTTCTCAAAGAAGTCTGAAAGCTTCTGAAACCATGCTCTGGGGCTCTGCTTAAGGCCATAGATGGCCTTATGTAATCTGCAAACCTTGGAACACTCCCCCTCAACAGCAAAACCAGGTGGCTGTTGCATATAGACTTCCTCCTGCAAGTCGCCATACAGAAATGCATTCTTCACGTCCAGTTGATAAAGTGGCCAGTCTCTAGCAACTGCAACTGATAACAGGATCCGTAGAGTGGAATGACGCGCCACAGGGGAGAATGTGTCAAGGTAATCTACCCCATATGTCTGTGTGAAGCCCCGTGCAACCAGGCGTGCCTTGTACCTGTCAATGGAACCATCTGCATTGTGCTTAACTGTAAACACCCATTTGCAACTCACCGGGCTGACATCTGGAGGGATAGGAACCAAACTCCAGGTTCCTCTAGACTGAAGTGCCGCCATCTCTTCTTCCATTGCTAGCCGTCATCTAGCATCCTGCAAAGCATCATGATGATTCCGTGGAATGTCTGTAGCTGAAAGTGCCAATGCAAACGTCATGAAGTCTCCAGAATGTGTCAAGGTAATCTACCCCATATGTCTGTGTGAAGCATCATGATGATTCCGTGGAATGTCTGTAGCTGAAAGTGCCAATGCAAACGTCATGAAGTCTCCAGATAGCCTCCCAAAAGACACAACTGCTGATAATGGATATTTGGCACAGCTTCTCTTCGGCTTGCGTAGAGCAATTGGAACATCCAGATCATCTGTGTTATCACCATGCTCCTGTAATGCATCCTGCTGAGAAATGACGTCAGATCCATCAACATTAATATTTTCATTACATACCATAGGCGAGCTAGTTGACGGGTCAGGACCATGAGCTGGAGGAGGCCTGCGGGTGTAATGGAATGGTAGCGGGGATACTAGCGATGGCGGTGGTGGTGACGGTGGTGTTGTTTGTGGCAATGGTGGTGGTGGTGCCATGAATACGGCATCAGGAGATATATGTGGTAGTTGCATGTTTCCAGATTCTGAAAAGTACATAATAGATTCAAAAAATGTAACATCTGCACTGATCATATACCGCCGACGCACAGGATCAAAACACTTGTACCCCTTTTGAGTTCTGGAGTACCCCACAAAGACGCACTTGACAGCCCTAGGAGAGAGCTTGTCAGTACCAGGCGACAACTGATGAACAAATGCGACTGACCCAAACACACGAGGGGTAAGAATGAACAAATCCTTGTCAGGGTAAATGAGTGAAAAAGGAATATGTTCATTCAAGACAGACGAAGGCATACGGTTGATTAGGTAACATGCAGTAAGGACTGCATCACCCCAGTAGGAGTACGGAACATGACTCTGAATAAGAAGTGACCTTGTGACATCAAGAAGGTGACGGTGTTTTCTTTCAGCAACCCCATTCTGTTGAGACGTATGAGCACAAGATGTTTGGTGAATAATACCTTTTGAGGAGTAGTAATTGGCTAGAATGTTGGTGCACAACTCTAAGGCATTATCACTTCTCACAATCTTGACAGATGTGGAAAAAACATTTTGAATTTCATTAAGAAAGTGGATAATAATATTTCCTGCTTCAGATTTATTTTTCATTAGAAAGACCCATGACGCTCTAGAGAAATCATCCACAAATACAATATAAAACCTGTGTCCCTGATGATCGGGAACACGACTCGGACCCCAGACATCGACATGAAACAACTCAAACTTGGAGTTACTACTCCGACCTTGACTACTGGGAAAAGACGACCTGTGATGCTTTCCCAACTGACATGCCTCACACTGGATAGGTGTGTGAGAGAGACCATAGGGTAGAACTAGACGCAACTTCTGAAGCGGTAAATGACCAAAACGCAGATGCCACAGGAGAGGAGATACTTGTCCAGCAGGAGAAGATGTGGTTCCGGCAAATGGGGTCTGGTTCAGACGGTAAAGGCCTCCTTGCTCATAGCCATGACCAATCACGTTGCCCGTACGGATGTCCTGAAAAAGCAAAGAAGATGGATCAAAAATAGCTCGACAATGGAGATCCTTCGTAATCTGACTAATTGACAACAGATTCATAGAAAAATGCGGTGCATGTAGGACATTCTTGAGCTGCATAGAAGATGTCAATCTAATCTCCCCCTGACCCGTGATAGGGGAGTGCGTGCCATTGGCAATCACTACTGTCCGTCCTGGAGGAATCTGAGTGTATCCTGTAAGTAAACTCTGGTCGCCACATAGATGATGTGTAGCGCCCGAGTCCATGATCCATGGCAATGTATCAGATCTACTATTGTGGAGTGCAAGTGTACTACCTGAAGTACTAGTAGAGGCAGAGGCAGAAGCAGCAGCATTAGTATGACTCTCTGTAGTCGGTGCTGGACCAGATGGTGGGATAATGCCCCTGAGGCAGGCAACTAGATCATCAAATCGTTGATCCAGTGTAGCAGCAGATGGGGGCTCTATCTGCTCAGCGACTCGTGCAGATGCAGGGAATCCATGCTTCGAGTAGCATGTGTCTTCATTATGTCCGACTCGGTGACAATATGAGCATGTTGGCCTAGTGCGGCCACCCCTTCCACGAGGAGTACGTCCACGGCCCTGGTGATGAAAACCGCGGCCTCTGTTGGCCGCCATAGCTGAGGAATTCTGACTCGCAGCTGCTGAAGGCACTGTGATCCTACTCAATCTGTGAAAAGCTTCCTCCATGGGAAGAATAGTCGAGTCCGCCAAAATCTGAGAACGTGCTGCCTCATACTCTGGATCAAGTGCAGCGAGAAACACACCCACCATCGTCGCATTCCTGTATGTCTTCTTCTGTTCTGGCGTGGCGGTAAGAGGCATGAAGCTATAGAGCTTCTCAAACATCCCTCTCAGTGATGTATAGAGAGAATGTAGAGGGCGACCATTCTGCTTGATGGTGAAGATATCATGCTGGAGTTGCAGAATCTTTGTCTCGTTCTTCGCCTGGGAATATGTGGCCGCCAGAATGTCCCACATATCCTTCGTTGTGGGTTGGTGGAGGATATCATTGGCAATCTCAATTGCCAACGTGCCAGATAGCCAGACTTTGGCGTATGCATCATCAGCCTCCCAGGAGGCATAGGTTCCAGTCTTCTCAGCAGGCTCTGATTCGGTAAGAATATGCTTCTTACCCGTAGACTTCATCATGCTCATGAACTGCATTGCCCACAGTTCATAGTTGGTACCGTCCATCTTGACAATAGGCGCTGGACCACGGAATGCGCCAATAGATGGGATATCTGCCTTGCTCTCTGACATATTGAAAAAATAAAGACTGGAACGACTGACAAACGATATGTTTTGTCTACAATACCATAGATGGGGGTAGTTGCATGTGTAGACTTCAAGCAACTATCCCCATGACTATATGTGCGCTACGGTCTTGACACGCGCAGGGGCTGGCTCACAGTTATGCGCGGCACGAACACGCTACGTGCGTGTGCAACAGGGCACGCAAATCCTGAATGGGGCACGCACGCAACTGGGGCACGCACGCACGCAAGTCGCACAGTTATGCGTGCACGATCAGATCTTGGGCGAAGAGGCGCACACGTGATGCGCAATGCTGAGAACACGCCACAGGTCACGCGCGTAGATGCGCAGATGAGACGCGCACAGCCGCTGTAGATGCGCAGATGGGGTGCGCACAGATGATGCGCACGCAGATGGGATGCGCGTAGATGCGCAGATGGGATGCGCACAGATCACAGCAGATGCGCACGGATGATGCTCTAGGGCTGGGGCTCCACCGTGGTTGGAGAAGGAGACCGCCGCCGCCGCCGATCGGGGAAGGGCGGCGCCGAGTAGAGAGAGAGAGAGGAGAGAGAGGCCGGCGGGTATGGTGGGTTAGGGTTAGGGTTTCGAGAACTCCAGTCTAGGACCGTCGCTCTGATACCATGTTGGGAAAAGTGAATGAGATGATCTATTCCATAAGCCCTAGGCTCTCTTATATAGGAGAGTAGCCTATGGGTAAATTACATAAAGAGAATAACAGGAAAAATAAAATAACAAAGAGGTACAGTTATTCTATATGCGTCAACAAAACCCTAGAAATCAAACTTGACCAAGAACATATCTTCATAAAAAATTGATCTTCAAGAATAAACATTAATCGAATCTCGAACAACAAAGAACGTGAAATCCTCGAGAATCGACCCGCTCTGATACCATGTTAGAAAATAAACATGCGGAAGCGAAACATGGAAAAGAATAAAGAAAAATAAGAACAACGGAATTTTACGTGGAACCCTACTCCATGAGGAGCGGGATGAAACCACGGGAGAAGCCCTTAAAGGGGCATGTTATGCATAGCACTTTCTCATCTGATACAGGAGGTCTGGGGCTCCTTATATAGCCTCCACAAGGCCTCCAAGTCCCACCACTGGACGATGTGGGACAAAACTGTTGGATGGGGTCATATTAACGCATATATCAAATACTCCAACAACTAGTATGCATCACCCTTCGTAAGCCACGCTGATGTGATCGTCGCCTCCACCAAACCTTAGTCTCCACGTCCTCCAATCTAACCACCTCAAGATGGCTCCTTCTAATTTCAACCTCCAGGATGGACATAGACATGACATCTTGTACTCGATCCAATTACTCGATATTTTATCATGTGTCCTATTATTGGTGTTCCCAGGAATCTCTTGGCATTATATTTAAGTCAATGGGAAGAAACTGCGAGACCTTAACCTCAATGCCATATTTTTTGTAGACACTCTGTCTTCATAATACTTCTCTAGTATTTCTCGACCACCTCCTCGGACCTCAACTCAAGCAATTTCCCTCAAACATGAAGGCCACATTGTGTGTTCTAATTTGAAGACCAAACAAATGAAGTGTACTCCATGAAAGAACTTGTTCTCTCTGAGACGCAACTCATCCGGGAATCCTCAGAAAATCAATAGTGGAGACAACCTCGTCATTACTTAATCTTGAGGGGGAGTTCCACTATGTGAACCTATAACTACTAGTCGATCCAGTACAGTATTTCAGTGATATCCCCAAACTCCACCATTTCAACACCCTAGTTCATTCATAAGTTCAAGGTGATATTGAAACCCTTGCCAAGCAAACATGCTGCACCTTAGGCCTCATCCACTACCATGTGCAAATCCACTCACGACTCTCCTCGCAAATAAAAGATAATGTTCTTACAATTGCACATATAATAAATAGAGTATGCTTCTATATCCTTCAAGGGAACATTTTATTTAGTTTCATATACATAGATGTGGATCTGTTTGCTCGACCCTTGATGATTTTGGATGTGTACGTTCTACGAAGAACTTTCTTTCCTTCTTTGAGAAGTTATGAGATGAACCTCAGGTTACGGGATGAACCTCCATTAGAGGCCCATCCAAAAAATATATTTTACTACAAACACAAGTTACATACGCCAAGTTTCATAGGAAGTTTTGGCATGCTCAATTACATTATCATGGTAAAACCTCCCCTCCTTAAAGATAATGTTGCCAGATGGCCTACACATGTATACACACCTTGACCCTACCTTCAGTTAAGCTCGTTCAACTTCTGTTTATCGGACTCCAAAATGAGTCTGCACCGTCACATTGGACACCATGTAGATCAGCAACCTCCTAGGCCTACCTTGAGCATGTGCATCCAAAGAAAAGGTAAGTAATGCCTTCTACCACTTCTCCCCATCTCCCACACATTTCATCGCACCCAAGAAATATCATGGCCTGCCTAGCTCTCGTCATCATTTGCCCTCTTCTCGTTAGCCACCGGAACACCCTTATAATCATGGGGCTCTCCATTCACATATCCTTGCAAAAGTTCCGAGACGCCTCATTAGTTATCGGCGTAACATGACCAGAGAAAACTTCGTAAGCTTTCTTACAATGAACACCCCACCTCTCCAACACCATGAATATCTGCCTTCAGAAGGTTCCTCCATCCTCGCCAGTTTGCTCGAAAACATAGAAATTCTTCCCCTCTCTAGTCCAACAACTCAACCACGAAAGTAATTTATAAACAATTTTCACAATACGGATAAGCTCTAGCTAATTGCCACGAACTCCCAAGAGCATCGTCTTGTAATTCTTCCTTTCATATTTATACAAGATAGAAACACTATATTATGCCTAATCAAGTGTTAAATCAACATGAATTCACCAATGAATACATGAGAAGACAATTAAGATTCATCTTCGTACTTCTCAATTGGATCCAGAATAATAATCAACCTATTGCTCACTACCCACAAATATCAACATAGCACATCCCCTACATGTTGCTAATAATCGAGATATTCATATTACATTGTGTAAATATATATGATATATATTGTTCACTTATGCCCATTATATTTTCGGGATCACTTGCCATTTTAAAACAGGAGAACTCGATGCCGATGAACGAATGTGCCAATAAGTTATTTCGAGGCTATGCAAAACTCTAGGCGGATGTATCTTATAGATAATAAAATGGAGAAACTTGTATCACGCGGAACCAACAGTTTGTTCATACTCAAGATTACGTTGATTATGTTTATTACTAATGAGTGTACACATCAAAATATCCTCCTAAAATGTCAGGTAGAATATTTGAAGGTTCACTTAGTTGCAAAGGAATTCACCCAAACATATGAAGTTTACTTTAAGACATCCTCCCTTATGGCACAACTTATTTATGTCAGAATTAATTCTTATTTGGTCGTAGGTTATCTTGAAATCAACAATATATTCTACTATGTTGATTCAAAGGAGGTGTGTTTGTCCCGACCTCATCCCCAGAGGTTTGAGGGGGATTACAGATGTGGATAAAAATGATTTATGGCTTAAAGCAAACTCTAACAATTAGTTCCTATGGAAAGAAACAAATGAACTATTATTCAGAGACTATAGAGCTCATTTATATAAAGGAAAATTCCTAGATGGGAAAATAACACAAGGGAAAATACGTAGAGGAAGGAAATAACATACAAAGAAAGGACATAAATACTCTTTCCTATGGCCCTCCCCCTCAAGTTGGAGCATAGGTGTCTATCATTCTCAGCTTGGAAAACTTCTGAAATGGCTCTCTGGCTAGAGCCTTAACGAATATATATGCATATTGTTCTGTTGAGATGACATGGGATGTGAAAATGAAGACATTCTATATCACGTCTCTAGTATAGTGGAAATCCATCTGGATGTGATTGATCCACTCATGGAATGGTGGATTGTTGGAAATAAATAATGGAGCATGATTGTCACATAGCAACTGGATGGGAAAAGGTGCATCAATGGCTAGGTCAGTCAGAACAGACCTAACACATAGCATCCCAGTGATACCTTGCACCATGGCTTTATATTCATATTCAACATTGGACCTAGCAACAATTTGTTTCTTTCTTTTCCATAAGACCAATGACCTTCAAATAAATATTGCAAATTTAGATGTCAATTTCCTCTTTTAGGACATCCGGCATAATAAGCATCTGCTCAGGTTGTCATCGCAAGGGGCGTCCCTTTTTGGAAGTGTAACCATGAGCCCAGCAAAGACTTCAAGTACCTTGAGATCATGGAGACTGCATGCATATGCAGCTGACGCGGGTGCTCCATAAACTGACTGACTTTGCTCACGGCAAAGGAGATGTTTGGTTTAGCGATAAACACATATTGAAGCTTCCTAACGTGTTCCATGTATCTCCTCATGTCTACCTCATATGTATTATCATCATTAAGTTCCATGTTGGGATCAGTAGGAGTCTTAGTACGTCTGCAGTCAATCATCTTAGTCTATAGAAGGAGATCAGTGGCCTACCTTTTAATGTTATCATTTTTGTTTTATCTGATTCCTGACAAATTCAAGCCTAAGAAAGTATCACGATTCTCCTAGGTCATTGCAGACAAACTGTTGTCCGAGGACCACATTCGCCTTACCGATCCCTTGAAAATCATCTCCTATAATGATAATGTCATCAACATAAGCCATAATAATGACAATAACTCGTGACGTAAGTGATATGCATCAGATCGTCTGAAGCCTTGCTACTCTATCAAGTCTAGGAGCTTTTCGATTCACGCTCTTCGACTTTATTTAAGGTCGTAAATGACCTTATGGAGCCAACATATCTTCTAACATCCCTCCCACCCAACAACGAACCCAGGTGGCTAATGCATATAGACTTCCTACAAGCATAGTACTAAATATCGTGATATATCACCTATATATTGAATATCGATGGGGAGGGGGGTTTGATATTAGCATGCATACTGGTTTACAAGACATCAACCGATATCTTGGAAGATATCGATGTATTGGCCAAATTTTGAAGACTGGAAAATAACGACCAAACTGAATGGTACCATCGATATTAGACCGATATAGCTCAATATCATCCTTTTTAAAAAATTTCGTCAATTTGTTTTGGATTTTGCTACTCCCACTATTTATTACACGTGATTTATAGATTTTGTTTCGCCCCCCTTTTTGCAACGAGGCCTCATTTTGAATGGTGGCCTTCACCCCTCCTTTTGCCAATGTTGATGAAAGATGATCAAGGAAAGTCTGCATACGTAAAGTATACATGTTATTATATTGATATTTAATAGTTGATACTTAGTATCAGTAACATACAACACCAACAACAAAGCCTAGTCCCGCATTAAGTGGGGTTGAGTACATGGATTTTTTACCTCCTTTCAGATCCATGTAGCCGACCCTACTTATAGTGGGAGAAGGCTTTGCCTTTTTTTCAGAACCATCTTGGGTCATTCTCGGGCTTAGATCCAAATAACTAAGATCCCTTCAGAAAGTCTCATTCAAACACTTCTTGGGCCTTCCCCGTCGTCTCTTGCCCGACTCAACATCCAAAATCTTGCATCTTCTAGCAGGTGCATCAGTCGACCTCCTTAGTAAATGGTCAAACACAATCTTAAGTGATTTTCTCTCATCTTATCCACTATCGAAACTACACCAGCTTTCATTCTGATCGCATCATTCCGAATCCGAACTAGTAAGTGTTAGTAATATAGTGATACAAAATCACATATCCACGATATGCTCCAATTGACATTGATTTTCTTTAGTTTAGTTAGAATGTTTTGTTTCTAATCTATTTTGATTCATTTTTTCGTTCAAAAATTATGATTATTATGAATGGCACTCTTTAAAAATAATATGTTATTATGCTCATTTGTTGTTCTATTTGATATATGGTATAGCTAAGCATTTTGTTTATACATAATATGCAATGTGATATAAAGCTAAGGTGTCAAATACATCTCCTTTATGTCTTTAAGTAGTTATTTTTCAATATTCATCATTTCCTTTCCAATACCTATTATCAGTCAACTGTCACCAATTAGCATTGATAGTAGTGATGTGTGTGATAAAATGTGCATTGATGTACTAATTACACCTCAGTCTTACATATAAGTGTGTATTTCTATGTTATTTATTGTTTTAAGAACTAAGATCTTAAATTTGCAAAAAAAAAATCGCGCAAAGAGAAGTAAAAAATTATAGAAGTAACAGAGCAAAATGAATATATAAGGAAAATAAAATTAAGCATGCAAAGAGATTACGAACATATTGCTCTTTGTAGATGCGTTTTTTCCTTCTAAAATCTATAGAAGTTATAGGATGTGTATTCTCAACGTCTTACCCACTTTTTCCTCAAAAAATTGCAAAAAATCACTTTTGCATCATTTCCGAGATTTCCAATGATACAGTCGATATACATCCCTTTTCGGTTCGTGACAGATATGATAACGACATCGATATTAATGTTGCCATTATGTCTTTATACAGAAAGGCATTGTTGACATCAAGTTGAGATCGTCCAATCTCTTACTATTGCAACAGAAAAAGGATCCGAAAAGTAGAGTGGGATGCCACAAGAAAGTGTCATCGTAGTCCACCATGTCTAAGTGAAACACGTGCCACAAGCTTGGCATTGTAGCAGTTAATGTTGGAGTATGTAATGGAGGGGTAATTGGATCCAAGATCCAATTACCCCCACTCATATTTAATCCAACACGAATGAGTGATGGGACTCCGATCTATATGTGGGGCTATCTAAGAAGCTCCACACCCCTTTTACTCATGGAGAAATTCTAATAGAAGATCCGATCCTTTGAGGCTTTCTCACATGGTTTCATCACGTTCCCTCACGGAGCAGGGTTCCCTGTAAAATCTCGTGCTCAATATTTTATTATTTCTTATTTATTGGTCCGCTTCCGCATTTCTAGATCTCCATGTCATTCCGAGTTTATGGATGATGTTAGAGTTTTTTGTTTCAAAAGTCAAGTTATGTTCAGATCCATCGATTTTGGGACGAACTCCTCGCAAGAATTGTCAAAGAAAAATGCCTCAAACATATGGCTTCTTTCTTAGAACCCTAGATCTGTCAAAGAAGGATTGACCTTAATGCGCCCCTCAGCCCAATTCTTGAATAAGAAGGAAAAGCCAAGAACTGGATGTGCAAGGAAGAACGTGTCCAAAACCATCAGAAGGCAATCTCCCAACAGATGGCAGTAAAGTGAGTAGCCATCACTTGTGCACTACCCCATCGGTGATCAAGTGGTGAAGCGCCCCCCCAGTTCACAGGGGGAGTGTTGATCCCAAGTAAAAAAAAGGAGGTGGTCACCTCAAGCGCACAACGGTTACCAAGCCTTTTCTCCTCTCCTCTCCACGTACGGTGGCACAAGATGGCCTCTCCCTTGCACACACCACCTCCAGACGAGTTAGCGGTGCTGCCCCAGCCAACCTCGCATCTCTAGGAGGGGGTGCACCTCCTCCGCAACAACTCCTCGTGCAGATACTCCGCAGGCGGCGCTACTCGGTGCATCGCCAGCACCTCCGCCTCCGAGCTCCTCTCCTAGGTCTCCTGTGATGGCGACAACGGCTTTCGAAATTGGGTTCCTCGAACCCTAACTTGTAGCAGACAGATAAAAAAGAGGTGGGTCGATTCCCCTCCATTTTTCTATTTCTTAATGGCCAAGTGGGTCATTGCTTCCAAAAGAAAAAAAAGCGGGGCGTGAAGTGTTTGAGCCCATTGGTTGCTGCAATCAAAAGAAAAAAAAGCCGTGTCTCTTAAAAAAAGAAAAGCGGCCACGCTAAAAGAGGGTTGCAATTTTGAGCCCCTATTTGGGTCGTTTCACAAAAAAGAGGTTTTAAAAAAAAAGAGGAGTCATACAAAAAAGTTGTACAACAAAAAAAAGAGGGGGAACAACCGAAAATAAAGACGACTACAAAAAAATGATTTGAGCAAAAAAGTACAAAAATGCATGTTTTATGTTGATTCTCCCTACTTGATCATCTATATTCCTATTCTACCAAGTATGAGAGAAAGGAGTGAGAGCGGGCATGCATTTTTTGATGTATTTACAGAATTCTACCGCTCGTCCACGACTGACAGACCATCACTCTAGACTACTACTACTATCATTCGTCTTCACCAAGCATCGACTACTCCGTCGATGTGTCTCTATCCCTGACTACTACTTCACGCAGGACCTTCTTCTTCTACAATGACTCTTCTCCATGCACGGCCCGCTATCACAGCGACTACTATAAACACGATAGAGGTACTTCTCGGTGACCTGAAAGTCGCAGACCGGTCATCGAGTGACATCTTCTAATATCAGCATACATATATTCTTCTGGAGATGTATCGTATAAAGATGTGTTGTATATTGTTAGGATATTTATCTCTTTATCTTTATTTCGTAATTCTTCATTTATTATGTCCGCTTTATGTAATTTTCCCTTGAAGCTTTTTTCATATATAAGAGAGCTCTAAGGTTACGATGAATACAACTTTTCATTTCACGCCTCTCCAAATGGTATCAGAGTGAGGGTCCTAGACTTGAGCATGTGCCCAAGATACCCCAACCCACCTAAACCGTAGCACACCTCACGCAAACGACCGTCGTCTGTCATTCCCACGCCACGCACAACCAGATCATCATTAGCAGCCCCTAGCGCACCTCGTGCAACCGGCCGCCACTGCCGACTGTTCACATGACGCGTATAGATGGAGCAGTGCAGTAGTTGTCGTTGTGCTGCAGAGCAGCGACATCAACAACCACTGCCGCTGTCGGACCGACAGCAGCAACCCATGCTGCTGCCGCTAACACCCTGTTGTGGAGCCCTAAGGTCGCTGCCTCCACTCTCACAGCCCTTATCGTCTTCTGCGAGCTCCATCTCCTGTTAGGTTTGCTTCTGGGTTTCTAGGGTGTGATTTGATCATCTAAAATCAACCTAGCTATCCAAAGAGGCCTCCAACAGATGGAAGAAGTTGTGGTATGAGTCTACACCCACAACCTTCTCGTATGTCAGCGTAGACGCAATTATTTCAGTTTGCAGCCAGTGTTCACGAAATCGGCCTATGTGGCCGCATATGCGTGTGTGGCACCTTCAGCGCACTGCTTTCATGAAGCCCTCAATTATGCGCCCATGTCTCTTATGCGAGCAGCATATGCCCTCTGTGCACCTGCTTTGGGTTAAATGTGATTTTTTATATGTAATTTTTTTATTATGATTTTCTATATATAATTTTTTAAGCCACCTATTTCATGGTATTGTTCTGAAATATGCCAAATGTGTGTGAAATGAGTGTTATAGTGTGATGTGTGCCACGTTTTTTTATTTGTGCAACATTTTTTAGTGTATGATTTGTGGCACTTATCAGAATTCGAGCATGTGACATAATTTGGATAATATTGCACCCTTATTTTACCCTTATTCCTTGCTTTTGCATGTATGCCAACCAACCATTCCCGGACCAATTAAATCTATCGTCAAAATAGCCGTATTGTGAAATGGGAGTAAACGTGCGAGGAAGAAAAAGGATAACGTACTAATAAATTAACAAACTAATTTAGTTAATTAATAGTTATTTTGAATGCAATATATTGATATATGTAGAGTTTGGTTCTTTTGATGGAGATTCAGTAATAAATATAACGACAGAGATAAATGACATTATCATTCAACAATAGAGGCATTTATACAAATATATATTCACATATATTGGTATACAAGTTGCAACAAAAGTCAATCCACCTAATTTATTATTAAGAAGCTCATCATATCATCGTATCGTGAATTTTAGTAGATATACAAAGTTACAAGTCTCACCTCCATATATTGGAGTTAACTAGTTAGAATATTGTTCCTTGAATATTTATGTTCTCTTATGCATTTTTAATTAGTACATAACTAATGTTATTTGTGTTAAATTTCAATTTTCTTTTGAATACTAGCATATTTTGGAAATTGTTGTCAACTATTATGTGTGCTAACTTTTCTATTGAAGTAATGATATTTGATTGATAGAGATTGTTTTGAGCTTTATATGAAAGTCATTTTTCTTAGATCTTCTATTGGACTACAATTATGCATGGTTCAGTTGTAGTCACTTTTGTATATATGTATTTATTTTTAAATAAAAAATTAGGAAACCGCATATACCCTGCATAATGCCCCCGCATAATGCTTAATCGCTATTCAGTGACCAGTCTGAACGCATACGCATTTTCTTTCATGAACCTCGTTTGCAGCCCCAGTCTTGGATATTGTTATCATCATGTAAGACAACAAAGCAAATGTTTCATCCATGGGTGCCTTCAAAGGTCCAACATCCATCGTCAAGATGGATGGAACGAATTATGAACTATGGGCCATACAGTTCATGAGCCAAATGCAGTGTAATGTCAAAAAGCACATCGAAGTGGATTGTCATTACACTCGTGATCTAGTTCAAAAGGGACTTATTTCCATCTCTCACATTGCTTCAGGTGACCATATTGCAGATATGTTTACCAAAGCTCTTGTTAGAGGTTTTTCTCACCGTTGTTGTTCCAAGTTGAGCATGATACATATATGCTCCAGCTAGAGGGGGAGTGTTGAGATATTTATCTCTTTATCTTTATTTCGTATTTCTTTATTTCTTATGTCTGCTTTATGTAATTTTTTCTTAGAACTTTTCTCCTATATAAGAGAGATCTAGGGTTACGATGAATACAACTTTTCATTTTACGCCTTTCTATATATTTTTTCTATTATTATAAGCTGCAGCTTTCAAAGCTCCAACTTGAGGGAGAGTGCTGGAGTATGTAATAGAGGGGTAATTGGAAATTGGATACAATTACCACACTCATATTTAGTCACGCATGGATGAGCCATGGGACTCTGGTCTGTCTGCGGGGCTATATAAGGAGCCCTACACCCCCTATATTAAATAAAAAATTCTAATAAAAGATGCGGCCTTTTGAGGCCTTCTCCTGTGGTTTAATCCCGCTCCCTCACGAAGTAGAGTTCAACGTAACATCCCATGTTCAATGTTTTATGATTTCTTATTTATCGATTCGCTTTCGCATTTCTAAATTTTAACTGTCAACAATGTCATATGCTCCATGCTTCACTGTAAAGACCCATTTGCAATCAACCACAGACGCCACTTATTGTCCTTCACAGCCTCCTGGTATGCGCGTGGGATTGTAAAAGTTGACAATCCCACCACAAAATTTCTGAAGTTCTCTAACAGACACCTAGTTAAACATGTCCCGAGATAGGGTACATAGTACAATGTATGATCTCTATTGGAGTATATACGTCATATGTAGTGATGGGTAATAAGATCCCTCCAAGATCCAATTACCATAATCGGTGGTTTAGTCTAACATCTACTATTTGTGGGACGTGGGGACCTAGTGGAAGCTATATAAGAAGCCCCACGCCTATTGTATCAGATGAGAAAAGTGAATAGAAAACATAAGCCCTTTGAGGCGTTCTCCTGTGGTTTCATCCTGCTCCTCACGGATTAGGGTTCCATGTAAAATCACAGTTTTCTTAGTGCTTATCATATTTCTCTGATATTACGCTTCTGCATTCTCAATTTCTAACATAGTATCAGAGCGGGTTCGATTCTCGAGGATTTTTATATTCTTTGTTTTTGTTCGAGATTTGATTCTAGGATTTTTGTTGAAACCCTAAATCATGATTTGGTCAAGATTTGATCTTGTGTTGTTCTTGAAGATTATTCTGAAGAGTATTATTTTGCATTATGCGATCAACTACAAGTTTTGAAGACCCGTATCATCAAGTTTAAGGGAAATCTAGGGTTCCCGGAACCCTAGTTCTGCTCAACATTATAAAGATCGTCTTCATCCTCCATAAAGCTACAACAAATTGTTGATTGGGTTTCATTTTTCGACTAGATGATAGAAGGAGCTACGAGATCTCTTCTTCCTTGTGCACATCTCCATGCACGATATCCTACGCTATATTCTCAAGAATCTCCTATCGAAGAAGGAGCATCCCAGTTCAATCAGCATATCAATTCAACATGCAAAGAAGATATGGGTTCCTCTTGAACCCTACATGCAAATGGTGCCGCCAATGTTTAAAAAAACTATTAGAAGGCCACCCTCAAGGTCTGTTCGAAGATGATACCAAGACGGCTACCCTACTTCGTCCATGACTCCCATCAACGGTGGCCAGCGCTGATCCCTCACGCCGCCACCCTCCAGATTATAGAGGACTCGCCAGGCGAAGACGCAACCCTTCAAACCGCACATCCTCATCGATGATCAGTCCCCTCCTTCACCCAATCCAAGGTGGCAGTGATCGAGAAGAAAAGCCACATAAGGCAGCGGTGACATGGACTTCCAAGCAGAGCTACCTAGCAACAGCCGAAGCCGATGAGGCTCCACGCTTGCGTCTGCAGTTGTAGTTGGCAGTGCCAATATAGAAGAAAAAGGTCAATCGAGGGACGATGGCGCATATCAAGTTATGGGTTCCTTTCGGGGAACCCTAAATAGAGAGTGCTTCTTCATTTTTAGCCCAAGTGGGCCGAGACTTGTATAAAAGGAGGAAAGAGCCCTCATTAGTATTGGGCCCAGAAAGATGGAGGGCCAAAGAAGAAGGGGTTCAATTGGACCGTGAGTTTTTTTATGAGAAAAAAAGGTGCGTACAAAAAAGGGAAAAGGTCGTACGCAAAAGAAAAAATAACGAAAAGAAAAGCCGTAAAAAAGAAACGGCTCATTACAAAAAAGAGAGGAAGAGACGGCTATTTAAAAAGGAAATAGTTGAGAAAAAAATATTTGAGTTTGATTTTCCCATCCTTTCATATCTTCTCCCAATTGGTCGATGTCATCTATTCCGACTAGTATGGGAGAAAGGGGGAGTATTACGTAGAGTTCTATAGATTGTTCAGAATCATAGTCTGCATGTCAGATTCAGACTCTACAGTTCATATTCAGACTCTACACGTTCATATTGTTTCAGAGTCTACAATTTGATATGCACATGTATGTGATCATCAGTTGTGAAGTCTCCATATTTGATATGGTCGGCTCAGGGCTTTCATGTGATCCATAGGAACTCCAGAGCAGAGATTGTTGGGAAAAAAGAGAGTTATATTTATTCCTTGAGCCCTAGACTCTCTTATATAGGGAGAGGTCTATGGGCAAATTACATATGGTAGACAAACGAAAAGAACAATAAATAAAAGATACAGAAACATAAAGTAAACTTCTACAGAGATCCCATTCACTAAGCCATTGTAGGCTAGGATTTTCGTGTGGTTTCATAGGGACTCCATAGTAGAGATCCCATTCTGAGCCAGTATGGGAGAGACCCATCTCCGACGAGGAAGCATTCATTCTCCATACTCCAATGACCGTGGACTCTGACGAGGATGTTTCCATGACTTTTTTTCAGTTCGGCCCTTCAGAGAGATGGAGTGGTTGCAGGCCAGAGTTCTCTAGGTGGAGACTCATTCTAGTTTCAATATCTCCGACAGACGCGGTACAGAGCATATGTTCTCCGACGAGGAGATCCAGTTCAACTCACACTTCGATCCTTTTGTTCCTCCTCACCAGCACGACATGAGAATCAACATCCTCGACGTCAACCGACAGTAGAATATGCGTTGAGTTGATATTGTATGTAGTGCCTTGTATTATGAGTTTGAGACTTCTTTCTATTTGTCCAAGCTGAGCATTGCATGTTCCAGCTTGAGGGAGAGTGTTGGAGTATATGTATCACATATAGTGATGGGTAATAGGATCCCTCCAGGATCCAACTACCACATCAAGTGGCGTAGTCCCACATCTACAATTTGTGGGACATGAGGACTCAGTGGGAGCTATTATCAGATGAGAAAAGTGAATAGACAACACAAGCCCTTTGAGGCGTTCTCTCGTGGTTTCATCCCGCTCCTCACGGAGTAGGGTTCCACGTAAAATCTCGGTGTTCTTAAGGTTTATTCTATTTCTCTGATATTACGCTTCCACGTTCTCGATTTCTAACAACCTCCTCTTCTGAAGTGCAATAGGATAGCACAGATACGTTGAATGATCAATCTTTGTATAACGATCTCCTAAGAAGTTGCACTCTCATCCTGCAAAGTCTCTTTCTGTATAGAAATATCAACAATACCATCAGTGCAAACCAAGCATTCAGAATTTAACTAGGTGTGTTTGATGTTAGGGAGGGCACATGAGCATGAGGTCAAGTGGTAATAGGTTTGTGAACATACACACGAGGTAAAGTTTATACCATACGGTGGAGAAACAGAAGGCGGATGTGGAATGTAAACCTTCTCGTCAGACTCAGGAGGTATTATCCTTTCACTTGTGGCAAAAAATACATGACATACTAAAAAAATGTGACGTCAACACTAGAGTAGTTCTTCCACCTGATATGATCAAAGCATCAATATCCTTTTTGCGTTCGGGAATAGCCAACAAAGAGTATTTGCAAATATGAAAGAGAGCTTATCACGTCCAGGAGTCAAGCGATGGATAAAGACCATACAACCAAAGACGCAAAGTGTTATAGAGAGAGCATGTCCTACGAAAAATGCAATTGAATATCGTTCCTAACACAGAAGACAAGACAAGTTGAGATAGCGAACAGTGAGGAGAACATCTCTCCAGTAGGAGTAAAGATTTTGTTAGAAGAGTCATGGTAACATCTAAGAGATGATAGTGTTTGTGCTCAACAACATTGTTCGGCTGGGAAGTGTAGGCACATGAAGGTTGATGAAGGATCCCAAGAGACTTGAAAAACTAAGAAAACTGACAGGTACAAAATTTCTAAGCAGTATTAGAGCGCACATATTTGACAATACCAAGCTTTCAAAAAAAAATTTGACAATACCAGAAATAAAATTCTTTATTTCTATTATAAAAGTTTCATAATAGGCCCAACGTCGGACTTATTTTTCATCACAATCATCTATGAAAGTTTGGAAAAATCATCAACAACTAAAAAGAACACGTGTCTAGTGATCAGGGACACGACTAGGACCCCAAATATCAAGATGCAACAACTTGAATAAAGAAGTATAAATATGACTCTGACGACAGATAAAATGCCTCTTTAATAATGTCGTATATTGTAGTATAGGAGGTAGATTTCGATTCGTCAAAGACCACAACTTATAATATGTGGCAAATAAATTTACTTGGCAAGTCCACCAAGGTCGAACACAGGGACACGAGCCTCCTAGTCTATTCATCGAAAATTATCGATTAACTCTTAAGCGATTAAGTTCTAAACCTAGGTCTTCCTATGCAAATTTAAAATCAAAATACGGAATGATATCGTTGGCCTTCCCGTCTGCCTTCCCCGTTTAGCTACCCGGGGTCTTGGTAGTGACTAACTAGCTTTACATACTCCTCGTAGGCTGATTTCTGATACTGAAGAGAACCACTTTCTTAGCTTTTTGGATAATTGGAGGCGTGGGGGTCCTACGGGCGGTTCGGGGGGGCTGGGCGAGAGGTGCACCGGAACCACCTACCCACTTTGTGTTTTTTTATTCCAGATGTTTGACATCTTTCTATGCACCTCTTTTCTGTTGGCCAACTGCCCTCACCTAGTCTCGCCTGCACAGTCTCATTTTCTTCCTCCTCTTGTGAGGATCGGCTTACCGGCCACTGGGACAGGGCCCCAGAGAAAAGAATAAGGTCTCTCGACTAGACGTCAGGGGTTCGTCATTGTTTTTGGCCCCTATCTTTCAACGGTTGATCAAGGTTTTTTTGTCAAAGGTGGATGCCCGCGTCCCCATAATGACGTCATCTTGCCCCGAGGTCTGTGAAGAAGCAGAGTGGATTGGAGAAGATCCTTTCTTTTTGATATATTTGATCTTTTGAAAACGGGCAAATATATAACATGCAAATAAAATGATGCAGAAATAAAGTGATATGCAAAGACATAATATTATGATGCATGTATTTTTATTTTCTTTTTATGCAATTAAATTGAGATGCATTGTATATGATATGCATGGAGATATGTATGTACAAATATACCCCAAAATAGACAAATCATTGAGCAATAAAATAAGATCGATTTCAAAGTCACATTGAGCAGTAAGGATGATTAATGGCATTTAAATAAAAGAGCAGGAGACACTATAGATCATCCAAAATTAGCAAATTTAATTAAGTGTCAAATCATGAATTAAACGATGCCATTAGATAGAAAATAAAATATGCAACACAATGAAACTGAAATCATTCGATTTGGAGTTAAAATGCTCGAGATATGATAAAAACAATGCTACGGGCATAAATGTAATAAAATGCATGAAAAATAAAGGACATATATCACAAATAGGTCCCTGAGGGACCTATTTGCTATTTCAAGAAGTCAGAGGGGCCCCTTTTATATTTTTTTTCTGAAGCGCAGGGGTATATGTGCAATTTATGAAAACCGGTTGGGCCCTTCTGCAATTTATCTAGGCGCGCACGTGATGCATGTGCGCTTGGACCTGGACGCAATTTGGATGAAGGACAGAGGTGTATGTGCAAATAATGCATCCCGCACGCGCCAGGCACGCGCGCGGGCTAGGCTCTAGGGACTGCAGCTTCGGGTGGACGTGTGGCATGTCCAGGGCGCTTCGGCGAATGGCTTGGGTCTCCAAGCCTGCAGGGTCGAGGGCACAACGTGGCTCCATCTGGGTCGTTGGATGGTCGCCGTGGGGGCGCCATCCAATGGCGCATGTGCTTCTCCTCCGCCAGAGGAGGGGCAACGGGTTTGGAGCTCTGTAGAGGTTGCCAAAGCTCCAATGTTCTCCTCTGTGCACGTAGAAGGTCGTTGTAGCATCGTGACCACCTGGCGATAATGGATGACGGGAGGAGAAGCAACGAGGGTAGTTAGAGGTGGCAGATGACGGAGCACCACCGGTGGTGGAGGTTGAGATCGGAGAGGGGAGCGAATTCCGGCTATTGAGTACCTATATGGGTTAGTATCATGGCCTCAAATTTCAGCAAAATTCGATCGAATTTCTGTCGAATATCGATATCCTGTTGAAATCAAAATTCGACCGAAATGGCCGAAATATGGGGGCCCTAGTACAAAAAATGACTGAAATGACCGAAACACGGTGTCTCCATCTTCATTTGTCTTCTCCCAACTTGGTCGATGTCATTATTTTCCAACAAATATGGGAGGAAAGGGGAGAATTGTGAAGAGTTTTTCGGCTATGAGTCAAAATTTTCAGATTCCAGGTAATATTCAGATTTTCCCAGGCCAATTTTTCAGACTCTACAATTCAGTTTTTCATATTCAACTATTGTTTTCCGAGTCTTCAGTTTGATGAGCACATGTTTGCCGTCACTTTTTCAGTGGTCCCCATCTTTTATTTTGGTCAGAGTTTTCATATGTTCCATTAGGGACTCCAGAGTAGAAATCCCATTCCCTATGCCATGTGGGCTAGGGTTTTCATATGATTTCATAGAGACTCCAGAGTAGAGATCCCATTCTCTGAGCCAGTATGGGAGAGACCCAGTTCTCTGACGACGAGAATTTTTCAGACTCCATTCTCCAGCGACTGTGGGCTCCGACGAGGATTGTCTCCACGGCTTTTTCAATCAACCCTTTCAGAGATGGAGTATCCACATGATGTGGCGAGCTAGAGTACTCCGATGAGGAGACTTATTTTCAGTTGCAGTGACTCCGACAGGCACAGTACAGAGCACATGCTCTCCGACGAGGAGATTCAGTTTGACTCACACTACATCCCATTTGTTCCTCCTCACCTGCACAGTGTGAGAAGCAATGTCCTCGACAACAGCCGGCAGTTGTGCGCGTTGAGTTGATATTTCCTGTAGTATCTTGTATTGTGAGTTTGAGTGATTTCTTTCTGTTTGTCCAAGCTGAGCATTGCATGCTCCAGCTTGAGCGGGAGTGTTAGAGTATGTGTCACTTATCATGTAAGATGGGTGAATGGATCCTTGCAAAATCCATTTACCACATCCAGAGTTTAGTCTCACATCCACCAATGGTGGGACTTGAAGGGTATACGGAGGCTATATACGAAGCACATGCTCTCCGACGAGGAGATTCAGTTTGACTCACACTACATCCCATTTGTTCCTCCTCACCTGCACAGCGTGAGAAGCAATGTCCTCGACAACAACCGGCAGTTGTGCGCGTTGAGTTGATATTTCCTGTAGTATCTTGTATTGTGAGTTTGAGTGATTTCTTTCTGTTTGTCCAAGCTGAGCATTGCATGCTCCAGCTTGAGCGGGAGTGTTAGAGTATGTGTCACTTATCATGTAAGATGGGTGAATGGATCCTTGCAAGATCCATTTACCACATCCAGAGTTTAGTCTCACATCCACCAATGGTGGGACTTGGAGGGTATACGGAGGCTATATACGAAGCCCCAAATCTCTTGTATCAAGTGAGAAAGGTCAATACAACATATAGCCCTTTGACATCTTCTCCTGCGGTTTCATCCCGCTCCTTAGGGAGTAGGGTTCCACGTAAAATTGTGTGTTCTTAATGTTATATTCTATTTTTCTCTAATCAAGCTTCCACATTATATTTTCTAACATGCTCTCCGACGAGAAGATTCAGCTTGACTCGCATTCCATCATGTTTATTCCTCCTCACATGCACGGTATGAGAAGCAACGTCCTCGACAACAGCCGATAGTTGTGCGCGTTGAGTTGATATTGTTTGTAGTGTCTTGTATTGTGAGTTTGAGTGATTTCTTTCTGTTTGTCCAAGTTAAGCATTGCATGCTCCAGGTTGAGGGGGAGTGTTAAAGTACGTATCACTTATCATGTAAGATGGGTAAATGGATCCTTGCAAGATCCATTTAACACATCCAGAGTTTAGTCACACATCTCCAGTGGTGGGACTTGGAGGGTCTCTGGAGGCTATATAAGAAGCCACAGACCTCTTGTATCCAGTGAGAAAGTCCAATGCAAAATATGGCCCTTTAAGGCCTTCTCCTGTGGTTTCATCCCGCTCCTTATGGAGTAGGGTTCCACAGACCTCTTGTATCCAGTGAGAAAGTTCATGCATTCTTAATGTTTTGTTCTATTTTTCTCTGATCAAGCTTCCGCGTTATATTTTCTAACATATACGGTGGCAAGAATACCCCATATCGCCTTTGTTACAAGATGAAGCATCGATTATCTTTATTGTAAGAGTACCAAAGAGCCAAACATGTTCCCATACATTTGTTTTGATTCTATGAAGCGTTTGCTTCAATCTTGTCAGTCGGCTCGAGTTTCATCAAGATATGTTGTTTATTCATGTTCTCCATAATGCTTACGAATTTCATCACTCGTAGATGGCCCCATCCATCTTTCCGTTGGGATAATGGCCTTTGAATACCCCATAAGCCGGAGATGGATGCATATCAACCTTGTCTTCTACCATGATGAATGAAGGAGAACGGGAAAGACACAACCGAGTGATAAAACGATCCAGGTTTTGCCCACAATATGTCAAATGAAAGAGAATGAAATAGGCTACACAATGGTCCAAAGTTCAAAATTATATGATAAATAATGTGGAATATATTCACCAATGAATGCAAGGGTACGATTAAAATAAAATAGTTGGAGACACTTCACTTAGCTCCTCAGAAGAACCATTTTGTGATACTCCAATATCCGCTTCTGTATCTGTGTAAAATACCCAGAGCATGGGTTTTCATGTAATTCAAGGTTTCAAGGGGGCGTAGGCGTAATTAGTCCAAATCACATGCCATCAAGCACATGATTTCTTTCTTTGATCATGTGGCTGAGAGAAGTCTTATCTGCTCTAATCTGGCGGATGTGATTCCGCAACGTATCCTGCGCTCACCCCTCAGATGCTGGACGGACCAATCATTGTACTTTATGGATGCCTTAACAATCCAAATAAGAAAGGGCCCTCCTAATCAGACGACATTTGTAAGGACGGAGAGGGTCCCTTCTCCTTCTTTGGTTGTGAGGATGCCAGATGGCTTTCCAGCAAGGCTAACTTCCGATGTTCAGCAATGATCCTGTCATCCTGAGGCCTGGAGCTCCTTCATTGGCTTGTGAATTGCGGTGGATAGGTACCTGGAGGCAGTGTTCACGAAAGCGGCATGTGCGACCGCATATGCGTATGCGGTGCCCTCAGCGCACCGCTTTCATGAAGCCCCCCATTATGCGTCCTGTACGCTTATACGGTCTGTGCGGCCGCATACACATTTTTTTATTTGTTTTCTATTTTTTTAATTTGTGCCACAATTTTTTTGTGTTATTTGTGCCACATTTTCCTTGCTTTTGCATGTATGCCAACCAAGCATTCCATGATCATTTAAATCCATCGTCAAAGTAATTGTACTGCGAGATTGGAGTAAACACGCAAGGAAGAAAAAAAATAATGTACTAATAATTTAGCAAACTAATTTAATCAACTAATAGTTATTATGAATGCAATATATTATATGTAAAGTTTGGTGCTTTTGATAGAGGATCAGTTATAAATATAACGACAAAGATAAATGACATATATTCAACAATAGAGGCATTTTGTGTGCTAACTTTTCTATTTTGTTGATTGTTGTCATTTATTTTGTGTGCTAACCGTTCTATTGAAGTATTGATATTTGATTGATAGAGACTGTTTTGAACTCTGTGAAAGTTATTTTTCTTAGATCTTCTGTTGGACCACAACTATACATAAATTTAGTTCTGTTGTAGTCACTTTTGTATATATTTATTTATTTTTAAATAAAAATTAGGAAACCATTTAGAACCGCATACCACTTAAGCGTTATTCAGTGACCTGTCCGAACGCATACGCATACCACTTTCCTGAACCTTGCCTGCAGGTATAATGGTTGGTTCAAGCACTAAGGCTCGACCATACCGTGATGCACATATAATGGGGCGGAGCTCCCTGTGGTGGCGGAGATTAGAGCTAAGGGGTGTGAGGGTTTGAGAAGAGGTAGTAGAAGAAGATGTAGTGATTTCGTCAGTCGGAGCGATTGGATTTGGGCAAACGTGGGAGAAGATGAGAACAGGGAGTTGTAGAGAGTAAGAGACCGAGGTGTTGTTGTCACCAGCACCCTCATCTTTCTCGCTCTCGCTCGCTCGTTTAGGAACAATGGTTGATGGCGGATGATTTGCAAGAAGATAGAGAGGTGTTTATATAGGGAGAGGAGAGGTGTGAAGGATCATGGTGGTGTGGGTTTGGAAGGGATAACATGGGAAGATACGTTTGGATCTCATGGGGATAATGGCCGTTCTGAGTTGGGTATGAAGTTGGTTAATTATTATGGAGTTCCTTGGGGGAATAGGACTGGGTTGAGTTCCTACGAGGAAGAAGGGGATTAGGTGAAGGGAAGTTGGGTAGAAATGAAAGGGAAGGAGAGGATTGGATTAGGACACAAGAGTTGACCTGAAGGTCAACAGGGGTTGTCTTTGATTGGCTGGGAGTATGAGAGGAATATAGGGGGAGCGTGGCTGCGTGGGTGTATTAGAGTAGGGGCAAAAGAATGAGCGCCATGTGGCGCTTAAACTATTTGATCATGCCTAATATGCATAAATAAATGATTTGAAAATAGAAATAATCTCAAATGAAAATAGTGATGTAAAGAAAAGTTGTAGATCTTAAAAAGATCGAAAAATACTCATTTAGAACTTGAAAGGAAATGGAATCCGAAATGAAAGATATGAACTTCGTATGATATTCTATGTATATAAAATATCAATTTTTTGAGTTTTGTAATGTTTATCTGGTTTTTTGTGGATGAATAGGCACGCAAAAACTATATATATAATGTTCAATAATGTAATATGCATGGATTTTATTAGTATTATTATGGATTTTTATAGGGTTAAGAAAATGTAAGAATAAAATTAGGAAGTTAAATATGTACAAATAAATAAGTCAAAATGCACAATTCAGACCCTCTCTTTTTTACGACTTTCTGATATTTTTATATTTTTATTTTTATGTAATAGTTAGATCATGAGATGAAATAGAGAAATGAAAAGGAAAAAAATGAAAAGGATTAAATATGTACAAAAAATAATAAGGTGAAGTCAGCACATACAAATACAGTTCGATCCTAAAACCCAAGTTTCACATATGAACTCCGATTTCTTTTGATTTTATTTTGTTTTGTCAATAATTAAATACGCACTAACTCAAAAGTAAGGGTTCATAAAAAACTTTATGTGAGAGATGTCAGTGTTTACGGCTTTTCAGTATCAAACAATGGTTCAGGTTTATTTCACATATATACAGTTAGTATTTTTTAGGATTTTTCAATGGTTAATATGAGTGATATGTGCACAATGGAATTGATTTTATTCAATTTGGAGTGAGCATGAATTAACTAAAAATGATGAAGTTAGTCGAATAGAAACAAGTGAATACGAATGCAGTCTGAAATGCCAATTTATGCATATTATTTATAGGTGTATGAATGCTAATTATGAATTATAAACATCTAAATGCACTTAATTACTCAGGATGGAGCTCTATTATCAGCTAATTAAAGTGGTGAATCACATATTCATCACAGACTTAGTGCGCAAACTTTCCCATCACCTTTGTTGGCGCTCTAGGGTAGGCGAATCGATTGAGATAGCTGAAATTGTCCTGAACTATACCAAAATCAACATGCAATAGTGCCAAGAGAAGTTGCACACATCTCTAGGAGCATTGTTGGTCGCACACTACATGGTGGTGCAGGGCATTGTTAGGAGCACTTCTTGAGGCCAGAGGCGACATTGAGCATTGCCAGACATCTGCAGTGGTGTTGTGATCGCTGCTAGGCACTGTTAGGGCCCAACGTGATGTAGTGCACTGCTGGGAGGTCCCAAGATGGCATGGAGACTGAGGTGGGTGCGCACGAAGCCCAAGGAAGAAGAGGGGGTGCACAAGATCCAAGACAAGGAGAGAGGCCGACAAGCGGGGATTTATGGTATCACAATGATACTAGAGCTTTGATCCAAGGTCATCGGTCCAATAACATGCGGAAAGAAACGAATAAATTGTTTATTCAGAGACCATAGGCTCCTTTATATAGAGGAGAAACCCTTGATGGAGAAACAATAGAAAGGGAAATACATATAAAAAGGAAAAAACATATAAAAAATAACATAATATTTCCTATAACAATTCCAGCGATGAAGTAGCAAATGGATGAGGATAGAATTCAACAAGTTTGTATAACAACATTATGTTTTTATAGAGAAGACCAACCAATACCATTGTCCTTGATGTCTTTGTTGATAAATGATTATGATAAGGAACAATCATGTAGGATTGAAGAAACTAATAATTTTCTGTAGAAAATTTTATTTATAGGGTCTTACATGCGTAAGAAATTTCCCCCATAACTAACACAAGACTCCAAGGGGACAAGGCTTTTCTTAAGGAAAAATGTTTTGAGACAATTAAGGTTGGTCTTGGACACTAAGTTACCGTCAATTCCGATTGATGTCAAGAATAAAGTCAAAAATGTGTATTACCTGCCCTTTCAAGATATTAGATGACATCGTAATATCATGGGCAAGCTTAGCTATCTTATTGTTACTAGGCATGATATTAGTTTAGTCGTATAAAAAGCACACCAAGTTATGGGCAATCCATGCTATATACATTAGCGCATATCCTAATATTGACGATAAAAGATTACCTAAAGATGCAACACTACCACTGGTTTTACCGTCTTTATGGAAGGTAGTCATAATGCATAGCAAGAACAAAATGGTTGATATTGTCTTCATATTCTTAAGTTATGAGGTAATCACTCTACTACATATATTGCATTGAATCATGTTTTCCATGGATAAATGGAGCAAATTGAAGTTGATGGTGACTTTATCTTTGAGGCAGATGGGAAGATTCGGACCCCATTATTACATAGGTTCAACTCCAAATTGTTGATAATGCTCATTGAGCTCTAAACACATTTTCAGTTGAGATGTCTACGCCACAACTTGAGGGGTAACAAAGAACATGCTCTTTTGTGGGTTTTGATATTCAGTTTTTCCTATTTTTATTTCTTTCTTGTTGTTTAGTTTCCGCGCACTCTTGGTGCTTTCTATCTAAAGAGGAGCATGGTTCAATAAATAATCAAGCCATTCATTCTTTTTTGGGATGGGGGGTGGGGGGGTGCAAGCGGAGACCTGGGGGGAGAGGGTTGCGGGTCTCTGAACTTGGGCTTGAAGGAGATTGGGAGGGGGGGGGGGGGGGCAGAGACGCGGGGAGGCGGAGGGGGTTGTGCTAATGGCGGGGATGCGGTGGAAGGGGGTGTGCCGCAGGCAGAGACGGGATGGAGGGGGGTGGTTGCGGGCAAAGACACGGGGAGGCGGAGGGGGATGTGTTGCAGGCGGGGATGCGGCAGGGGGGGGGGGGTGTGCTACAGGCGGGGATGCGGCGGCGTGGGGTGTGGGGGGGACTACAGGCAGGGAGGCAGAGGGGGGGTGGAGACCGGAAGGGCTGGGGGCCGGGCGAGGAAGGGGCGGACGAGGTGGTCGGAGGTGGGTGCCTGAGGGATCGAACGGGGAAGAAGGGAGGGAATAGTGGCCTTATTTGTAGATAATGAAAATTTAAAGGGTGTAAAATATCAAACACTTTTGGATCTGCATAATGCCATCTGATTATAAATATGATGTCTTTTGAAGGGTAAAATTGTCAACATATAACTTTTTTCGTTAGAGTTAACGGATAACTAGGATGGAACTTGACACAGGGTTATGCCGTGTAAAGGTCAAGCATTATTCAGGGTCTTCGGTGTAATTCGTGATTATCGAGGGTTCCTAGGGTAATTACGAAACTACTCAAGATTATGGGTGTAAATATCCCTTCTTTTTTACATACTAGCGTGCCCATATTTTTCTCATATTCTAAAAGGCGGTAGGAGGCAAGCTCAATAAGGGGGCATTTGGATAAAGGCCGGAAAAAATGTTATCTGGTGCCAGGTGGATAACCCTTTTATGTGTTTTGGTGTTTAGATAGAGGGTTTGTTGTGATATCTTTTTATTGAAGTTTGGAAAAACGAGTAGAAGTTGAGTATTATATAAACTTTAGATGATAAGATTACACAACATTTTTTTGAAATAGCAGAAAGAGAAGTGAATAATTTGATTTGATATGCTAAATGAAAGAAATAGTGGTTGTCGAGTATGTCCCACATGAGAGGGAATAGAATATAGCATACAGGGCCCACTGGGATGGAAAAGAGGAGTTTAGTGGAAAACCTGGGGGGAAACCCAGTGTTTGGGGGAGAGGGCCAAATTCCCTTGGGTTTTGCCCAAATCAAACGTATCCTAATTGTTTTCAAGACGGCTACAAACCAGAGTGTTCGTCTCAGAGAACATTTGTTTAAGCGCGGACTGGACTTGGCTCTTTTGAGCATGTCCTTTAGATCAAAGGTTGGAGGATGTTTTGCAATTGTCGAGTTTTCTAGCTACAGTAGATGAATTGCCAGATGGGAGAGATTCAACGGTCTGGTGGGATGGCCATTTCTAAGAAAGCATATAAGGCTATGTGTCCATCCGTAACTTTTGATCCAGGCACACATGTGCTGGACTGTGCATATCTATGGAAACGGGAGATTCATATGCATATTAATGTTTTTCTTTGGTTGCTCAAACGTAGACAGATTATGGTGGTGCACATATAGTGAGATTTTGCTAAGGGGTCAATGCAAGATGCATGCATTGTGAGGAAGACCCAGAGGACGTCAACCACATTTTACTCTTGTGATGGTTCAAGGTGAGCATGGAAGGAGGCGAGTATTATTGGCATGAACTTGGGGGTGCTAATTCATTTTGAGTATCGAATGGTGGTAATTGGACAGAGTCAAAGAATGGCAAACTTAGGGTCATCGCCCTAGTCTAAGTTATTTGGCTAATAAGAAAACAGAATGTTTTCAAACAGGAAAAGTATTATATGAAAATTGTAATTGAATATACTAGAGCACTCGTTAAGGCCCAGTCAATGTAACCTTATGTACCTTATTTATAATGTACTAAGCCTTCTCCCACTACAAGTAGGGTCGGCTACATGGCTTCTTGCTCAAATCCATGTTGAAAGATTCGACTATTCGTTACGTTGGCTGTCGACTACCTAATGCAACCCCTGCAAGAGTGGGATTTCAACTCTGGTTTTTCGTGTGGCCGTCAACTAATGGTCTTATGTACCCTATTTACTTTTAATAAAATTCTGAGTTAGGTTTTGCAACTTCAGCGTGTGCACACCATGATTCCTCAAAAAAATGTGTCGGGAAAAATAAGAGAGTTTCTTATTCCATAAACCATGGGCTCTCTTATATAGGAGAGTAGCCTATGGGTAAATTACATCAAGAGCCCATAAGAATATAGAAAATATGAAACAATACACATAACATAAATTATAGCTCTACACTCCCCCTCAAGATGGAGCATAGATATCGATCATGCTCAGCTTGGACGAGCACTTCTGGAATGGTCCTCTAAGTAACTCCTTGGTAAAGATATCTGCAGTTTAGTCCCCTGAGCTAACATGAGATGTAGAAATACAACCCTTCTGAATCATACCTCGTATATAGTGACAATCAACCTCAATGTGATTGGTTCGTTCATGAAATGCTGGATTATTGGGGCAATAAATATAGCAGCTTGATTGTCACATTCCAGAGCAATAGGAAGTGGGACTTCTACATATAGATCTGTAAGAACATCTTTCACCCACATCATCTCTGTACTAACCTGGGCCATAGCCCTATATTCAGACTCAGCACTGGATCTGGCTACAACAGTAACAGTTTGCTTCTTGCTTCTCCATGAGACAAGAGAATTTCCAACATATACAGCAAATCCAGTGGTGGACTTCCTATCCTTGGGACATCCTACGTAGTCTGCATCTACGCATGCTGAGATAGTAATCTCCTTGTCTTTCTTGAACAATAGACCTGCACCTGGAGATGATTTAAGATACCTGAATATCATATGTATAGCATCCATACGTACCTGACGTGGTTGTTCCATGAACTGGCTCACCTGACTAAAAGCAAACGAAATATCGGGTCTGGTAGTGGTAACATAAAGAAGTTTTCCCACCAGATCTTTGTATCTTCACCTATCCACCACATCCGTGTCATCATCATATAGTTTTATGCTCGGATCCATAGGTGTAGTGGCTGATCGGCATCCAAGCATTCATGTTTCGCTCACCAAGTCAGTGACATATTTCCTCTGGGTCCTCACAAGTCCATGTGGATTTCTGACGAACTCCAGTCCTAGAAAAAATCCAAGGACTCCAAGATCCTTGGTGACATTCACGACCCAGCATTTCTTTCACCCTTTGAATTCTTTTTACATTGTTACCTGTAATAAGGATATCATCTACATACACCATAATTGCAATATTACCTCTGGATGTTTTCTGTATAAACAGGGAATGATCTACATTGGAACGTTTATATCCCTGTTTTTCAAACAAGTCTGACAGCTTCTGGAACCAAGCTCTAGGGCTCTGCTTAAGGTCATAGATGGCCTTATGAAGTCTGCACACCTTAGAACATTCCCCCTCAACAGCAAAACCAGGTGGTTGTTGCATGTAGACTTCTTCATGCAAATCACCATATAAAAATGCATTCTTAACATCTAACTGAAATAATGGCCAATCACGAATAACCGCAATAGAAAGAAGGAAATGGCGAGCAACCGGCGAGAATGTATCAAGATAATCCACCCCATATGTCTGTGTAAACCCACAGGCAACCAGGCGTGCCTTGTATCTGTCAATGCTGCCATCTGCATTCTGCTTAACTGTGAAGACCCACTTACAGCTCACTGTAGACACACCGGTAGGTGCAGGGACAAGGCTCCAGGTACCTCTTGACTGAAGAGCAACCATCTCTTCTTCCATAGCTAAGCGCCATCGACTGTCCTTCAATACATCTTGGTAATTCCGTGGAATATCCATGGTAGATAGTGCAATAGAAAAACTCCTAAATTCACCAGATAGACGATCAAAAGAAACCGTGGATGCTATAGGATATGACACGCAACTACGCTTATGTTTTCGAAGCGCAATAGGTAGATCCAAATCACTTGCATCATCATCTGTCCTCTGTAACACAGCCTGCTCAGGTAAATCATTAGATCCATCATTAGAAATTATATTCTCAGAACATACCTCAGGCGAGCTAGATGATGAGCGGTGACCATGAGCAGAAGCAGGCCGACGGGTATAGTGGAGTGGCAATGGGGGTACAAGAACTGTAACAGGAGGTGCAGGTGATGGAGGAAGTGGTGGAGGTGCAGTTGTAGGTGAAGGTGGTGGTGGTGGTGGCATGTATATGGCTTCATCAGTGTCTGAGGATACCAACCGATCACCTGTAGGAGAGAAGTACATAACAGATTCAAAATAGGTGACATCGGCACTAACAAGGTATTTCCTGCGCAATAGATCATAACACATGCAGCCTTTTTTGTCCTGGAATACCCAACGAAAACATACATGACAACCTTAGGAGAGAGCTTGTCAATACCTGGAGACAACTGGTGAACAAAGGTAACCGAGCCAAACACACGTGGGGAAAGTGAGAACACTTCTTTTTCAGGAAAAACCAAGAAGAAGGGAATCTTCTCACCTAATACAGACGAAGGCATGCGATTAATGAGATAACATGCCGTTAGGACAGCATCACCCCAGACAGAATGAGGAGCACGACTCTGTATGAGAAGCGTCCTGGTGACATCAAGCAAATGACGATGTTTCCTTTCTGCAACTCCATTCTGTTGGGAAGTATAGGCACAGGATGTTTGGTGGATAATTCCTTGTGTTGAAAAATGATTTAAGAGAGTATGAGTACAAAATTCCAAGGTATTATCACTTCTCACAATTTTCACAGACGCAAAGAAGACATTACGAACTTCATTTATGAAATTTATGATAATATTCCTAGCTTCAGATTTATTCTTTAATAAAAAGACCCACGATAGACGAGAAAAATCATCCACAATGACAATATAAAACCTGTGTCCCTGATGATCAGGAACACGACTGGGACCTCAAATGTCAACATGAAACAACTCAAACTTGGAGCTACTGCTCCGACTCTGACGACTGGGAAAGGTAGACCGATGATGCTTTCCCAACTGACAAGCCTCGCATTGGATGGATGTGTGAGGCGAAACCCGGGGTAAAATACGACACAATTTCCAAAGCGGTAGATGGCTGAAGCGCAAGTGCCACATGAATGGAGAGACAGGTCCAGCAGGAAGAGAGGAGATTCCGGCATATGGAGTCTGACTGAGGCGATATAGTCCACCCTGCTCATAGCCACGCTCAATCACGTTGCCCGTACCGTAAGGATGTCCTGAAAAATGAGAGAAGATGGATCAAAAATTGCCGGACAATGTAAATCCTTTGTAAGTTGGCTAATGGATAGCAAATTCATAGAAAAATCAGGTGTGTGCAGCACATTCTTGAGGTGCATAGATGGTGTCAGGCGAATCTCCCCCTAACCAGTAATCGGGGAGTGCGTCCCATTAGCAATAATCACAGTGCGTCTTGGAGGAACCTGTCGGTAGGCTGTAAGTAGACCTCGATCACCACACAAATGATGTGTGGCACCAGAGTCCATAATCCACTCTAAAGTATCAAATCCACTACTGATAGTTAATGCATAAGTACTACCTGAGGTACTGGTGGATGCAGAAGCAGCAACATCAGAATGACTCTCAGAGGCAGGCGCTGATGTAACAGGACCGGATGGAGGTATAATACCCCTCAGACGAGCTACAAGATCATCAAATCGTTGATCCAAAGAAGATTCAGATGAAGGTTCAATATGTTCAGCTACTCGTGCAGAAGCAGGAAATCCATGTTTGGAATAGCATGTGTCCTCGGTATGTCTAGAACGATGGCAGAAAGTGCATGATGACCGAACACGACTCCCTCTACCTCGAGGTCCACGACCACAAAACTGATGATGGCCCCCACGACCTCGAGATGCTGCCATAGCTGAGGCGGTCTGATTGGCTGCAGATGAAGGAACAGTAATACGACTCAGTCTGTGAAAGGCTTCCTCCATCGGAGGAATAGTGGAATCTGCCAAGATCTGGGAACGTGTTGCCTCGTACTCTGGATCAAGGGCTGCCGGGAAAACACCAACCATAGTGGCATTTCGGTAGGTCTTCTGTTGCTCAGGAGTGGTTGTAAGAGGCATGAAGCTGTAGAGCTTGTCAAACATTCCACGTAAAGACGTATATAATGAGTGTAGAGGCCATCCATTCTGCTTGATTGTAAAGATGTCATGCTGGAGTTGCAGAATCTTCGTCTCATTCTTTGCCTGTGAATAGGTAGCAGCCAGAATATCCCACATTGCTTTTGCAGTGGCTGATGGAAAATATCATTTGCAATCTCAATTGCTAACGTTCCTGATAGCTAAACCTTGGCGTATGCATCATCTGCCTCTCATGAGGCATTGACCCCAGTCTTCTCAGCAGGCTCTTCCTCAGTAAGAATGTGCTTCTTACCGGTCGATTTCATCATACTCATGAATTGCATTGCCCACGGTTCGTAATTTGACCCATCCATCTTCACAATAAGCGCAGGACCTCTAAAGGCGCTTGTAGATGGAATATCTGCCTTGCTTTCTGACATGATGATAATAGAAGACTAGGGTTGTAGACTGAAGATATGATTGTCTACACTGACATTCACGGGTTCGGTTGCATGTGTAGACTCAAGCAACCAAACCCATTAACGTGGAGACGCGGGCGAAAGTCTCCTAGATGATGAAGATACCTTAGGTTTGGCCGGACCCTAGGACGTGGAGCTGCGCGCAAGACCTAAGAGGCCCAAAGGGGGAGAGACGATGTACACTGCACGCGAGGTACGTACAGCACACGAGGCACGAGGCGAAGGGGTAGCGCGCGAGGCCGAGTCATGACGCACGGATGGCCGAGGGGAGCACGGAGAGGCGCGCGGGGCCGAGGGGCGCGCGAGAGGCGCACTGAGTGACGAGGGGCGCACGGAGGGGCGCACGACGCACGGAGGGGCCGAGGGGCGGCGCAGGGCCGAGGGCCGAGGGGCGGCGCGTGGAGGGCTTGGAGGTGGGGGCTAGGGTTAGGGTTTGGTTCGAGAACTCCGGTCTAGGACCGTCGCTCTGATACCATGTTGGGAAAAATAAGATAGTTGTCTATTCCATAAACCCTGGGCTCTCTTATATAGGAGAGTTGCCTATGGGTAAATTACATCAAGAGTCCATAAGAATATAGAAAATATGAAACAGTACACATAACATAAATTATATCTCTACAAAATGTGTTCAAAGCAAATGGAGGAATTTATAAAAAAAATTGTAATTCCAATATGTCTAACTCTAACGTTGTTTATGAAAAAACTTATGGACGAGGTCAGCTTCTAAGGGCACCAAAAAATATGAGAAAACTAGTGATGTAATTAAGTAGCAAGAGCCATGGTTCAAAATATTGTGATATGTCGATGATATATCAATATTGACAGATGTGGGGTATCAATATTACCATGCATATTCTTTCCCATGTTAATGACCAATATATCGGCAATATGTCATCTTGTATCGGCAATGTCAACGAAATATGAAGCTTCCAGTGTAAAACTTCCACCATTTCGACTGATACCATTGATATTGTTGGAAGAAAAAAATGTGTTGTATTCCAAAGAAACCTATATATAAATATCTCCACACTCCCCCTCAAGATGGAGCATAGATATCAATTATGCTCAGCTTGGAAGAACACTTCTGGAATAGACCTCTGAGCAATGGCTTGGTGAAGATGTCGGCAATCTGCTCTCCTGAACTGACATGAGAAGTAGAAATCAAGCCCTTCTGGATCATATCTCTAGTATAGTGGCAGTCTACCTCAATATGTTTTGTTCTTTCATGAAAAGAATGATTATTAGCAATGAATAACGCGACTTGATTATCACATTGTAGCTGCATGGGTAGAGGTACATCCATATGTAAATCTTCTAACACAACTCGAACCCACATCATCTCAGTATTTGCTTGTGCCATGGCCCAACATTCAGATTCAGCACTAGATCTAGCCACTACTGTTTGTTTCTTGCTTTTCCAAGAAACCAAAGAACTTCCCACAAACACTGCAAAACCTGAAGTAGACTTCCGATCCTTAGGGCATCCTGTATAATCCGCATCAGCACATGCAGAAATAGAAATGTTTGTTTCTTTTCTGAACATCAATCCTGTGCCTGAAGACGACTTTAGATACCTTAGTATCATGTATATGGCATCCACATGTACTTGTCTAGGTTGATCCATGAACTAACTCATCCGACTCACTGCAAATGCGATATCAGGTTTAGTGATAGTAATATAGAGAAGGTTACCCACCATTTCTCTATATCTTCTCCTGTCAATCTCATCTGTATCATCATCATATAACTTCATGCTGGGGTCCATAGGAGTAGTTGAGGGTCGACACCCAATCATGCCCGTCTCAACAAGCATATATGTAATATACTTCCTTTGAGTCATCACAAGACCTTACGCATTCTTGGCAAACTCCAACCCCATAAAATACCGTAGAGTGCCAAGATCCTTAGTAACAAACTGATGGCCTAGAAATGTTTTTGCCATCTTTATCCCATGTGTATCATCTCCTGTAACAAGTATATTATCAACATACACCATGATGACAACCGTACCTCTAGAAGTCTTCTGGACGAACAAAGAATGACCTGCATTCGATTTTTTGAACCCTAGCTTTTTAATTAGATGAGAAAGCTTCTGAAACCATGCCCGTGGGCTTTGTTTAGTGAAGTCTACACACCATGTGACTCTCCCCCTCAATAGCAAACCCCGGAGGTTGCTGCATATAGACTTCTTCCTGCAGATTGCCATACAAGAAAGCATTCTTAACATCAAGCTGAAACAAGGGCCAACCACGTACCACAACAACTGACAGAAGGACACGTAGAGTCGAATGACGTGCAACTGGAGAGAAGGTGTCAATATAATCCATGTTGTATGTTTGAGTGAACCCTCGCGCCACTAGCTTTGCCTTGTAACGGTCAAAGCTACCATGTGCATGATATTTGACAGTGAACACCCATTTGCAGCTGACAACAGATGCTCCTGGGGGAGCGGGAACCAAGCTCCATGTACCTCGCGATTGTAGAGCAGCCATTTCCTCCTCCGTGGCAGAACGCCAGCACACAATCTTCAAGGCATCCTGATGATTCTGTGGTATCTCCGTGGCTGATAAAGCCACGACAAACCTCTGAAAGTCCCCTATGATACGATGGAAGGAAACTGTGAAGTAAGTGGATATGATGCACATGTACGTTTCTGCTTCCGTATGGCAATAGGCACATCAAGATCATCAGAAACAATATTTGCCGGTATACTATTCTCCTCAACGATAATCCTTGCACGTGCACATTATCAGACCCATCATTAGTAATAATATCTGGATAAATCTGAGGCGTGCTAGATGACTGACGAGCATCATGAGCAGGAACAGACTGACGGGTACAGAATTTTGGTAAGGGTGGTACATGTGGTTGTAGAGGTGGTGGTAGTGGTGATGGTGGTGGTGTGATAACGGGAACAGGAATGGGAGAGGGTGGACACGAAGGAGGAGGGGGGACATAGATCTCATCATCAGAAGTGGACGAGGCCAACCTGTCACCTGCAGGGGAGAAATACATGACAGACTCAAAAAATGTGACATCAACACTGACAAAAATATTTCTTGTTTACAGGGTCATAGCATCGGTAACCCTTCTGAGTCCGAGAGTAACCAACAAAAACACATTTGACAGCCCTAGGTGAGAGCTTGTCAAGTCCTGGAGACAGCTGGTGAACGAAGGCAACAGCACCAAAGACACGAGGAGTGAGTGAGAATAATTCCTTATCAGGAAAGCCAACAGAAAGAGGAATTTTTTCACCCAATACTGAAGATGGCATACGATTCACAAGATAATATGTTGTAAGGACTGCATCTCCCTAAAAAGAAATGGGGGCACAACTCTGGATAAGAAGAGTACGAGTGATATCAAGAAGATGACGATGCTTTCTCTCAACAACGCCATTCTGTTGAGACGTGTAAGCACAGGTGGTTTGATGTGTAATGCCTCGAGATGAGAAGAATTGTGAAAGAGAATGAGTACAAAATTTAAAAGCATTATCCGTATGCACATATTTCGCAGTAGATGAAAAAACATTCTGCACTTTATTTATAAGATTTTTGATCGCATCCCCTGCTTTAGATTTATTCTTCAACAAAAACACCCACGACAGTCGAGAAAAATCATCAACGACAACAAGATAAAGCATGTGCCCCTGGTGATCAGGAACACGACTCGTACCCCAAATGTCAGCATGAAATAACTCAAAAGGGGAGCTATAATAGCTCCAAGACTGACGACTAGGGAAGCTAGATCTATGGTGCTTTCCCAATTGACATGCTTCACCCCGAAAAGAAGAACTTGGTGAAATCTGAGGCAAGATATGACGCATATTCTGAAGAGGGAGGTGGCCAAAGTGTAGATGCCATGTAAAAGGAGAGACTAGTCCACTAGAGTGAGAGGAGACGCCAACGTAGGAGGTCCCAGATGATAAAGACCATCTTGCTGAGAGCCATAGCCAATCACTCTGCCCGTAAGAATGTCCTAAAAAACAAGAGGAAATAAATTCATCGAAAAATCAGGAGCATGTTATACGTTCTGTAGACATATGGAAGGCGAAAAAGTAATCTCCCCATGTCCAATAATGGGGGAATGAGTCCCATCTGCTATAACCACGGATCGTCACAGTGGAATCTCCCTATATGATGTAAGTTTATCTTTGTCTCGGTAAAGACGATGTGTCGCGTCGGAGTCCATAATCCAATTTGAAACATCAGATCCATGACATGAGGTAAAGGCATAAGCACTACCTAAGGTGCTGGCAGTGGCAGAGGTACTGGCAGAGGCTGAAGCAACAATATTCGAGGTGCCTCCTGGAGATTTTGTAGAGGCGGGGGGCATAATGTCACGCAATCTAGCAACGAGCTCCTCGAACCTCTGGTCTGAAGCAGATGCTGATGGAGATGCAACATGCTCGGCTACAAGTGCCAAGGCCGAAAAACCATGCTTAGAATAGAATGTATCCTCCGCGTGACATGGGCGATGACAAAAGGTCCACGGCTGACGAAAACGGCCGCCTCTACCATGAGATCCACGGCCACGGAATGAAGAAGAGCCTCATCTACCTCTGGAGGCCGCCATTGCTGAAGAAAGCTGAGTAGATGCATTGGACAAGACTGTAATGCGGCTAAGTCTGCGGTAAACTTCCTCCATAGGAGGAATGGTAGCATCTGCAAAAATCTGCAAGCGAGCAGCATCATATTCAGGGTCAAGTGCCACAAGTAGGACCCCCACCATGGTAGCATTCTGAAAGGTCTTCTACTGCTTTGGAGTCGCCGTAAGAGGAATGATGCTGTAGAGCTTCCTAAACATCCCTCGCAAGGATGTATATAAGGAGTGAAGGGGCCGTCCATTATGCTTGACTGTAAATGTGTCATGCTGGAGCTGAAGGATCTTGGTCTCATTTCGCACCTGCGAATATGTTGCTGCACCTGCAAGTATGACCCACATTGCCTTAGCAGTGGGCTGATAGAGAACATCATTGGCAATCTCCATCGACAGTGTGCCTGAAAGCCAGACTTTAGCGTATGAATCATCAGCCTCCCAGGAGGCATAAACCCCAGTCTTCTCTACCGGCTCATCTTCGGTAAGGATGTACTTCTTACCATTCGACTTCATGAGACTCATGAACTGCATCGTCCAGAGCTCATAGTTCGTCCCATCCATCTTGACAATTGGCGCTGGACCTTTGAAAGCGCCTATGGAGGACATATCGACCTTGTTTTCTGACATATTGCCGGAGATATGGAACTAGGGTTTGTATACTAAAGAACAAATGTCTATATAAACACCAGAGGATTTGAGTGCATATGTAGACCTATGCACTCAAACCAATAGATAGAAGGGGGCCGGCGGTGGGAGAGGACCAGCGGTGGGAAGGGGCCGGCGATAGTGAGGGGTCGGCGGTGGTAAGGCGCCGGCGTCGGGGTAAGGGCTAGCAGCGGTGCCGACGGGAGGTGGGGGCTGACGGCGGTGGGGGGCTAGCAGCAGAAGGGTGGGGCTGGCGGCGGCAGTAGAGGGGCCGACGAGAGAGAGAAAGTGAGGGGGCGACGGCAAGAGAGGTGGGCTAGGGTTTTGGCTCTGATACCATGTTGGAAGAAAAAGATGCGTTGTATTCTAAAGAACCCTAGGTTCTCTTAAAAAGAGAAAACCTACAGGTAAATTAGATAAGATGGAAACAAAAAAATAGAAATAACGGAAAAAGTACATAGAATATATAAATATCTCCACAGATATCATGCTTTATCATTGATATCACCAATATTGCTAAATTTTGTTGCTCATTTACATGGTGGAAGAAGCTTGGAATGTTTTCTTAGGCTTTTAAAGGTCGTTTGGTTCAAAATTTCGTATACCTACATAGTTCCAGTATTAGTATTAGCATTACTATTAGCATCTTCAGATACAATTCTAACATAAATATTTTGTTTATGATTTTGTTCCGAGTGCGTAGACCCTACCCTTGCACGGAGAGGGCACATCCACCCCCTTGCCCCCCCCCTCCTCCCAAGCTCGCTAATGAGGATGCGAGATCCCTTTTTTGAACGGGAGGATTCGCCTACTTTTTGGTTATGGAAATCAAACAATAGATTCATGTTGTACTCCAATTTGTATTGATTATTTTTTATTTAAGTAGATAATTTAATTCACCATCAATTTTAATTCTTCTTACTTTCAAATTTGTAGTTATTATAATGTACTTTATCATCTATATATTATTTTATTGTAAATGATTGATTGATTCCAATATAAATCGGCCTTTGTTGATCGATAGAATTTATTGTAAAACAATGTCATATGTGCAAAATACACCTCTTTTATTTCTATAGGGTTTTTTGTTTTTAGTTAAAAGGGAGGAAACAGCATTGAAAGTGTCTGCCGCAAAATATAGTACATGTCTACAAGTTGTTACATGAATTTTATTATTTCCTTTACAAAATCTCCCAACAATCGGCATTTTAACAAGTATTATGCATATGATATATGTGATATAATATATATTGATGTGCTAAATATACCTCCCTCTTGCATATGAGAGTGTATTTATATGTTACTAATTGTTTTAAATTTTGGATGATCTTAATTTGTGAAAAAAATTGAGTCATTTCCGAAATTTCCACTATTGTCACTATATATATCTCGATATATCCCAAATATATATCTTTCCAAATTTACTGATACGATATCGAAATCAATATCTCGAACCTCGGCAAGAGCTAGGAACCTAAGTAGTATATGAATTAACTTAACCCTTCACCATCCAAGCCAACTAAACTCAGCCATGAGAAAGTTTATTATGACCCGGCTGATATCGATATTTTTAATTTAAAAATACCAAAGTAAATTTAGATAAAAACTGATGGAAGGTAAAAATATGTATAAAATATGACTGAAATGAAAGAAAAAAATGTGCCGTCCACATATCGAAGAAAGGTTACAGTAGATTAGCTTGCCCAGGTAAGAGATCGTCTTTAGCCCTTAATACAGTCAAGACTTTATAGAAAACGTTTACAGCATCTTCAGGAATGCCATATAAATAAGGGAACCAATTATCTAAGAATTTTGCATCAGTTAAAAACCTAAAGAAAAAACAGATAATAAACTATAACCTTGGTAGGCACATAATTAACATCTGACAACCGTTGCAAATTCTCCATGAAGTACTGAGCACAGTCGGGGACCTGAAGCACGTTTCCTCGAGAATATGTTGCCTGCAAGTGCGATGGTGGGTCAAAGATTAGAGATTCAGAGCCAAAAATGGATTACAGTAAAATATATAAACTGACAGTTCATAGTATATTACATAATCATATGCTAGCATTATCGTCAAGGCTGGTAAATAGATTATAAAAATGGCACAAGGAATGAGCCATCCATCTTTCAAATTGTGTTTACTTCTTTGATATGTTTTTTTAAGCCAGATAATGTCCATTAAAGGTTCATGTTCACCCATAAATTTGCTAAATAAAAAATCTTCTCCTTTTGGGCTCAGATAACAAATCATGAGACAACAAATAATGATATAATATCAGCGTTCTATTCTTATTTCTTCTTTCCTCCATTTTTCTTTGAACAGCCCCTTTTTTCTCTGATCTTCATCCCTTTTTTACGTTGCCTTTTTTTCACATACGCCTCTTATTTTCAGACTTCATCTTTTTTTTGATATGTAGCCACTTAATGTTTTAGTGGTAGTACAATGTGTCTACCACACAAAAGACAAGGGTTCAAATCCCACTCTTGCAGGGGTTGTGTTAGGTAGTAGATGGCCAGCGTAAAAATAGTCGAATCTTTCAACATGGATTTGAGCAAGAATCCATGTAGCCGACCCTACTTATAGTGGGAGAAGGCTTAGTACATTTTTACTAACATTTTTTCGGACCAACTCCACTACCTTCATTTTTTTGTTCCGCAGAGCAGCCCCATGTCCTTTGTTTTTAATGAAGTACAGGATCCAATTACCACCCACTCATGTTTACTCTCACATCTACTATATGTGGGGTTCTAGTCTATCTATGGGGCTATATAAGGAGCCCCACACCTCTTATACTCATTGATAAAGTTCAATAGAATATTCGACCCTTTGAGGCCTTCTCCTCTGATTCATTTCGCTCCTTCCGGAGTAGGGTTCCATATAAAATCCCAAACGTTCATGTTTATTCTGTTAATATTTCTTTCTTTGAACGTGAGGGGCCTAGGTCGGCCTGAAAAAAGGCTCGGGGTGCAAAATTTGGTGAGAGAGGCTGGGAAAGATATCTTCTTGCTTCAGGAGACAAAGTTGCGGGCCTTAGATGATCAGATGCGGCGGGAGATGAGCAGGAGAGGGGTGTTTGTGCTGGCTGAGAAGGAGACGGCAGGTGCTTCGAGAGGGCTGATATCTGGTGGGCGATCCGATGCTTTTGATCTGGTGGGGACATCCGTCTCCTTGTTCACCTTGTCGGTGAGGTTGTTGCGGAGTGCGGATGGGGTTTCTCTATGCCTCACTAATGTCTATGGGCCATGTAGAAGTGAAGATGGTAGCTTGGTTGAGGACTTGGCGGGTGTTGCACCTGAGGTTGGCGACGCCAATTGGATCATCGGAGGTAACTTGAACGTTACGCTGCTCCCGGATGACAGGTCGGGGGGTGGCGGGAATCGGATCCTGGTTCTGCAGATTTTAGGCAGATGGTTCGTTCTCTGGGGTTGTCTGTTGTGGATGCGGCCGGTTGCAGATACACTTCGCAGAATTCGAGATCGAGGTTCGGGCTTGATAGATTCATGACGTCGGTTGAGGCGGGGGAAGCCTTCCCGCTGGCGAGAGCTTGGGCTCTTCCGAGGACGCTTTCAGATCATTCTCCTGTTCTTTGGTCGTCTGGGGAAGAGCGGTTGGCTCGGTTCTCCTTTCATTTTGAGAAGAAGTGGCTGTTGGAGGAGGGTTTCCGGGACATGGTGGCCGAGCATTGGCGGAACTCTGTGGTGTCTGGTTCGGCGGTTTCGCGCTTTGCGGCCAAGCTTGACTCCTTGAGGCGGCTGCTCTTGACGTATGGGAAGGATGTCGCTAGGAGGCGGCGGGCAGTGAGGTCAGAGGCTGAGGCTGAGATAAGCTGGTTGGATGGGCTAGATGATGACCGGGGGCTGTCTCCGGAGGAGGTGGGGGAGAGGGCTGCGTGGTTGGAGGTGGTGCTTCGGGAGGACAAGAAGGAAGAGGTCCATTGGCGGCAGAGATCCAGGCAGAAGTGGCTGAGGGAGAGTGACGCCAACACGCGTTTCTTTCATTCTATGGCGTCTGGTAGGAGGCGGCGGAGTTTCTTGCATAAAGTGGAGGTGGGGGGCAAAGGGTGTCGGGCGAAAGGAATATTGGGATCGCCCTTCGGGAACACTTTGTGAGGGCGTCGAGGCGAGGGAGGGGGAGTTTGGATGGGGCTGGACGGGACGAGGGGTGGGGTCGTTAAGCGGACCTCAAGTGAATTTGCTACTGGCTGATTTCTCGGAGGCGGAGGTGCACAGGGCTGTTTGGGACCTCAATGCGGATGGGGCTCCTGGCCCGGATGGCTTCTCTGTGTCCTTTTACCGGGAGTTTTGGGATCTGCTAAAGGGAGACATTTTGGAGGTTCTGTCTGAATTCAGGGGCGGTAACAGGGGTTTTGAGAAGATCAACAAGGCCTTGGTTTTTTTGCTGCCAAAGAAGGAGACTCTGGTGGGGGTTGGTGACTACAGGTTGATTTCTATTTCCAATGACATTTATCTCATTTTTGCCAAGGTGCTGGCAAGCCGGCTTCGGTCTGTCTTGGGCTCAGTGGTCTTACCGGCTCAATCTGCGTTCATCCCTGGTCGGTGTATGGCGGATGGCGTTGTGACCGCCTCGGAGATCTGTCGTGAGTGGAAGAGATCTGCAAAGAAGGGGTTGTTTGGAAGATTGATTACGCCAAGGCCTACGACTGTGTCAGCTAGAGATTCATATGGTCTGCATTGCAGAAGAGGGGATTTCCGGAGGAATGGATTGCTTGGGTTAAGAGATGTGTGACCACAAATTCCTGCTCTGTGTTGGTCAACGGGAGACCGGAGGGTGGTTGGTTCCAACCACAGAGAGGGGTGCGACAGGGTTGTCCCCTTGCCCCACTGCTATTTGTGTTGGTTGCGGATTGCCTTGCGGTCTTGTTTCAGCGGGCGGCGGAGGAGAGTTGGTGTGAGGGCTTCAAGAAGGGGGACATCTCCGTCCCAATTTTGCAATATGCGGATGACACGCTGATCTTCCTGGGGGGCCGAGGAGCAGAATCGCAATGCGGTTATTTTGGTGGATGTGTTTGGTTGCCTCTCTGGCTTGCAGATTAACAGGCAAAAGTCGGTCCTAGTTCCTATGGGGATGGCTGGTGAGGAAAGCAACAGGTTGGCGGCGTGGGCTGGATGCCCCTTGGGGAGATTGCCGATAACATATCTGGGGTTACCACTAGTAGAGGGCAGGCTGCGGAAGTCCGATTGGGACTGTGTTCTGCGGCGAATGGAGGAGCAGTTGGAAGGGTGGAAGGCTACTACTCTGTCCAAGGGTGGGAAGCTTACCTAATTGAAGCATGTTCTCTCCGCCATTCCGATCTTCTTCTTCTCGACGAGGAAATTATCGGCTGGTGTTAGAAGGAAGGTGGAATCTTTGATGAAAACCTTCTTCTAGTCAGATGGAAGGCAGGAAACGAAGGGCTTACACCTGGTGGCCTGGAAGGATATCGTCGTGCCTGTTTCGGAAGGGGGCCTTGGTATAAGAGATGTGGATACAATGAACAGGGCCTTGTTGGCCAAGTGGGTGGTACGCATTTGGGGTCCATCCGACGCGTTGGTGTTGCGTTTGCTGAGGGAGATTTATGGTGTTGCGGGGGCGTTGGTGGCTGGGAGGAAGCGTCACGAGTCCTCTTTGTGGAGTGGGATTCGTGCGGTGATTCCAGGGCTCAGGTCTTTTTTTCGGCCGAGGTTGGGTAATGGCCTCCGTTCCGTTTCTGGCAGGTTGACTGGACTGGGGAGGGGGTGTTGGTCTCTCGCTTTCCTAGGTCGATGGCATTAGCCATTGACAGGGGGGCGCGGGTGGCGGAGGTGGCTGACTCAGGGTCGTGCGCCTAGGTTCGCTATTGTTCTCTCGAATCAGAGGATGGAGGATTTTCTGCGGTTGCTGTCGGAGATTCCCCATGTCAACGACATGTCCGGGGACCCCGATCATTTTGCGTGGGTAGACGGTAAGTTCTCGGTGAAGAATGCGTACAGGAAGCTGACTGTTGGGGTGGTGGAGCGTGCCGAGGTCCTGTGTGCTGACTTGAAGGTGATTTGGGCGGCTAAGATCCCTACTCGGGTTAAGGTCTTCCATTGGTGCCTAAGAAGGGGCCGGATCTGTGACAAAGTGAGAAGAGGAAGGTTGCTGGGAGCGATGTATACGAGGTGTGACAGATGCGAGGACGGCATGGAGGATGCGAACCACATCTTTTTTGGGTGCAGGACGTCGGCCAGGGTGTGGGGCTCGTTGGGGCTCACGTGGGTTCGGGCATCTGATGCGGAGCAATTTTGGAGATCTATTCGGGCGGTTGGTATTGGGTCATCCGGTGATGTCTCCGAGCCTTTTGCCACGCTCTGGGCTATTTGGCTTGCCAGGAATGATACAATATTCAAGGGCCAGCGGTTTTATTTTGAAAATGTACTAGCTAAATGTAATGCCCTGTACAATTTCTGGTTAACCAACTGATGTAAATTTTCGCTGATCAATGAATGTGTTGGTGTGGTGACTCCCGACTTGGGAGGGCACCCCCCGTCTTTCTTATTCAAAAAAAAGAATATTTCTTGCTTTGTTCATAGATTCGCTTTCACATTCTAGATTTCAACATGATATCAGAACGGTTGATTCTAGGGTTTATTCTTGATGATTTTATTTATGTTCATATCAGATTGGTTCGATTTTTGGGATTTGTTCTTGGAGATTTTATTTTTCATTTAGACATTCATGATCAAGAAGAGTTATAGGGTTCAATTTATGGAACTCTAACTTCCTATGGAGTGAGACCGTCAAAGACTACTAGGGTTTCGTAAAAAAAACTCTAGACATGGTTTCAGCATCGTTATCGGCTGCAATCTCCAACGTGTTCGAGATCTCGAGGTGGTGACAATGGGTTTTGGGAACCCCAGATCGCCTGTGTAGGCCCTCGCCTCCTCTCCCATGGGACTCCCCAAGGCAAGCGCACATCCAAGCAGCATCGCCGCACCATACAGCACCATCGCACCTCCTCTCTAAGCAGCGGCGACACCTCAACTTTGCGAGCATCTGTAGGTGATGTGCCTTCCTGTCTCTTGCCCATACCGGAGGTCCCCCCATTTGAATCCTTGGCGGTGTGAAGCGACAGCGAGCCCCCATCGTGATTCTCCAGTGCACTACCATCTCGCACGATGGCACACATCCCAGGCTCCACGTGCTCGACACCTCCTCCCTCCAGGCTCCAGTCTCCTAGTGATGGCATCCCAGTGGTGGCAACATGCTCCAACAAGAGCCCCATCTGGACGGCGACGGAGATGGGTTCTCCCCTTTGGGGAATCCTAGTGCGAGGAAAATATAAGGGGGAGGATACCCCCTTCATCACTTATTTAAAAAATGAAAAAAATAAGAGGAATGAGAGGTGCATCTACTGTGAAACCCAATGGGCTATGTAAAAAAATGCATATTTGTACCCAAATTGGGGTGTGGCTTTAAAAAAAGAAGGGGGAAAGAGGCCACTACAGTGTTGGGCACCTATTTGGGTTGTGTTTCAAAAACAAGAGAGGATTTTATCAAAGATAAAAAAAAAGTTGCGTAGAAAAAAAGTTGTATGTGAAAAAAAGGAATGTTTTATGCAAAAAAGAAGAAAAAATGTATGTTTATATATTCTCCCAACTTGATTCATACTCTTATTTGTTGGAGAAAATAAGAGCACTTGTTATTTCTGAGAACCCTAGGCTCTCTTATATAGTAGAGAGGCCTATGGGTAAATTACATAAAGTAGAAAACAGAAAAAGATAATAAGAAAGAAACACATATGAAATATGAAAATGCAAATATCTTCACACTCCCCCTCAAGCTGGAGCATAGATATCGATCATGCTCAGCTTGGATGAACACTTCTGAAACGATCCTCTGGGCAGTGGCTTGGTGAAGATGTCCGCGATTTGCTCTCCAGAGCTGACATGGGAAGTAGAGATCAGGCCCTTCTGAATCATGTTTCTAGTGTAATGGCAACCTACCTCAATATGTTTTGTTCTCTCATGAAATGCAGGATTGTTTGCAATGAATAGGGCAGCCTAGTTATCATAGTGTAACTCCATGGGTAGAGGAACCTCTACATGTAGATCGCATAGCACTGCTCGGACCCACATCATTTCTGTACTTGTTTGGGTCATAGCCCTGTATTTGGACTCGGCACTTGATCTTGCTACAACAGTTTGTTTCTTGCTTTTCCAAGAAACGAGTGAAGTGCCAACAAATATTGCAAATCCCGAAGTCGATTTCCTATCCTTAGGACAACCTGCATAATCCGCGTCAGCATATGCGGATACAGAGAGTGTGTCTCCTTTCTTAAATAATAATCCTGAGCCTGGAGATGATTTTAGATATCTCAATATCATGTGTATTGCATCCATATGTACCTGTCGAGGTTGCTCCATGAATTAACTCACTCGACTCACTGCAAATGCAATATCTGGTCTAGTAATTGTAACATAAATGAGTTTTCCAACCATCTCTATGTATCTCCTCTTATCGACTTCATCCGTATCATCATCGTATAGCTTCATGCTAGGATCCATAGGAGTCGTGGAAGGTCGACATCCAATCATGCATGTCTCTGCAAGCATATCTGTAACATACTTTCTTTGGGTCATCACAAGACCCTGTGCATTCCTAGCAAATTCCAACCCCAAGAAATACCTTAGGGTGCACAGATCCTTAGTCACAAATTTACTGCCAGAAAGTCTTTCGCCATCTTGATTCCCTGCTCATCATCTCTTGTAACAACAATATCACCAACATACACCATGATAGCAACAGTAGCTCTAGACGTCTTCTGCACAAATAAGGAATGGTCTGCATTTGACCTCTTGAATCCCTGTCGTTCAATCAGGTCTGAAAGCTTTTAAAACCATGCTCTTGGACTCTGTTTAAGGCCATATATTGCCTTATGGAGTCTACAAACTTGCTGACACTCCCCCTCAGCAGCAAACCCGGGAGGCTGCTGCATATAGACCTCCTCTTGTAGATCTCCATATAAAAATGCATTTTTCACGTCAAGCTGGAATAGCGGCCAATCACGTGCTACAGCAACTGAAAGAAGGACACGTAAAGTAGAATGTCTAGCAACTAGAGAAAACGTGTCCAAGTAATCAACTCCATAGGTCTAAGTAAAACCACGTGCCACAAGCCTCGCCTTGTACCGATCAAGGCTTCTATCTGCATGGTATTTAACAGTAAACACCCATTTGCAGCTAACAATAGACGCTTCGGAAGGAGGGGGAACAAGTGTCCAAGTTCCACGGGACTGCAGCGCGGCCATTTCTTCTTCCATAGCAAAACGCCATTTGCTATCTTGTAGTGCCTCCTGATAATTGTGTGGAATTTCTATTGCAGATAGTGATGCTGCAAATCTCTGGAAATCGCCTGTAAGACGATGAAAAGAGACCTGGGAAGCAAGTGGGTAGGAAGCACAAGTACGCCTCTGCTTCCTAATAGCGATAGGCACGTCCAAATCTCCATGATCTTCAACCTGTTGTGTTCCCTGTATCAATAGATCCTCAGACTCATCGTTAGAGATCAAGTTATCAGAACCAACCTGAGGGCTGTTGGATGACGGGCCATGACCTTGAGCAGAGGAGGACCGACGAGTATAGTGCTTTGGTAACGGGGGGACAATGGTCACTGGAGGTGGTAAAGGTGAAGGTGAAGGTATGACAGGAGGTGGTGGTGGAGATGGCATAGAAGGTAACTGACTCATAGGAGGTGGTGGCATGGATACCTCAGTATCATAATGGGAAGTAGTCGTTCTGTCACCTGTAGGAGAGAAAAACATCACAGATTCAAAGAATGTGACATATGCGCTAACAAAATATTTTCGATGCAGCGGATCGAAGCAACGATACCCCTTCTGTGTCCTGGAGTATCCTACAAACACACATTTGATAGCCCTGGGAGAGAGCTTATCAAGACCTGGCCCCAACTGATGGACAAAACCAACACACCCAAAGACACAGGGTGGAAGTGAGAACAACTCCTTCTCAGGAAAGGCTATAGAGAGAGGAGATTTCTCACCCAAGACAGATGAGGGCATGCGATTTACTAAGTAGCAAGCTGTGAGGACCGCATCATCCCAGAACGAGCGTGGAGCATGACTCTGAATAAGTAGGGTTCTAGTGATATCCAATAGATGCCGATGTTTCCGCTCTGCAATACCATTTTGTTGTGACGTGTAAGTACATGAAGTTTGATGAATTATACCACGAGATGAAAAAAACAAGGACAGAGCTCTTGTACAAAACTCCAATGCATTGTCAGAACGCACAATTTTCACAGAAGAAGAGAAACATTTTTAACTTCATTGATAAATATTTGAATCACATCTCCTGCTTCAGATTTATTCTTCAATAAAAACACCCAAGGCAAGCGAGAAAAATCATCTACTGCAACCAGATAGAATATGTGTCCCTGGTGGTCAGGAACACGACTTGGACCCCAAATATCAATATGGACTAACTCGAACAAGGAGCCACTGCTTCGACTCTGACGACTCGGGAAAGTAGACCGATGATGCTTTCCCAACTGACACACTTCACATTGGAAGGACGACTTCGGAGAAATCTGGAGCAAAACACGACACATCTTCTGAAGAGGGAGGTGACCAAAACGGAGATGCTAGATATATGGAGAGTCTGATCCTGTAGAATGGAGAGATGCACCGACATAAGGAGTGTGGATCAGACGATAGAGAACATTCTGCTCACCGCCATAGCCAATCACGTTGCCCGAGGGTATTTCCTGAAAAACAAGAGATGATGAGTCAAAAGTAGCTCGACAGTTTAAATCCTTTGTAATCTGACTAATGGACAATAAATTCATAGAGAAATCAGGAGCATATAACACATTCTGCAATCTCAAGGAAGGTGTCAAGTTAATCTCCCCATGTCCTGTGATCGGGGAATGTGTCCCATTGGCTATCACCACAGTTCGTCCTGAAGAAACCGGTCTATATGAAGTGAGCTGTTCTTTGTCCCCACAGAGATGATGTGTCGCTCCAGAATCCATAATCCAGTTTGTAATCATAGGTCCATCACAAGAGGTGAGAACATGAGAACTACCTGAAGTACTGGCCGTGGCAGGTGAACTGGCAGAGGCAGAGACGGCCACATCTGACAGACCTTCAGGAGTTGTATCAGGAGGCATGATATTCCTCAGTCTGGCAACAAGATCATCGAATCGCTGGTCCAATGAGGAAGGTGCAGGAGACTCAACTTGTTCTGCTACCCGAGCTGATGCAGGAAAGCCATGCTTTGAGTAGCATGTGTCCTCGGAGTGACCAGGTCGACGACAAATTTTCCATCACTCGAGGGGGGGAGCATGATGCGGTCCAAAGGTTCCGAGGGACGCAAGCTCTCTCTCAAGCGCATCTGGGTTCCGAAGGTTCGCGGCCCTCCTCAGGGCGATCAGGTACGTGTCACTCGTCATCCGGCCCGCCCTTCACGCGTCGATGTCAGAGACGAAGATATCAACGTTGGTTGGGTGCGGGTCTCCCACACTAAACCCGGCAGGCGGTGCTTTCGCTGCGCGGCGAGGGGTCATTTAGCGTCTTCGTGCATGGCGCCTCCTCGTTGCTTCAGATGCGGCCGCGTTGGTCACCGCTCTTTTTCATGTCGTGGGTCGCTCGGGGATCCCAAGCGGTCGAAGCAGTCATCTCTCATGGAGACCCTTCCCCGACGGAAAGCCTCGTCGACCAGTAGGGATGCTCGCACCTTCGCTCAGGTGGTGGTGGCGGGTGCTGCCTCAGCTATGGCGAAGCCCACTCCTTCTCCGACGGCCTACGGATTTGGTGATTCTGACGCTCCATCGGGGCTGGTTCATGGTCAAGCGCCGATGGCCACGAATCGCCCGGCGGTTATCAATCCAGCTCCGAAGACGAAGCCTGCGAATCTCGGCGTGGCGATCGGTATGGTTCATCGGGGGGGGCTCGATCGAGAGATGATTAAAGCAGAGACTCTCCTTTCACTAGGCGAGGACTTCTCAGGGGATTTCTTCTTTCTGGACGAAGCCCGATGCTGTGTCCGCGGACTTTCCCCGGAGCAACGGGAAGCCCTTATCTCGAGCTCGGATTTCTCGGCGGTCAAATGGCGTCGTCCCCGGGTGGCCGACGGTGCGGCTCTCTCCTCCGAGATATGCGTAGTGGAGGTCCGCGGGGTTCCATTCCTGTCCCGATCGACACACTGCCTCTCAAAGGTTATTCGAAGCTGGGGGCAAGTCTTGGCTATCTTGGACGATGGCCTCTCCCCAGGATCGGATTGGTCATGTACTAGGATCCTGGTCGAATGCTCCTCTAATCTCTCGCGTTCCATGTCCGGTAAGACGTTTTCGGAGATTCTGGATTTGGGGAGATGGTCCTTCAAGCTGGAATTCTTTTTTCCTCCGCCGGCGGTTTCATCGGTCACCCCTGCAGCCGGGAACGAAGCTCCCAGTTGCGCCGACGGTTCGCCTGCCCAGGATCACGTGGCTCCTCCCGAGCAGGTTCCCGATGCATCACCGAATCGTTGCGACCCTTCGTCTTCGACGCATGGGGTCCACACCCCGGGTACTTCTGGCATGGCGCCCCCCCTCGTGTCAGGGGGTCTTTTCGATGTCGATCATCTGACGGCGGATTTATCTGTCACCCCCTCTCCACCGTGGCACGGCTTTTCCCCGCGGTTCGATGTGGCGACTCCTCTTCCCAACTCCGGATCAGCGCCTCATAATCGGGTATGTCCATGGGCCGTGCATGACCCATCCTTGGGAAGGGACACTATTCCTTCTTTCGAAGATATCCCATGCCCAACTCCCATTTCGGCGATTCCATTCTGTCGATCGCGGGGATTCGAAGATTGGAGTCCTTCTCCCTCTGCATCGCCGCTCCCGTTATCGGCAAATGCCTCGGGCTCCCCGGTGGACACACCCCTTTTCGGTAATCCTGATATCTCTCAACTTTATGGGATGCAGTCTACCTCTTTTTCGATTTCCAGGTGCGAGGGTTACTCTCCAATCGCCTCGCCGATATTCACATCTCGACGTTCAGCTTCCTGGGACTCTTGGAATGCCTCCGACACCTCCCCGAGTCGATTTGGCATGGTATATGCTCGGCGCCTGGACCTTACTGTCGAAGGAACTTCTATTACGCCGGTCCTGCTATCTACGGAGGCGGTGGCGGTTGCAGCTGGACTTCGCCGCGTGGTCCACCGACGTGCCTGACCTGGCCTCTTCCCCGATCACCTTTTTGGGATATTTTTGTAGCATTTAATGAAGATTTTGTCCTGGAACGTTCGCGGTTTGGGTGACCCTTTGCGTCGCAGGGCTCTCGGTTCGCGGTTGGTTGATTGGGCTTGTGATATCGCGTTCATACAGGAATCTAAAATTTCGGGAGCTGACGACGCCCTCTGGAGATCATTGGGAGCTGGGCGTTTGGATGCATTCTGCGCTTTGGATGCAACCGGATCCGCTGGCGGTGCTATTGTGGCGTGGAAATCTTCATGTTACTCATTATCTTACTCTCGAATGGGAAGACATTCTATTTCTGTAGTCCTCGTGCATGAGGCATCCAACGTATCTATGGCTTTTTCGTGTATTTATGCGCCTCTCTGTCACCTTACTCGCCGAGAATTATGGGAGGATCTGCGGGGCGACGCGGTAGCTTTCGGAAATATACCATGGATCTTGGGAGGTGATTTTAATGTAACAATGCTTTCAACAGATCGCCCCCGCGGGCGGGGGGGGAGGGATCCAGGTTCTCTGGAATTTCGGGACTTCATCAACGACTTGGCCCTGGAGGATCTGGTAGCCACGGACATTATCTATACGTGGCGCAATAGCTCTTCCCGTTCACGGTTGGATCGGTTTTTTGCGAACTCTACATGGATGGACACATTCCCTCTAGGCTCGGTTTCGTCTCGTCCACGCTCCTTTTCGGATCACAGCCCTATTATTTGGGATTCGGGCGACTCGTCCCGACCGTATGGCATTTTTCGATACGAGAAAAGTTGGCTCTTGGAATCTAATTTCAAGGATATAGTGCGAAACCACTGGTCTCAAACCTCATTTCCGGGTAGCGCAGCTAAACGTTTTGCTCTCAAACTTTCATCTCTGCGGCGACTCCTGGCTTCCTTCAAAACGTCTTCACGTCTGGCTCGGCGATCGGCCCGCAACGAGGCCGAGGCCACTATTATTAGATTGGATCGTTTGGAGAGCAACAGGGAGCTATCACAGAATGAACGATGCGAAAGATCGGTGGCAGCTCAGATAGTTTCGGAGGAAGACAGAAAATCTGCAATTGAGTGGAAACAACGATCTCGTCTGCGATGGCTCAAGGAGGGGGACGCGAACACCACCTTTTTCCATCGGATAGCTAGTGCGCGTAAACGATATAATCGCATCTCTTCCATTGAGATTGGGGATGCGATATTTCAAAACGAGCAAGACATGGGTACAGCGCTGGTGAATTATTTTAAGAACTTTTTCACTCGCCTTCCTTCTTCTTCTTGGCAATGGACGGCCCCCGGTGCCTCTATCATCTCGGTTTCTGACGCTGACAGGTTAACTCGCCCCTTATCGTTGGAGGAGCTGAAGAGCGCTGTTTGGGACCTGAACGCGGACGCTTCTCCCGGGCCGGACGGATTCCCTATTTCCTTCTATAGGGACTTCTGGGACGTCATTGCCAATGATGTTCTGGATGTGGCACTCGAGTTCTGCGAAGGAAACCTGGGTTTCAACAGACTTAATCGGGCGTCTTTGATCCTCATCCCAAAAACTCAGGGTGCTCGCCGCATCGAAGATTTCCGCCCTATTGCCGTCTCCAACGGTATCTACTTGGTCATTGCAAAGGCTTTGGCCCGTCGCTTAGCTCCCCTCCTGGCTTCTCTCATTTCTCCATGCCAAGCGGCCTTTGTTCAAGGGAGACAAATTTCGGACTGCTTCGCTCTTGCCTCCGCCATCATTGACGGTTGGCACAGAAATGGAACAAAGGGGGTTCTTTGGAAAATCGATTTTGCTAAGGCTTACGACTCCTTAGACTGGAGATTCCTATGGTCGGTCCTGAGGTCTCGGGGATTCCCTCAGCTATGGATTTCATGGATTCGTCGATGTGTTACCACGGTGTCTTTCTCTCTACACCTCAACGGTAGGCCATCAGGGAGATTATTTCAGACACAAAGGGGGGTTCGCCAGGGGTGCCCTCTCTCCCCTCTTCTATTTGTGCTAGCAGTGGACGTGCTTCCTCGAATGATTCAAGGCGTATACGAAGCCGGATATACTAAAGGATGCTCACTCGGTGACCAGCATATCCCCTTGATCCAATACGCAGACGACACCTTATGCTTTATTGAGGGGGATCAAACGCACTATTCCGGTATGGCTACCACTGTCCATTTATTCTGCGAGCTATCGGGACTCCGCATTAACGAGTCCAAATCCAAATATGTGCCCTTTGCTCTCTCACCTCGGGAGATAGGGGAGTGCTCCTCCACATTCGGGGCCTCTCTCGGGATTCTTCCTCTGGAGTACCTGGGACTATCGCTATCTTTGGGCAGGGCGCGGCTACGCGACTATCAGAGGGTGGTGGAGAAGGTCGAGTCAAGGCTGGCGGGTTGGCGCTCGTCAATGCTCTCTCGGGGTGGCCGTTTGGTGCTCATTAAATCGGTCCTCTCGGCTATTCCTATATATTTTCTTGCATCCCACGGCTTACCTAAAGGGACTCGGATGCGCTTGGACAAATGCTTGAGGGGTTTCCTTTGGGGCAAGAACGGCTCGACCGGTAGGGGGATGCATCTGGTGGCTTGGATGGACGTTACTCGTCCTAAGCGAGATGGTGGACTGGGAGTTCGGCGCATTGATGTCATGAGGGACGCTTTCCTCCTCAAATGGGTGTCGAGACTTGTAGGGCGCGAGAATGGATTCCTGATTCAATGTCTCCGCAGGGCGGCGGGTAACGCATATCTCTCCGTATTTGACGGTCGATCACACAACCAATCTCCCTTATTTTGGCGCGAGGCCTTCTCGGTTTTCAACCGCAATCGGTCCCTATTCCGTCCATCCCTTGGCAACGGCTCCTCTTTCAGATTCTGGACCATGGACTGGTCCGGTAAGGGCACTTTCAGGAACCTGTTCCCAAGACTTTATGCGCTTGCCAGAGACAAAGATGCATCGGTGGAGGCTTATTGGTCCAACGGCTCGTGGTGCCCCATCCTGGTGGACGCTCTCTCCTCTCAGCGGCTGATGGAATTCTCCGCCATGATGTCCTTGCTCGGGGAGGCCCCTACTCCATCGGGGGGGCACGATCACTTCTCCTGGAACGACGGTTCCTTCTCCTCGCGGAAGGCATATGCTGCTCTCCTTCCCAGCGGCGCTCCTCCGGATGAGCTGTTCCTCATTCACTGCAAGCTTATTTGGGCACTCAAACTCCCGGAGAGGATTGGCATTTTCTTATGGATCTTGAGGCGGGGCCGTCTTCCTACTCGCGATCGCCTTCTACCGATCTTCCCGAACATGCCAAGTTTGTGTGGGCTGTGCTCCTCTGCGGTTGAGTCGGTAGATCACCTTTTCCTCCATTGTGATCTCGTGCGGCCACTTTGGGAGGACTCTACATGGCTGAATCGTTCGTCGATGGTATCGTTTTGGGAGAGCCTTGCTGCATCTGAAACTCGTTCGCGGACGGAGAGGCTGGCAACGATAGCGAGAATTTGGTGCATATGGCTGGCCAGGAACAAACTCATGTTTGCAGGACAGAGATTTTATTTAGAAAATATTTGTATCGACGCGAACCGCCTGTGTGCGGATTGGTCAATCAGGTAATCTATGTGTATCTGCGGGGCGAATGGTTTCAGATTGTGACCATTCTCCCCCACGTATTCCCTCCCATCCCCATCTGTAAGTACTCTCACCCTTTTTTCTTTCAATAAATTGGGGCGAACACCTACGGGTGTCTCCCCCTTTTGGAGCGTCAAAAAAAAAAACAACTGCATGGTTGACGAATCCGACCCCCACGACCCCGGGGGCCACGGCCACGAAAGGTAGAAGAGCCACCTCTACCCCTGGAGGCTGCCATCGCTGAAGGTGTCTAGCTGTCAGTCGAGCTTGGGACAATAATTCGACTCAGTCGGCGAAAAGCTTCCTCCATTGGAGGAATAGTAGCGTCAGCTAGAATCTGAGACCAGGCAACATCGTACTCTGGATCAAGGGCAGTCAGGAATACACCTACCATGGTAGCATTCATGTACGTCTTCTGCTGTTCTGGTGTGGCCGTCAACGGCACAAAGCTATGGAGCTTCTCAAACATCCCTCGTAGGGATGTGTACAGTGAGTGAAGAGGGCGCCCATTCTGCTTAACAGTAAAAATATCATGTTGTAGCTGAAGTATCTTGGTCTCGTTCCGCGCCTGCGAATATGTCGTCGCTAGAATATCCTACAGAGCCTTAGTCGTGGGCTGATGTAGTACATCGTTGGCGTTTTCTATTGTCAACGTCCCAGATAGCCAGACTTTGGCATACGCATCATCTGCCTCCCACGAGGCATGCACCCCAGTCTTCTCCACCGGCTCCTCTTCGATAAGGGTATGTTTCTTACCATTCGACTTCATCAGGCTCATGAACTGCATAGCCCAGAGCTCATAATTTGTCCCGTCCATTTTCACAATAAGCGTTGGACCTCTGAATGCGCCAGTGGCGGGTACATCAACCTTGTTCTCAGACATATTGCCGAAAGAAGACTGCTACGGGTGTGAGAAATCAAAATTTGTGTATCTACACAAATATATATGGGTTTGGGTGCACGTGTAGACTCATGCACACCAACCCATCAACCAACTGATGAAGCTAAGGCGGCGCGCGAGCGCGAGACAGCACGCGAGGCGCGCGGTGCGCGCGAGACGAACGCGTGGTGCACGAGGGAAGAGCGCGCGAGGCGAGCGCGCTGTGAGCGCGATGCGAGTGCACTGTGTGCGCGAGACGTGCGCGGTGGCCTTGCTGGGGAGACCCGTAATGTTGCAGCGCCGGAGAGGAGGCGAGGGCGCGAGTCGAGGAGGCGGCGCCGGAGAGGAGGCGCGGCGTCGGAGAGAAGGCGACGGCGGCGCGCAAGGAGAGAGCTGGAGGTGGGGTTAGGGTTTCTTGGGAATCGAGAGCTCCGGTCTAGGACAGCCGCTCTGATACCATGTTGGAGAAAATAAGAGCACTTGTTATTTCTGAGAACCCTATGCTCTCTTATATAGTAGAGAGGCCTATGGGTAAATTACATAAAGTAGAAAACAGAAAAAGATAATAAGAAACGCATATGAAATATGAAAATACAAATATCTTCACATTATTCTATTAAGTATATTAGAAGGGGGGAGTCAAAGATGGATTCTTTAGGACTTTTACTACCCGACCATGACTAACAGGCTAGCACTCCAGACTGCTACTGCGATCATCCGTCTTCACCGAACATCGATTTCTTCATTGGGGTGTACTTTTACTACCTGACTACTATTCCATGCTGGACTTCTTCTACAGCGACTCTTCTTTAGGCATGACAGAGATATGTTGCGGTGACCTTGTAACGCAGCAACTCTACAAGTATGGCAGAGATACGTTCCGGTGAACTGAAAGTCGCAGACCCGTCTTCGAGCGAGGTCTTCTACCGACAACAGACATAAATTCTTCTTGTGATGTATCGTGTGAAGATGTGATGTATACATTTTCTTTTTTGTTGCAAGTTGCAGCTTCCTCAGCTCCAGGTTAAGGGGGAGTGTTGGAGTATGTAATAGAGTGGTAAATCTCTCCCGGATTCAATTACCACCCATTCATGTTTAGTCTCACATCTACTATCAGTGGGACTCTGGTATGTCTGTGAGGCTATATAAGGAGCCCCACACCTCCATGTACTCATTGGGAAAGTTAAATAGAATATTCGGACCTTTCATGCCATCTCCTGTGGCTTCATTTTGCTCATTCGGGACTAAGGTTCCATGTAAAATCCCAAACATTCAAGTTTATTCTTTCGTTATTTCTTGCTCTTGTTCATCAATTTGCTTCCGCATTCTAGATTTCAACAGTGCACTTTCACATAAAGGACAGGGGAATTTTACAATGTTCTTGGTATTGAGGAAGCCAAAAATCCTCAAAGCATGATCCTATTGTAGTTACAAATCTTTTACACGGGATAAGGTTAGGAATGAATCCCACATCAGTCTCTCTGGATCAGAATGCTTGGCTATATAAAGATTCTTCTCAGCGCATAGATGCAAGGAAGTATAAAAGACTGGTAAGGAAGCTAGTTTATGCCGCCATTACTCTTCTAGTATTTGCTTTGCAGCAGACCAAGTCAGTCAGCTCATGGTCAAACCCCGGCAGGCACATTAAGATGTTATGATTGAGATATTTGAAGTATGCACAAGGGAAGGACTTCTTTTCATATGTCAAAATTCGTTGGATATATTGGCTTACTGTTACTTAGATTATGCAAGTTGTCCTAACGATAGGAAATTCACCATAGGTTTCTGCACCTGGAGACAATCTTGTGACTAGATAGAGCATAAAGCAAGTTGCAGTTGATCGTCCCAATGTTGAGGCTCAAGACCTACACCATTACTGAGTTGATGTGGATGAAAACTATTTTAAGAAATCTCCGGCTCCCATATTCGAGTCTTTTGTTTTAAGAGGCGGCAACTCCATGACCATTTCTATTACAAACATTCCAATTTTTCATAAAGATGAAGCAAAATGGTAGTCACTATATCTAAGATATGATCCAGAAGAAACACGTTGAGACCAAATTAGAGCTTTTAAAGGAGCAGAAAACATATGGGTTCACAAAGGTCCTAAGTCACTCTCCTTTCACTAGAGGGAACTCCAAGGTGAGCATGATGTATATTTATGCTCTATCTTGAGAGGAAGGTTCATGAATGCATTCAATAGGGATCTACTGGACTCCTTTTTTTGTTGTTTTATTTTTTAGATTTGTGTTTCGTTGGTTTAATCCTCTCTGGGATATTCATTTACTTTGGCATACTCCTTCCCCTTATATAACGAAGGGATAACATACCAATGCCATTAAGAAAGTAATATTCTAAAAAGTGTAGAAAGGAAAAGATAATGAATTGTTTGCTTTATTCAAAAGGTCTAGGGTTTCTTATATGACATGAAACCTTAGAGAGCCAAAAAGATAAATTACACAATTGTCTCAACGGAGTTACAGGACTCCATAAATAAAAGAAGAGAATAGCCCAATAATAAAATAACTCTAGCATTCCCTCTCGAGTTGGAGCATATCTATCGATCATGTCCAACTTGGAAAACATCTACGAGAGGTGATAGCGCCTTCGTAAATATATCAGTGAGCTGAAGATCTGTGGAGATATGAGTAGTGATCTTCCTTCCTCGTACTGCATCTTGTTAGAAAATAAGAAAGCAGAAGCTAATATCAGAAAAATAGAAATAAGAACATGAAAAACAACTGGATTTTTACGTGGAACCCTACTCCCTAAGGAGCGGGATGAAACGATGGGAGAACGCTTCTGTTGGAGTATTCGTTATGTGCGCTCATTGTGTTGTAGCAGGGTAAATGGATCCTGGAGGAGATCCATTTACCCCATCCAGTGTTTAGTCCCACATCGTCCAGTGGTGGGACTTGGAGGCTCTGGAGAGGCTATATAAGGAGCCCCAGACCTCCTGTATCCATTGAGAAAAAGGAATGAAGTATCCGCCCCTTTGAGGGCTTCTCCCGTGGTTTCATCCCGCTCCTCACGGAGTAGGGTTCCACGTAAAATCCCGCGTTCTTATTATTGTTCTTTATCTTTTCCATGTTTTAGCTTCCGCTTCCGATTTAGTAACATGGTATCAGAGCAGGTTCGATTCTCGAGGAATCGTGTTATGATCTTTCATTTAGTCGAGTTTCGATTATCGTTCGTTCTGCAATATTTTCTATTCGTGGATTTATTCTTAAAGATCGTCAATAGGAGTTTGCTCGTTAGTTTGATCGTGAAGAATATTTGTTCGTGAAGATTTTCTGGAAGATCATTTACATCTCTAATCATCCCACTTTCATTGAAGCAAAGTTATGTATTCTTGGTTGCTGGGCTGTGAAGCAGATCTTCCAGATCTGCCGCTCTAAGAGGGTTCCCACGAACCCTACTCCAAGATGGAGATGATGACCCGAGCCCTAACTCTAGGGTGCAAGATCCCACCACCTGGCGGTGTGCTCGACTTCCAGCATCCTCGCTTCCTTCTCCAGGCATGTGGAGCCCTTTCATCACACCAGATCGCCGTCAAAGAAGGCGCACCTCGTCCTCCTCATCATCAACCCAGGCGGCGATGTCTCCTTCACCATCAACTCTCGGCAGCAACCTCCAGATCCTCCAGCCGCGCTGAAAGCGGTGCCTCCTCTTCTCGCGCCCAGGCAGTCAACAAGCCGCAGCCCTTGTAGAGTCACCTTCCTCCAAGGGAGGTCGCGGGGTTGCGCCGCATCTCTGCATCGCGCGATGCCCTAGCGCGCCCTACCGGAACTTCCTGGTGATTCGCGCGGTGCCCTAGTGTTCAGCAAAACCCAGGCGGCAGGCCCTGGGAACTCCTCCCGATCACGCGCACCCACAGGCGGCGCTCCAGGCACCGTGTGGGCTCGCGCTGGCGGCGCACCCCACCCGATTTTGCATGCGGCATCAGATCTCCCACCCCCCTGGCGATTCTAGGGTGCGCAACACGCGGGCTCCTCTAAGCAGTGCGGCCCCTCGAGCGATCTCTTCCAGCGGCAGGAGACCCCCCCCCCTCGGGGGGCGACGGAAGATATGTGAGGGTTCCCCATCGTGGGAACCCTACTTTAAAAAAAAACTGAAAGCCCAAGTAGGTTGTGCTCGTTTGAAAAAATGGGGATGGGTCGAGTTTGGACCCACATCTGGGCCGAGATGTTGTTTGAGTTAAAAAAATCGTACGTCAATTTTTAAAAAAAAAAAGAGAGAGAGAGAGGATTGTGAGTTAAAAAAAAAGGAAAAGAAAAAGGAGGCGCGTACAAGAAAAAGCCGTACGCACAGTTTTGCAAAAAAAAAACGAATACAGAGGAAAGCCGTAAAAAAAAAGGGTTGACGGCTTAAAAAAAATAATGCGAAAAAAAAGAGAGCCGTAAAAAAAAGAAACGACCAAAATTCATGATTTGATAAGCCAAAAATTTGTAAAGGCTTATTTTGTTTTATTTTCCCCAGTTATGTATCTCTTTGTCTTCTCCCAACTTGGTCGACGTACATGTTTTCCGACAAGTATGGGAGAAAGGGGGAGTATATGTAGAGTCACAGGTCTTGATCCAGATTCCATATTCAGATACCAGTCTCCATACCAGCCAGATGATCATTCAGATATCAGACTCTACAGTTCGGTTTCAGACTCGACGATCATTGTTTCCGAGTATCCAGTTTCAGACACGCATGTGTGCGGTCATTTTCAGATGAGCATATGTTGCCATCATTGTCAGAGGTCCCCATCATTCTTCTTGTTGTCATGCCAGAGTTTTCATGTGAGCCATATGGACTCCAGAGCAGAGGACCATTCCCTACGCCATGTTGGTAGGGGTTTTCATGTGGTATCATAGGTACACCAGAGCAGTGCACCACTCTCTGAGCCAGATGGGAGAGACCCAGTTCTCCGACGAGGAGACTTCAGGCGCAGTTCAGACTCGATGGTCAGATTCCGAGTCTTCAGTCGATCACACTCCAGCCCGTTCGTCCTCCTCACATGCACGGCATGAGAAGCAACGTCCTCGACTGCAGCAATGTGCGCATTGGGTTGATATTGTCTGTAGTGTCTTGTAGCGTTGAGTTGAGTTTCTGTCTGTTTGTCCAAGCTGAGCATTGCATGCTCCAGCTTGAGGGGGAGTGTTGGCGTATTCGTTATGTGCGCTCATTGTGTTGTAGCAGGGTAAATGGATCCTGGAGGAGATCCATTTACCCCATCCAGTGTTTAGTCCCACATCGTCCAGTGGTGGGACTTGAAGGCTCTGGAGAGGCTATATAAGGAGCCCCAGACCTCCTGTATCCATTGAGAAAAAGGAATGAAGTATCCGCCCCTTTGAGGGCTTCTCCCGTGGTTTCATCCCGCTCCTCACGGAGTAGGGTTCCACGTAAAATCCCGCGTTCTTATTATTGTTCTTTATCTTTTCCATGTTTTAGCTTCCGCTTCCGATTTTCTAATAGCTTCAAAGGGATGACTCGTTCATTGAACTTTCTCATCTGATACAGGAGGTCTGGGGCTTCTTCTATAGCCTCCACAGACCCTCCAAGTTCCACCACTAGTAGATATGGGACTAAACATTCCTCAAACTGGAGCATGCAATACTCAGCTTGAACAAATAGAAAGAAATCTCGAACTCACAATATAAGACACTACATATAATATCAATTCAACGCAAACACAACTATCGGTTGTTGTCGAAGATGCTGCTTCTCATGACATGCAGGTGAGGAGGAACAAACGGGCTGGAGTATGCGCCAAACCGGGTCTCCTCGTCGGAGAACATGTACTCTTAACTACGCATGTCAGAGCCGTTGAAACTAAAAAGAGTCTCTGTTGGAAGAAAAGGATTCGTTGTTTATTCCAGAGAACCATAGGCTATCTTATATAGAGAAGTCCTATAGGTAAATTACATAAGATGGAAACAAGAAAATAAAAGTAACATAAAAGGTACATAGAGTATAGAAATATCTCTACACTCCCCCTCAAGATGGAGCATAGATATCAATCATGCTTAGCTTGGAAGAATACTTCTGGAATAGCCCTATGAGCAGTGGCTTGGTAAAGATGTCGACAGTCTGCTCTCCTGAACTGACACGAGAAGTAGAAATCAAGCCCTTTTGGATCATTATCTCTAGTATAGTGGTAGTCAACCTCAATATGCTTTGTTCGTTCATGAAAAGCAGGATTATTAGCTATGAATAGTGCGGCTTGATTATCACATTGTAGTTGCATGGGTAGAGATACATCTATATGCAAATCTTCTAAGTTCTAACACAGCTCGAACACACATTATCTCAGTACTTGCTTGTGCCATGGCCCTATATTCAGATTCAGCACTAGATCTAGCCACCATTGTTTGTTTCTTGCTTTTCTAAGAAACCAAAGAACTACCAACGAACACTGCAAAACGTGAAGTAGACTTTTGATCCTTAGGGCATCCTGCATAGTCCGCATCAGCACATGCAGAAACAAAAATGTGTGTTTCTTTCTTGAACAATAATCTTGCGCCTCGAGACGCCTTTAGATATCTTTAGATATCTCAGTAGCATGTATATGGCATCCATATGTACTTGTCTGGGTTGTTCCATGAACTGACTCACCCGATTCACTACAAAAGCGATATCAGGTCTAGTGATAGTAATATAGAGGAGCTTTCCCACCATCTCTCTATATCTTCTGTTGTCAACCTCATCTGTATTATCACCATATAACTTCATGCTAGGATCCAAAAGAGTAGTTGAGGGATGACACCCAATCATGCCCGTCTCAACAAGCACGTCTGTAATATACTTCCTTTGGGTCATCACAAGACCCTGCGCATTCCTAGCAAATTAGAACCCCAGAAAATATCATAGAGTGCCAAGATCCTTAGTAACAAACTGATGACCCAAAAATATTTTTGTCATCTTTATCCCCTACGTATAATATCCTGTAACAAGTATATTGTAACATCCGGGATCCGCATAAACCCGAACCTGACCCGAATAGGGTCCGTTTAACCCAATAAAGTTGTCAATCGGCATTAGATGACTTGAATCGATCGACTGATCGCAAATCAAAAGTCGTTCAGGCGAAATCGACTAAAAATCGGTTGCATCGTAATTTGTGCCCGAAAAAGCCACGATGCAAATTCGGAAACCGCGAAACAAACCGAGACCGTTATAAAATCTGATTCGACAAAATAAGACCAACGGAATCGACCGTTCGTCAATCGGAGACTGTTTGGCATTTTTAAATAGCAAAATTTAACCCCAAATCGAAACCGTATCTCGAAAATTTCGGGTATTCAAACTCAATTTGAAGTATATCAATATTATACTCATATTGATCGTCGTTCAGAGATGATCAAATCGAGATATTTTGTATCGAAATCTGACGCTCGTGACGCAATTACGGCCTACTTTAAGAATGATAAATAAAGTGGGTTTTTGTTTTATTTTTTTAAATTTTCCTGTACACACAGTAGCAGTTTCTGTTTAAAAAGAAAATCCAGCAAAAATATAATTATTATTAATAATAATGATATCATTATTGATATCATCAAGTGACATCGAGCTAATGATGTCACTAATGTCGTAAAAAAAGAGAGTAATATACAAGAGGAAGGTTCCTTGAACCTTCCTCATCTCAAATCCCCTCATTCCTCTCCCTATATATATCTCCATTCCAAGCCGTAAGAGCCCCTTTTTCCCTATCTTCTTCCCTATCCTTTCTCAATTCCAAATCCCCAATTGAAAACCCTTTCTTCTCTTGTTCTTTTCCTAATATTCTCCCCAACAATTATTGCTGGAAGTTGCCCAATAGCCAATAAGCCACTGCATGTTGAAGCTCTAACTTCAAAAGCAAATTAAGGTACAATCCCTAGCCATCTCCTTTGCTGCCATGCATGAGATTGTTATAAAATTTTGATCTTTACTTAAAAATGGCATTCTTACTATAATATAAAAAGCATGCCTTCTAGAAATTCTGCTCATATAGATTTCACACCTATATTCACAGTACAACAAATCAATTTCATTGGTAGTATGCATAATAATGATAAACTCTGCAGATATTTTTCTATCTATCTGTGATAATCAACCTCATGTTATATAAATAAATCATCAAAGTTAAAATTGCAAAATGATAACCACCTATTCATGTTTCCATGTGGGTTTGGGAATTGATCAACTGAGATTAATAAAATGGTTATGGTAAAAAAATTGATGACCTATCTGATGTGTCACTATGATTAATATTAATCAAAATTTTTTTATGCAAATCAACTGAGGAAATGCAGGTAATAGTTCTCCTGATATGTCTAGATTAATGGGAAATATTAAGTTCACTTAAATTATAGAATTCAAATAAGTACTAGACAATTCCATAAAGTTTGACAGGAAAGATTAAGTTGCAATTGTAAAGTTGTCTCTTACAATTTTGTTGATAAATAATGTTATAATTTATCCTTAAGATAACATGCAATTAGAGTTCCTTTAATAATATATATGCCTACCAACTGCATACAGTTTATACAACAAGAAATTTATTTAAAGTTGCATAGATATTTGTTAAAGGTCTAACACATTAAAAGGATCCTAAGGATGCTTGTATACATTACTGTAAATTCCATCAAAGAGTTCTAGTGCTTTAACTATATAGTTTCCAAGTGCGTACCATGATTAGCTTAGAAATCAATCCTGGTGAAGCTTATAGGTACTGAAATATTGGCATCCTAGTGTGTTCGGCTTGGATTTTATGGTTCAAAGAAATATATGTGACTTGCGAGATACAAGAAAAATGGGTATTTCCAACAATGCTTTCCACCTGTTATAAGTGTTTAAAATGCAAAGGACTTGTACATGCCCTTGTTCCTGTTACTCCTTATCAAGAACTATACTCGTGAATTAAAGTATAATAGAATAATAATAATAATAATAAGCATACCACAAGGTCATAATCTGGATAGTGTTTTGTTAATTCTTAATGTGTGCCAGACCCTTATTAGATCAGATATTCCAAAATTTTGAGTTCTAAATAAACAAATATAACGTTTTCAGCAGATCTTCTAGTATCGGATACCAAAATGGCACATTCCTATATCAGAAATTTTTTTATATATAAACTTCAATAAGTGGGACTTACATACTTTATTAGCTACTCAGTAGAACCCATTACGACTATACCTAGAATCACCAACATTTTAATTAGGCTATTTAAATACAGATGACTTAAAAAAATCAATCAATATACCAAATCATTTGGAATCATTCTCGGTGCCTTATTAGATCAAGGAACTTAAGTGATATTGTATGACTTAACATCTTATAATTTATGACTTATAACTAAGAGTGCTGGTCATGGCGACCCTTACACCTGACCGTACGAGGGCGCGGTGACCATCAACTGGGCGGGAGATAGGAAGTCCAGTTATGGCAGTGGCCTCTTAGTGTGCGGGTCTAGGATCCCAGTCCTTACACGGTTTTAGGCAAGCTCGCAGTGTTTTTACGCCTCGTTGGGATCCCGACTTTGACCTTTTCCGTTGATCCGTTGTTTTAGGATACCCATGCGGGGGATCCTCGGTTTTAGTTTTTCGTACGAGCTCGTTTGCCCGTTACCGGTCAGGCCAGTTTTTAGAGTGACTTTTCCGGAGAGTCCCTCTCACCCGTTTCTAGGGCATAGTTTTGGAGTGGAGCTTTCCCTCTATTGGACCTCACTTCCAATTAGAGGACGAGACGGAAGAGCCGCTTAGGAAGCTACCTCACCGCTTGAGTTTTAGTTACTTTTTCGCCAACAGACTTGGCGATGTTACATCTGAATCATTTGGGATTACCTTTGGGGGAGTTTCACTTGAACTCAGAGAGAAGTATTATAGATCTTGTCTAAGAGAGGAAGTTGAATGTAAGTTGTTTTGACTAGAATTGACTATAATTAAGTTAAGTGGACGTGTTGGGAACTTAGTTAGGATGCATTATACAACACCGCATGCCTACGGGAGCACCCCAACCCTAAGGCACTTTTTCATACCTTAGAGTCAGTGTGAGGTCACACACCGACAAAGACCACAGACTGTCTACTTAACTTAAGATTTTAAATAAAATCAAGAGTCATTCAAAACCTAAATCTTCCTCATTATAAAAATCTATATTTAAGAATTCAAAATAATAAGACATTAATAGTTATATGTGTAAATATACATATGAGTCATCAACTATTACATGAATATATATAATGTTATAAGACAATTGGGGAAATTATTATATATGTCATTAATTACTATAAAATAATGTGACATATGGGAGGTAATGGGAAAACTTGAAGCATCCATCATTGTAGCGTGAAAACTTCTTTTTCAAAACAAGTAGGTGTAACTTTTGGTTGATATACCTTTCTACTTGTTTCTTTTGTATCCATATTAAATGCATGTTTATTTTATAATATAAAATATGGGCGTACAAGCGCTCGCTGATACATCTTCTTCCTACCATGTTTTGGCAGGCAAGGAGCATGCAGCACAATAGCAGGTTGATGACTTTTGGAGATCGTGTTTATCGTGTTTGTACTAGACGGTATGGTCTCTTTTGGCTCAGCTTCTTTTGTTGTAGCTTTTGTTCTATTATAATGTAAAATGCCTTTTTCTTTCTCTTTTGAATATGTTGGGATATATGAATGTACTGTCAGCATCATGCTCCCTGTCAAAGCCTCCATCCTCCTCAGCTCCATACTCTGGTATCTCCTCAACTGGATCATCGAAATGAGGTTGTTGTACCTCTACTGATTGTCGCTGGTCCTGGTGTGTACCGTCGTGAGATGGACGGTAGGTGGAATCTGACAGCTCCTCAAATCTCATATCTATATCTATCTGTCTGTCTGCGATCTCAGTCTGTTGTGCCAGAATCTAGTCCTGCTGGCCTCTCATAACAGCTTGTTGTTGCTGAAGATCGGTGAGAGCGGTCAGTATACGAGCTAACTGGTCAGTCATCTCCTGGCCTGGTCGGGATGCTATGGCTTTGCATGAGAACCATTTTTTTAGTTAATTAAATCTCATAAGTATTTACAACATGTACATGACATAGTGTGAATGCAACGTAATCGGCATCCGGATCCGAGGACATCACATATATCATCAACATACACCATGATAACAACCGTACCTCTGGAAGTCTTCTGGACAAACAAAGAATGATCTGCATTTGATCTTTTGAACTCTTGCCTTTCAATTAGATCAGAAAGCTTCTGAAACCACGCTCGTGGGCTTTGTTTAAGAACATATATTGCCTTGTGAAGTCTACACACCATCTGACTCTCCCCCTCAGCAGCAAACCCCGGAGGCTGCTGCATGTAGACTTCTTCCTACAGATCCCAATACAAAAAGGCATTCTTAACATCAAGCTGAAACAAGGGCCAATCACGTACAACAACAACTGACAGGAGGACACGTAGAGTCGAGTGACGCGTAACTGGAGAGAATGTATCTATATAATCCACATCGTATGTTTGAGTGACCCCGCGCGCCACTAATCTTGCCTTGTAATGGTCAAGACTGCTATCTGCATGATATTTGACAGTAAATACCCATTTGCAGTTGACAACATATGCTCCTGGGGGAGCGGGAACCAAGCTCCATGTACCCCGCGACGCAGAGCAGCTATTTCCTCCTCCATAGCAGAACGCCGGCAATCAACCTTCAAGGCGTCCTGATAATTTCGTGGTATTTCCATGGCAGATAGAGCCACATCAAGCCTCTGAAAGTCCCCCTGCGAGACGATGGAAGGAAACCTGTGAAGCAAGTGGATATGATGCACATGTACGCTTATGCTTCCGTATGGCAATAGGTACATTCAGACCATCAGAAACAATACTCGTCGATATGATATTCTCCTACAAAGAACCCTGCACTTGCACATTATCAGACTCATCGTTATAATAATATCTGGATAAACCTGAGGCGTGCTGGATGATTGACGAGTACCATAAGCAGGAACAAACCGACAAGTATAGAATTTCGATAGAGGTGAAACTGGTGGCTGTGGAGGCAGCGGTGGTGGTGGTGGTGGAACAACAGGAACTGGAACGGGAAAAGACGGACACAGAGGAGGAGGTGGTACATAGATCTCATCATCAGATGTGGATGAGGCCAACCTGTCACCTGTAGGGGAGAAATACATCACAGACTCAAAGAATGTGACATCAGCACTGACAAAATATTTCATGTTTATAGGGTCATAGCATCGGTAACCCTTCTGAGTCCGAGAGTAACCAACAACACACACTTGACAGCCCTAGGTGAGAGCTTGTCAAGTCCCGAAGACAACTGGTGAACGAAGGCAACAACACTAAAGACGCGAGGAGTGAGTGAGAATAATTCCTTGTCAGGAAAAACGACAGAAAGATGTCACCTAAGACAGAGGATAACATACGATTCACCAGATAACATGCTATAAGGACTGCATCGTCCCAAAAAGAAATGAGAGCACAACTCTGGATAAGTAGGGTCCGAATGATATCAAGAAGATGACGATGCTTTCTCTCTGCAACTCTATTATGTTGAGACATGTAAGCACAGGTGGTTAGATGGATAATGCCTCGAGACGAGAAGAAATGTGAAAGAGCACGAGTACAAAATTCCAAAGCATTATCCGTACGCACAAATTTCACAGTAGAGGAAAAAACATTTTGTACTTCATTAATAAGATTTTTTATTACATCCCCTGCTTCAGATTTATTCTTTAATAAAAACACCCATGACAACCAAGAAAAGTCATCGACAACTACAAGATAAAACATGTGCCCCTGGTAATCAGGAACACGGCTCGGACCCCAAATATCAACATGAAATAATTCAAAAGGGGAGCCACTGCTCCGAGACTGACGACTGGGAAAAACATATCAATGATGCTTTCCCAATTAACATGTTTTACACTTAAAAGAAGAACTCAGTGAAATCTGAGGCAAGATATGACGCATCTTCTGAAGAGGGAGGTGGCCATGTAGTACTCTGGCCCGCCACATGCTTCACACTGAAAAGAAGAACTCGTCGGAGTACTCTAGCCCGCCACATGAAAAAGACTGAATCATATAGACAACTGCTCCATTTCTGAAGGGACGAACTGAAAAGGCAGTGGAAACATCCTCGTCGAAGTCCACGGCCGCTGGAGAATGGAGTCTGAAAAGTCCCCTCGTCGGAGAACTGGGTCTCTCCCATACTGACTCAGAGAATGGGATCTCTACTCTGGAGTCCCTATGAAACCACATGAAAACTCTATCCCACATGGCATATGGAATGGGATCTCTACTCTGGAGTCCCTATGGATCACATGAAACTCTGAGAACAAAAACAAAGATGGGAACCACACAAAAGATGGCAACCATGTGCGCATCAAACTAAAGATTTGGAATATGAATGTTGAGTCTGAAACTGAACTGTAGAGTCCGAAATCTGGCTGGCCTTGAGAATCTGAATCCGAATTGTAACTCTAAACAATACTCTTATTTCTCTAAAACTTGTCGGAAAACAATGACATCGATAAAGTTAGGTGAAAACGACATGCATCTCTTCTTATCGCCGCCGCCTGCATGAGATGAGGGGGAGGGAAGCACCGTCGCCTGGAAGGAGGGCGCAAGGAGGTGCGAGATCAGGGCTGCCTGGGGGAGCAGCTATGGAGGCCTTGCTCGGTTGTCACCGCTACCGCCTAGAGGAGGGCTCCGTGAGGAGATGCTGGAGCGCTGCTTGCGCCTGGAGAAGGGCGACGCTGCCCGGTGGTTGGCGCCCTTCTGGGGATGCACGATGGGGCTTCGTCGCTAACAGGAGGGCAGCGCTAATACTGCCTGGAAGAAAAAGAGAGGAGGTTAGGTGCCTCCTTGCGTCGCCTCCTCTTCATCTTTTTTTCTGAAATTGCGGCTCGGAGAGGAGGAGGCGTCGGTGTTGGGAGCTCCGTGGAGGAACCTAATCGGAGTAGCACTAGAGTTGGTCGTCGCCTAGAGGGGGTTTCATCTTCTTCTTCCTTTAAACTCCTGCGAAGGTGCACGGGCCCCCCGAGGGAGATATTTCACCGGGAGTATTGATTTCCAGTGCTACCGGAGCTTCATCGCTCGATAGCTTTGAGATAACTGGCTAGGGATCCAAAAATTGAACCCAAGATTGCGCATCAGATGGATGATGAAATAATGATGATGTGCGAGAGAAGATTGCGTTGCGCGATTCTGGAACCCTTGCAGAATCTAGATATGATCAGAATGTCGACGTAGAATTTAGGTTTCAAAAGAAACCCTAGAACTTGAATCTTGAATGATACAGAATAATGATCTTCAAACATAAATCTTCAAGAATAATCAAGAATGAATCTGATAATCGAATCTCGAATAAACAAAAAATAAAATCCTCAAGAATCGAACTCGTTATGATACCATGTTAGAAACTACGAATGTGGAAGCGTAATCAGAGATAAAGGATAAAAACACTCTAATATCAGAGAAATAGAAATAAGAACATGAAGGACAGCGGGATTTTTACGTGGAACCCTACTCCCTAAGGAGCAAGATGAAACCATGGGAATCAATGCCCCCAGAAGCAAGGAGTATACCCGTGTGTTCCAAGCACGCCTCAAAGGGCTGATTCGTTCATTGAACTTTCTCATCTGATACAGGAGGTCTGGGACTTCTTATATAGCCTCCACAGACCCTTCATCAAGTCCCACCACTGGTAGATGTGGGACTAAATACTGGATGTGGTAATAAGCAACACATATACTCCAACACATCTAAAATGAAGTAGCAGTCAATTTCAATGTGCTTAGTCCGCTCATGGAATATCGGATTGGTAGCAATGTATCTAGCAGACTTTTTGTCACAATATAAGGGTACGGAAGTAGTATTGGGAATTCCAAGCTTCTATAGAAAGGAAATAAACCAGGTAATCTTACAAGTGGCTTGGGCCTTCACCATGTATTATGCCTCTGCACTTGATCTGGAAACCACTACCTATCTTTCTCTGCCATGTAACTAGGTTGCCACCAATAAACATAGCATGGTTTGTAGTGGATTGTCGATCATCAGGTGAACTAGCATAATCCGCATATGCATAAGCTATGACATTAGTGTGGCCATCGACCCCGTAGAAGAGGCATCGCCCTGGAGATTCTTTCAAATATCGAAGAATCAAACGAACATCATTCCAATTACTATAAAGAAGATAGGCCACCCCATGAGCTAGCTAGTTATACTCACAATATAAGATATATCTGGCCTAGTAACAGTGAGGTAGGGCAGTTTTCCCACTATGCTTGTGTATCGTGTAGTATCCTCAAACTCAGAATCAATGGATGTTGAATGTTTTTCGCAGTTTTATTGGGATGTCATACGGTTTGCATCCAAGTAGACTAACCTCTGTAAGGATATCTAAGCAATACTTCCGTTGTAATAGGTGTAATCCCACTATAGTGCTTATCACATCAAAGCCAAGAAAGTATCAGAGATGATCAAGGTCCTTGGTGACAAACACATTTTGGAGGAAGGCCTAGGTCTCTAGAATGCATGTTTTACCATCACCAATAACTACCATATCATCAACATAGACAGCCAATATAACCATGCCAGTGGATTGTCGCTTGACAAAAATTAAATACTCAGATGTCGTCAAGTGAAAGCTAAGAGAGCTTACCCTGGTAGTAAACATGTCAAATCAAGTTCATGGACTCTGCTTTAAGCCATAAATGCCTTATGAAGTCAGCACCCGTGCACCCCCCCCCCCCGATCGAGTAACCCGATGGCTGCATCATATAGACCTTCTCCTCGAGGTCGTCATAAAAAAAACATTCTCCACATCTACCTGAAAGATGTACCGATTTTTATTAGCAACAACAAAGAGAATAGTACGGATATATCCCATCCTGGCAAACAACAATAAAGCATTTTCCCGCTTTAAGTGGGGTCGGCTACATGGATTTTTTGCCTCGATTCAGATTTATCTTGGGTCATTTTTGGGATTAGATCCAAAAAATTAAGATCCTTTCGTATAGTCACATTCCAATACTTCTTGGGTCTTCCACATCCTCTTTTAGCCGGCTCAACATTCCAAAACTCACATCTCCTCACCGGTGCATCAATTGACCTCCTTTGCAAATGACCAAACCAACTTAAGCGATTTTTTCGCATCTTGTCTTCAATCGGAGCGACACCTGCTTTCATTCTGATAGCATCATTCCGAATATGATCGTTACATGTGTGTCAACACATCCACCTTAGCATTTTCATTTCTGCTACTACCATTCTCTACACATGTCTATGGTTCACATGCCAACAGTCAAACCTATAAAGCATAGCAGGTCTCACATCTGCTTTGTAAAATTCTCCTTTGATTTTCAAAGGAATTTTCTTATCACAGAGAACAGTAGAAGCTCCTCTTCACTTAAGCCAACCTGCATTTATTCTATTTGTAACATCTCCATCAATTTCTCCATCATGTAGCAAAATAAATCCCAAGTATCTAAAAGAAACTCTCTTCTATATGATATTGTTAGAAAAACGGAAGCGGAAGCATAAACATGGAAAAAGATAAACATCAAAGAATAAGAACGCGGGATTTTTACGTGGAACCCTACTCCGTGAGGAGCGGGATGAAACCACAGGAGAAGCCCTCAAAGGGGCGTGTTTTTCTATTCACTTTCTCATCTGTTACAGGAGGCCTGGGGCTCCTTATATAGCTTCCACAGGGCCTCCAAGTCCCACCACTAGGCGGTATGGGACTAAACTTAGTGGTGGGGTAAATGGATCTTGGAGGGATCCATTTACCCACCTATTACATAAGTGACGCATGCTCCAAATACTCTAACACTCCCCCTCAAGCTGGAGCATGCAATGCTCAGCTTGGACAAACAGAAAGAAACTCAACTCACAATACATGACACTACAGACAATATCAACCCAACGCGCACAACTGCTGCAGTCGAGGACGTTGCTTCTCATGGCTTGCATGTGAGGAGGACGAACGGGGCTGGAGTGTCTATCTGGCTCAAAGAATGGTACTCTACTGTGGAGTCCCTATGATACCACATGAAAACCCTTGCCCTTAATGGCATAGGGAATAGTCCTCTGCTCTGGAGTCCCTATGGCTCACATGAAAGCTCTGGCCGACCAACAAGAATGATTGGCATGCGTCATCATCGAGTCTGAAATTTGTAGAGTCTGAACATCTGACCGGTCTGGAAAATCTGATATCTGAATCTTAGAATAAGACCTGTAACTCTACATATACTCCCCCTTTCTCCCATACTGGTCGGAATGACATTGTATGACCACGTTGGGAGAAGATAAAATAATACATAAACATGGGGATGAATAAAACATCACTTAGCCGATAATGATATTTTTTTTTGGCTTTATTTTTCTCTAATTAATTTTTTTTTTGAACCACCTTTTTTTTGTAATTCGTACGGCTTTTCTTTGTACGTGCCTCTCTTTTTTTCTATGCGTACGGCTCTTTTTTTTAAATGTACGCGCCTTTTTTTTGAAATGGGCCCATCGGCCCAAATAATAATTTTTTTTTAACAACTCTTTTTTTTAAACATCAACGGGCCCCCAACTTTTCTGGGCTCTCTTTTTTTTTCAGTGGCCGAAGCCCACCTGGGCCCAACTTCTTCCTCTCTCATTTTTTTTTATAATTGGGTGCCTCCCTCTATAAACAAAATAATAACATGGCCTAAAGAGCCCCTAGGGTTTCTTTCCTGTTAAAAGACGGTGCCGCCCCCGAAAGGGGCTCTTCATCTGTTGCCTGGAGCGCCTGGAAGCGCCGCCCATAGCCCTAGGGGTTGCGCACGGAGCAGATGCACCGCCTGGGAGGCCTGATGGTGCGCGGGAAGGAGATCGCCCTGGATGATGCACCTGCGAGAATCGCAGGAGAGGAGAGGCGGGTGGGTTGCGCGCCTGGGCTCGCGAAGCGCCTCCGCCTTGGCGCATCGGCAGTTGTTGGCGGGCCTGCTCGCCTGGGGGCCACCGCGGGAGCTCAAGGGTGGCCTGGGGTTGTGCGGGATGCCGCCTGATCGGTGCCGCAGCCGTACGTTGATGGAGGAGCGCCGTGGGAGCAGCGTGGAGGGCAGTTGGCTTGGACGAGAAGCCGCCAGGATATTGGAGAGAATGCCGCTTTGGAGTCTGAATATCTGCTGGAAGAACAAGCGCGCTCCTGTTGGAGCAGCGCGACCTCGTGCGGCATCGCCATGTGCATCCTGAGAAGGAACTGATGTAGGTGCGCGCCTGGAAGTAGGTGCGCGCAAGGACAGGGATGCGGCGCGAGGAGGTTGCCAGGGCTCCGTGGGTCTATCACGGCTGGTGGTTGCGCGGCTAGAGCTGCTTCTCGACACTTCTGATCTGGAGATGTAGTTGCGGCTGATCTGAACCCTTGGCCATCGTCTAGGATTTCGATGGCAGGAAGAGGCTGGAAGGAGATGTCGGCATAGAATTTCCAGAAAATAGGGTTTCGTGAAAACCCAAAAAAAACAACTCTTTACAGATCTCGAATGGAGTAATGATCTTCAAGAACATCGAATAATATATCAGATCTCGAAAAAATAAGAACATAAAAAAAATCCCGAGAACCGAACCCGCTCTGATACCATGTTAGAAAAACGGAAGCGGAAGCATAAACATGGAAAAAGATAAACATCAAAGAATAAGAACATGGGATTTTTACGTGGAACCCTACTCCGTGAGGAGCGGGATGAAACCACGGGAGAAGCCCTCAAAGGGGCGTGTTTTTCTATTCACTTTCTCATCTGTTACAGGAGGCCTGGGGCTCCTTATATAGCTTCCACAGGGCCTCCAAGTCCCACCACTAGGCGGTATGGGACTAAACTTAGTGGTGGGGTAAATGGATCTTGGAGGGATCCATTTACCCACCTATTACATAAGTGACGCATGCTCCAAATACTCTAACAGATATCATCACCAATCTTAACATCGATTCCTTCACCATTGCTTCCATCAAAAGTACACTCACTATATTCAGCCTTAACCCTACTTATATGAAATCTTTTAGTCTCCAAAGCATGTCTCCAGACCTCAAGCTTCTCATTTACTCCATCAATAGTCTCATCAATCAACATAATATCATCAGCGAATAACATACACCAATGTATCTTATCATGAATATGACTTGTCAACTAGTCCATAATAAAAGAAAAAGGAATGGACTCAAAGTTGAACCTTGATGCAGACCAGTCTTGATGTCAAAATAGTCAGTCTTCCCAGACTGTATCCATACACAAGATGAAGTCATATCACACATATCTTTTACGAGGTTAATGTATAGTATAGGTACTTATCTCTTCTCCAAAACTCACCACAATATCTCCCGTGGGACAGAATCATAAGCCTTCTCTAAATCAATAAAAATCATATGGAAGTTCTTCCTTTTAGCCCTGTAGATCTCCATCGTTCTCCTCAGCAAGTGGATGGCTTCAATAGTTGAGCGACGTGACATGAATCCGAATTGATTTTCTTTTACTATGGAAACTTGCATCAACCTTCTTTCGATCACACGTTCCCAAATTTTCATAGTGTAACTCAGCTTGATACCTCTGTAATTTGAACAACTTTGAATGTCTCTGTTGTTCTTATAAAGAAGCATCATGATGCTTCCCCTCCATTCTTCAGGTATTTTCTTGCTTCGCCAAATAAATTGAATAAATTTATAAGCCAAGTCAAACCATGCTCACCAAAAACTCTCCAAACTTCTACAGGAATGTCATCAGGTCCTACACCTTTCCCATGTCAAATAACCTTCAAAGCCTCATCCACTTCCTTCCTTTTCATCTGTAGCTTGTACGATTCAAGTAACTTTCACTACTAGCTAGATTTCCCAAAGTGATCTCTCTATTTCCTTCCCCAATGAAAAGCTTATGGAAGTATTGCTTCCATCTAGTCTCTATATCCTTCTGAGTAACAAGCACATGACTTTCCTCATCCTTAATGCATCTCACTTGAGAAAGATCTTTGGTCTTTCTTTCTCTTGCTTTAGCCAGCCTGAATATATCCTTCTGACCTTCCTTAGCATCAATATTTTTGTACAAAACTTCACAAGCTTTTGACTTAGATTCACTTACCGCCTTCTTTGCTTCCTTAGCTTTTTTGTAGTTTGTGACAGTTTCATCTGTTCTATCCTTAGACATAACTTTAAAGCAAGCTCTTTTAATTTTGAGCTTCTCTTGCACCCCTCCAATCCACCACCAAACCTCCTCTTGGCCTGGAACTCCTCCCTTTGATTCGCCTAGCATCTCTTTGGCTACCCTTCGGATACAAGATGTTACCGCCTCTCACATCTCATTAGCACTTCCTTTACAATCCCAAGATAAGTCTCCTAAAACCTTCTCCATGAAGCTTGATTGCTTCAATTGAAGATTCAATATCTAGTTCTACTGATCTTGGTTACCCTCCTATTCTTTACTTGCCCTTTTATTTGCACGTCCATGACTAACAAGTGATGTTGGGTGGTCAGGCTCTCTCCTAGGATTACTTTTCAATCTTTGCAACACAACCGATCTCTTCTTCTCAATGCAAAGCAGTCTATCTGTGTTCTAGTCGAGTTACTCTTACAAGTAATTAAATGCTCCGCCCTTTTCTTAAAGAGAGTATTTGCAATAAAAAGATCATAAGTTGTTACAAAATCCAAAAAGACTTTTCCCTCTTCATTTCTATCCCCAAAGTCATGTCCTCCATGAACACTAGCATACCCTGAAGCATCTTTCCCACATGTCCATTAAGATCTCCACGTAGGTAAATCATCTGTTTGCGGGATTCCTTGCATAATCTTGTCCAAATCCTCTGAAAAAGCTTGTTTAATCATATCATCCAAACCAATTTATGGTGCATAAATTGAGATGATATTCAGAATTTCTTCTTCGAGCGCCACTTTTAGCAATATAACCCGATCCCCAGAATTTTGCACCTCAACCACACAATCATTCAAATCCTTATGAGCAACCACTCCAACACTATTTCTGCCCTTATCTTTACCTGAATACCAAAGTTTAAAGCATGTCTTCTCGATCACTATTGCTTTCTCTCCAACCCATTTTGTTTCTTGTAGAGAAAAATTCTCAAAGTAATTCACGCCATAAATCTGAGTGAATCCTTTGGCTACAAGCATCGCCTTCAATCTGCCAATAAAATCATCAAGTGAATGTTTGGTCATGAAAACCCATCTGCATGCAACAGGCTTGACACCAAGGGGATACGGCACAAGATCCCACGTGTCCCTAGATGTAAGCGCATCCAACTCCTCATCCAAGGTCGTTTTCCAACCATAGTCATGAAATGCACTATGATGATCCCGAGGAATAGAAATAGCCATCAGAGCATCTGTAAATTGCATGTTACAGCTGGATAGACAGTCAGTGGAAGTAAATATGATATGGGATGTATAGTACATTGCATTTTTGTTTGTCGCAGAGCTATATGGAGTTCTTGTAGAGCATCTGAAGCTACAGTGGTGGGGATACTCGAAGAGGGCTATCACGCTGCAAGTAAGGGACAGGCAATGGTATAGGATCAAAATGAGTAGTATGTTTTCGTTTGTACACAATGGATGCCGGCAGTAGCTCCAAAGGTATGTCACTGACAAACCATGTAAAATAACTGGTCAGTTCAAAGAAAATGACGTCAGCAGAGATATAGTAACAATGATCGTCGAATCATAGCACCTCTACCCCTGTTGAGTGTGAGAATACCCAACGACAACACTCTTGATTGCATGATGAGAATTTGTCTGTGTATGGAATTCATGAACAAAGGCAGTACATCCAAAAATTCTCAAAGGTAATGAAAAAGATGTCACATCAGAATATAATAGAGATAAAGGAGTTACCCATCAAATCATACGATGGTTAACTATTTTTATGAGATGAGTAGCAGTAAGAATGGCATCCCCCCAAGTAGATCTTAGGAACCTTCATATGAGTGAGTAATGATCGGCAATATCAATGAGGTGGGGAAGGTTCCTTTCCGCTATCCCATTTTGCAGGGAAGTATATGGACAGGAAGTCTGATGAAGAGTCTCCTGAGAGGCAAAGAAACATATTAAATTATGTTGTATAAATACAAGAGCATTGTTAGTCTGTATAGCTCGTATACAAGCAGAGAAAGATGTTTTAATAAACTAAAAGTATTTGTTGACGCATATGATTTATTTGTATCACTTTGTTATTTTATTTTCTTGCCATTCTCTTTATGTAATTTACCCATAGGCTACTCTCCTATATAAGAGAGCCTAGGGCTATGGAATAGATTATCTCATTCACGTTTCCCAACATGGTATCAGAGCGACGGTCCTAGACCGGAGTTCTCGAAACCCTAACCCTAAACCCCACCCGCCGGCCCTCTTCTTCTCCCTCTCTCTCTCTCGATCGGCGCGCCATCCAACGCCGTCGCCTCTGCTGTGCGCGCTTGTGCGCATCACCAGCGCATCCCTTGCGCGTTGCAGCCCTCACGATCTGCGCGCATCTGCAGCCCTAGCATCTGCGCGCGATCCTTGGCGCCTGTGCGCACTCCTTGGCGCCTGTGCGCTACAGCCCTAGCGCCTGCGCCCTTCCTGTGTGCATCTGTGCGCACTGGTGCGCTAGAACCGTGCGCATCTGTGTGCATCTGTGCGCACTGGTGCGCTAGATCCGCGCGCATTGGTGCGTATTGCAGTAGCGCATCTGCGCGCATTGGTGCGTGTTGAAGTAACGCACTGTGCACTCTTTCGTCCCAGTTGCACACGCGGGTAGCGGCTTCTTGTTGCCCTTGCGTGTGACCTTTGTGCTCGCGTATCCAGACCATATCCAGATCGTAGCGCGCACATATTCATGGGGATAGTTGCTTGATGTCTACACACGCAACTAATCCCGTCTATGTCGTTGTAGACAAAGATTATCTTCTCTTAGTCACTCCAGTCTTCCGTCTCCAGTATGTCAGACAGCAAGGCAGATATCCCGTCTATGGGCGCATTTCGTGGTCCAGCACCCATTGTCAAGATGGATGGTACGAACTATGAACTGTGGGCAATGCAGTTCATGAGTATGATGAAGTCTACAGGTAAGAAGCACATTCTTACCGAGCCCGAGCCTGCAGAGAAGACTGGAGTCCATGCCTCATGGGAGGCTGATGATGCATATGCCAAGGTTTGGCTATCCGGCACATTGGCTATTGAAATCGCCAATGACATTCTACATCAACCCACAGCGAAAGACATGTGGGACATCCTGGCAGCGACATATTCTCAGGCGAAGAATGAGACGAAGATCCTGCAACTACAACATGATATTTTCACAATAAAGCAGAATGGCCGCCCTTTACATTCTCTCTATACATCGTTGAGAGGGATGTTTGAGAAGCTTTATAGCTTCATGCCACTTACCGCCACGCCAGAACAGCAGAAGACATACAGGAATGCGACGATGGTGGATGTGTTTCTCGCTGCACTTGATCCAGAGTATGAGGCAGCACGTTCACAGATTTTGGCGGACTCGACTATTCCTCCCATGGAGGAAGCTTTTCATAGATTGAGCAGGATCACAGTACCTTCAGCAGCTGCGAGTCAGAATCCCTCAGCTATGGCAGCCAACAGAGGCCGTGGTTTCCATCACCAGGGCCGTGGACGTACTCCTCGTGGAAGGGGTGGCCGCACTAGGCCAACATGCTCATATTGTCACCGAGTTGGACATACTGAAGACACATGCTACTCAAAGCATGGATTTCCTGCATCTGCACGAGCAGCTGAACAGATAGAGCCCCCATCTGCCGCTACACTGGATCAACGATTTGATGATCTAGTTGCCCGCCTCAGGGGCATTATCCCACCATCAGGTCCAGCACCGACTACAGAGAGTCATACTGATACTGCTGCCTCTGCCTCTGCTTCTGCATCTACCAGTACTTCAGGTAGTACACTTGCACTCCACAGTAGTAGATCTCATATACTGCCATGGATCATGGACTCGGGCGCCACACATCATTTATGTGGCGACCAGGGTCTACTTACAGGATACACCCAGATCCCTCCAGGACGGACAGCAGTAATTGCTGATGGCACGCATTCCCCTATCACTGGTCAGGGGGAGATTAGATTGACACCCTCTATGCAGCTGAAGAATGTCCTACATGCACCACATTTTTCTATGAATCTGTTGTCGATTAGTCAGATCACGAAGGATCTCCACTGTCGAGCTATTTTTGATCCATCTTCTTTGATTTTTCAGGACATCCGTACGGGCAACGTGATTGGTCATGGCTATGAGCAAGGAGGCCTTTACCGTCTGAACCAGACCCCATTTGCTGGAACCACATCCTCTCCTGCTGAACAAGTATCTCCTCTCCTGTGGCATTTGCGCTTTGGTCATTTACCGCTTCAGAAGTTGCGTCTACTCCTACCCTATAGTCTCTCTCACAAACCTATCCAGTGTGAGGCGTGTCAGTTGGGAAAACATCACAGGTCGTCTTTTCCCAGTAGTCAAGGTCGGAGTAGTAACTCCAGGTTTGAGTTGTTTCATGTCGATGTCTGGGGTCCAAGTCGTGTTCCCGATCATCAGGGACACAGGTTTTATATTGTATTTGTGGATGATTTCTCTAGAGCATCATGGGTCTTTCTGATGAAAAATAAATCTGAAGCTGGTAATATTATTATCCATTTTCTAAATGAAATTCAAAATGTTTTTTCTACATCTGTCAAGATTGTGAGAAGTGACAATGCCTTGGAATTGTGTACCAACATTCTAGCCAATTACTACTCCTCAAAAGGGATTATTCACCAAACATCGTGTGCTCATACGTCTCAACAGAATGGGGTTGCCGAAAGAAAACACCGTCACCTACTTGATGTCACAAGGTCACTTCTTATTCAGAGTCATGTTCCGTACTCCTACTGGGGTGATGCAGTCCTTACTGCATGTTACCTTATCAACCGTATGCCTTCGTCTGTCTTGAATGAACAAATTCCTTTCTCACTTATTTACCCTGACAAGGATTTGTTTATTCTTACTCCTCGTGTGTTTGGGTCAGTCGCATTTGTCCATCAGTTGTCGCCCGGTACTGACAAGCTCTCTCATAGGGCTGTCAAGTGCGTCTTTGTGGGGTTACCCCAGAACCCAAAAGGGGTACAAGTGTTTTGATCCTGTGCGTCGGCGGTATATGATCAGTGCAGATGTTACATTCTTTGAATCTGTGATGTACTTTTCAGAATCCGGAAGCATGCAGCCACCACCTACACTTCCTGATGCCGTACTCATGGAACCACCATCACCATTGCCACATACACCACCGTCACCACCACCGCCACCATCATCAATAGTATCCCCGCTACCTTTCCACTACACCCGCAGGCCTCCTCCAGCTCATGGTTCTGACCCGTCAACTAGCTCGCCTATGGTATGTAATGAAAATATTAATGTTGATGGATCTGACGACATTTCTCAGCAGGATACATTACAGGAGCATGGTGATGGTATAGATGATCTGGATGTTCCAATCGCTCTACGCAAGCCGAAGAGGAGTTGTGCCAAATATCCATTATCAGCATCTGTGTCTTTTGAGAGGCTATCTGGAGACTTCAGGACGTTTGCACTGGCACTTTCATCTACAGACATTCCACGGAACCATCATGATGCTTTGCAGGATGCTAGATGGCGACTAGCAATGGAAGAGGAGATGGCAGCACTTCAGTCTAGAGGAACCTGGAGTTTGGTTCCTATGCCTACAGGTGTTAGCCCGGTGAGTTGCAAGTGGGTATTTACAGTAAAACACAATGCAGATGGCTCCATTGACAGGTATAAGGCACGCCTGGTTGCAAGAGGCTTCACACAGACATATGGGGTAGATTATCTTGACACGTTCTCTCCTGTGGCGCGTCATTCCACTCTACGGATCCTATTATCAGTTGCGGTTGCTAAAGACTGGCCACTCTATCAACTGGACGTGAAGAATGCATTTCTGTATGGAGACTTGCAGGAGGAAGTCTATATGCAACAGCCACCTGGGTTTGCTGTTGAGGGGGTGTGTTCCAAGGTTTGCAGATTACATAAGGCCATCTATGGCCTTAAGCAGAGCCCCAGAGCATGGTTTCAGAAGCTTTCAGACCTCTTTGAGAAACAAGGATATAAACGCTCCAATGCCGATCATTCCTTGTTCGTGCAGAAGACGGCGAGAGGTATTATTGTAATCATGGTTTATGTTGATGATATCTTGATTACAGGTGATGATGACCAAGGCATTAAGCAGGCAAAGGAAAGGCTGGGGACTGAGTTTGTCACCAAGGACTTGGGAGTCCTTAGATATTTTCTGGGGCTGGAATTTGCTAGAAATCCATATGGATTAGTCATGACACAGAGGAAGTATGTCACAGATCTACTGAGTGAGACAGGTATGCTAGGATGCCGGCCTGCTACGACACCAATGGATCCTAACATGAAGTTGTATGATGATGACACAGAAGAGGTGGACAAGAGAAGGTACAGAGAACTGGTAGGCAAATTACTGTATGTCACGATCACTAGACCTGATATATCGTTTGCAGTGAGTCGTGTGAGCCAGTTCAGGGAGCAACCACGTCAGGTCCATATGGATGCAATACACATGATTCTGAGATATTTAAAATCATCTCCAGGTGCAGGCTTGCTATTTAAGAAAGGAAAGGAGATCTCTGTCACAGCATGTGCGGATGCAGACTACGCAGGATGCCCCAAGGACAGGAAGTCAACATCAGGGTTTGCAGTCTATGTTGGAGATGCTGTAGTTTCGTGGAAGAGCAAGAAGCAGACAGTAGTAGCCAGATCCAGTGCTGAATCAGAATATAGGGCTATGGCCCAGACTAGCACTGAAATGATGTGGGTGAAATCTTTACTTGCAGATCTATGTCTTGACGTACCTCTTCCTATGATGTTGGAATGTGACAATCAGGCAGCCTTGTTCATTGCAAATAACCCAGCGTTTCATGAAAGGACCAAGCATATTGAGGTCGACTGTCATTACATACGTGACATGATTCAGAAGGGGTTCATTGCTACATCTCATGTCACATCAGAGAATCAGACTGCTGATATTTTCACCAAGGCACTACTTAGAGGCCCATTCCAGAAGTGTGCGTCCAAGCTGAGCATGATTGATATCTATGCTCCATCTTGAGGGGGAGTGTTGACGCATATGATTTATTTGTATCACTTTGTTATTTTATTTTCTTGCCATTCTCTTTATGTAATTTACCCATAGGCTACTCTCCTATATAAGAGAGCCTAGGGCTATGGAATAGATTATCTCATTCACGTTTCCCAACAGTATTTGACAATTTTATTAATCTTTTACCATTTCTTTATTAGATGGACCCAAGAAGATCTGCTAAAATAGCCTATAAATACTAAAAAATATCTACGACCACCCAAAGTACTAATCGGATAGGGTCCCCAAACATCACAATGCCAAAGAAAAACTTAAAGTTCGATATGGCTCGGCCCTAAGAGGAAAGGAGGTCCGATGTTTTCCGAACTATCACGTCTTGCACTCAAATGGCTTTAGTGAAGAGAGTCCATTCCGAACTATCACGTCTTGCACTCAAATGGCTTTAGTGAAGAGAGTCCAGGAAACATCATAGAAAGGATTTACCATAGGGGTGTCCAAGACTCAAATGCCAAAGTAACAAATCAGTGAAGATGGAAGCAACATCAACAAAAATAGAATATGAAGGGATGTCCAGGTAGTAGAGGTTATTCTTCTCATGTCCCTATCAAAAATCTGCATCGTTTGAATGTCCTGAAAATAGCAATAAAACTCATCAAAAATAGGATGACAATATAGCTCGGCACAAAGCTTATGACGAGACAGTAAGCTCAACGGAAAGTCATGAGCACCGTGAACCTAGTGAGTCAGAGCTTCAAGGAGAACGACATGGTACCAACAGTGGTAACAGGGGGATGAGCCTCGTTGGCAATCCTAACCAACTTCACAGTAGAAAAGGGTTGGGAGGAGGTCAGCAGGCTACCTTCTACTATCAAATAAGTAGAGGCATCGGAGTCAATGAGTCAAGCAGGTGCAGAGGCAGTGACGGAGTTGGATACAGCACTTGAAGTGGTAGACAGGTGTGCAGCAGGAGTAGCCTCACCAGTAATAACACTGGAGTTCTGAAGTAGCTGCACCAACAGAAGTAGTCATTAGCAGTGAGTTGAACTATCTATCAACTAGAGTCCTGATCAAATGAAGCCTACATCCCAGTTGCATCATAGTCAGATACATAAGCAGTATTGGCTTGAAGATAACCATGAGAATAGCCAAATTTCGCCCAACAACGTTTTTATGGATGATTCAATCATTAGCAGTGAATGCATTGTGGAAAGTCAGAGTCACGACCACACCCACAGCCTAAGTCAATACCACAACTTGTGAGTTGTGTCCAATGTTCAGGAAGGCGTTATGCGGTATTCATTCAGAGGGGTCACTGAATAGAGAATATGCGGTATGCAGGAGAGCATGCGGGGAGTATGCAGTTTGGTAATTTTATTGCTAAAAAATATAAATAAAATTTTAATATTATGTCAGTATCCTCAGTCAGGAGAGTATGCGATTTTATGCAGGAGAGTATGCGGTTTTATGCGGGAGAGTATGCAGTTTTATGTGGGGAGTATGTGGTTTTATGCGGTTATGCGGATGGAGTTATTTGGGTTTAGGTTAAATAAAAAATATTTATTAGAAAATCAGTCGAGTAGACTACCGCATAGGGGGTATACTCGGTCGAGTATGCAAGTCAACCCGCATACATGGTTGTTTCACCATACTCGGAGTCGGAGCAGCAAGGCTACCGAGTACGAGTATGCGGCCGAGTATACGGTTTACTCAGCCGCTTTCCTGGACACTACTTGTGTCACAGCCATGGTCACGACCATAGTCGCGACCTCATCCACAATGAAAGCCGTGTCGACCGTCCCGTCTAGAGGAGGCAAAGTCAGCGAAGTTCTCTACAAGATGCAGAGAGGATGTACGGCATGCAGAGGACCTGAGCTCCTAAAGTCAGACAAAAATGACCTTAATGGACGGCAAGGTGTAACATGGATGTAATCCGACAAAAAGCTGATAAACTTGCCATTCAGATCTCTTTGTCATCTGTTTGGTGCAACAGGAAGCTCCTCATATAGACCACTGAGAAGCCGGTAGTACTCCACAAGAGTGGACTCGCCCTGATATGAGGATCAAATCCGCACAGATATGTCAGCGTTGCAGGATTTGGTCATCTGTTGGGAGTAGGCCTATTCTAGCTCTTCCAACATCTCCTTCGTTGTGTCCTTGTAGAGTAGGTTTGCTGCAATATGAAATTCAACACTATTAGCCATCCATGTCATGACTTTACAGTTATATCTCTTTTTTTAGAAAATGACTTGATAGTTATCGTCAAGCCATAACTCGCAATCATTATCTGTCTCCTTCAAAGGTTCTTTAATCAAAATGTAGTTCTTTGACCACGGATGAACACATTGAAAGTCCGAGACTAGAGCATGTAATTCTCTGCGGCCTTGAGTTTGATAGTTCCATGTGCCATCATATAAGACATAGTGTATAGGGATTTAGTCTTGATAGTAATTGATGCCATCATGGTCGGAGAAAGAGTTTAAGAATAGATTTGGATGGCCTTAAAAGATGATGAGGTTATGGCAGGATCCTTTGGTTGGGACCTTGTACATGAGGAGAAGAGCTAAGATGATCCCCAACAGCCTGGCTAGAATCTGGATTGCCGCATATGTACCCTAGACGACCCTCAATGGTCTAAAATCTGGAGTGCTGCAAATGGCCTCCAAACAGCCTAGTGGCGGTGATGGCGTGCCGCAGATAGGCCCCAACCGCCCAGTGTTGATACGAGGGTGTTGCAGATGGCCTCTGGTCGACTTTGGCAGCCTGGTTAGGTGCCGCATGGGTGCCCCAATCGGCATGGTGACTTGTCTATGTATCTAGGTGGCCCCCAATCCCTTGGCAGCAGTGGCTGGCTGTCGTAGGTTCCCTCCCAAGCCTTTGGCGACAACGGCTAGGAGTTGTCAATGGCTTCTAATCCTTGGCGGCAACAGCTGGGTGCCGCAGATGGGCCCTAGAGGCCTGGCGGCATCGGTGGTGTACCCTAAGGCCTATCACGATGGAGATGCAGAGGCTAGAGGTTGTACTTGTAGAGGTTTATGTTATGTCATGATGTACTGTTACGTATTTCCTATTTATATCATGTACGTCTATGTAATTTAACCAAGGGTTTTCTCTCTATATAAGAGACCCGAGGGCTCTATGGAATAACACAGAAGAGTATCATTTACACTCACATGGTATCAGAGCCAAAACCCTAGTCTAGGGTTTTCTCCACCCGCCGCCCCCCCCACCGCCGTCGCCCCCCCCCCCCCCTACCGCCGCCGCCTCTCTCCAGCCGAGTCCCCTCGCCGTCGGGAACCCCCCTTCGCCGCCAGGCCCTCCCGCCGCCCCTCTCCAGTCGCCGGGCCCCCTCCCGCCGCCCCTCTCCAGCCGCCGGGTCCCCTCCCGCCGCCCCTCTCCAGCCGTCGGGACCCCCCTTGTCGTCGGGACCCCCCCCCCTTGCCGTTGGGGCCCACCCCCAGCCCCTCCCTCGCCATCGGGCCCCATCCACCGCTGATGGATTCAAGTGCATAAGTCTACATATGCACTTGGATCCTAACGTGTCTTTGTAGACACCGGTTCTGTTGTCTCTCATCCCTTGGTCTTCCTCTCCGGCAATATGTCAGACCAAAAGATTGATATGCCCGCCATAGGTACCTTCAAAGGTTCGGCACCAATAGTCAAAATGGACGGGACGAACTACGAACTCTGGGCTATGCAGTTCCTGAGTCTTATGAAGTCGTGTGGTAAGAAACATATTCTTACCGAAGAGGAGCCGACAGAGAAGACGGGGATTTATTCCTCATGGGAGGCTGATGATGCGTATGCCAAAGTTTGGCTGTCAGGAACGCTCACGATGGAGATAGCCAACGACGTCCTCCATCAACCTACCGCCAAGGCGATGTGGGATATTCTGGCCACTACATACTCTCAGGTGCGGAACGAGACGAAGATGCTGCAGTTGCAGCATGATATTTTTACCACGAAGCAAAATGGGAGGCCTCTTCATTCTCTGTACACGTCTCTTCGTGGAATGTTCAAGAAGTTATATAGCACCATCCCGCTCACAGCCACACCAGAACAGTAGAAGACGTTCCGCAACGCCACTATGGTATGCGTATTACTTGCTGCTTTTGACCCAGAGTACGAGGCAGCACGCTCTCAGATCCTTGCCGATGCCACTATTCCACCGATGGAAGAAGTCTACAGGAGGCTCAGTCGTGTCCCAGTTCCATCAAATACAGCGATTCCACCTCCCTCGGCAATGTCAGTCTCCAGAGGACGAGGTAGTTCGTCTTCATTTCGTGGCAGAGGAAGTGGTGGACGTAGCCGAGGAGGTCGTGTGCGTTCTACGTGCTCATTCTGTCGTCGTACTGGTCATTCTGAGGGTACATGCTATTCCAAGCATGGCTTCCCTCCTTCTGCACGTGTCGCTGATCACGTTCAGGGTCCACCAGCATCTACTCCAGATCACAGGTTCGAGGAGCTAGTGGCACGGCTTCGTGATATTAAGCCACAGTCATCTTCAGAGGGTGCTGACACTTTCGACGTTGCGGCTTCAGCGTCAGCTAGTACATCTGCTACTGCCAGTACCTCAGGTACTACTTCAGTCTCCTATCATAACCATGATCTCTCAGGTTGGATTGCTGATTCTGGAGCCACCCATCATCTCTGCCGTGAAAGAGATAACATGCAGTCCGATAGAGCTGTTCAGCCTGGTCGCTCAGTACTCATAGCTGATGGCACTCATTCCCCTATTGTCGGTTAGGGGGAGACGGTTTTGTTGCCCTCCATGCACTTACAGAATGTTCTACATGCACCAGAGTTCTCTATGAATTTATTATCAATTAGTCAGATTACAAAAGATTTGCACTGTCGTGCTATATTTGATCCATCTTCTGTCATTTTTCATGACATACTAACGGGGAGGGTGATTGGCTGTGGTGTCGAGCACAATGGCCTCTATCATCTCGTACGGAACTCCTACGCTGGCGTATCACTACACTCTCAGGGTTCCGTCTCTCCATATACATGGCATCTTCGCTTTGGTCACCTGCCGCTACAGAAAATGCGTCATATCCTGCCTCAGATCTATTCGAATTCGTCATTTCGTTGTGAAGCGTGTCAGTTAGGGAAGCACCATCGGTCTAGCTTCCCCAGTCGTCAGGGTCGGAGCAGTCGCTCCCCATTTGAGTTATTTCATATAGATATTTGGGGTCCCAGTCGTGTCCCAGATCATCAGGGGCACAGGTTCTATCTAGTTGTGGTTGATGATTTCTCTCGAGTGTCTTGGACTTTTCTTCTTAAAAATAAATCAGAAGCAGGAAGTGTTATTCAAAACCTTATCAATGAAGTGCAAAATGTTTTTTCATCTATTGTTAAGTATGTGCGGACTGACAATGCATTGGAGTTTTGTACTCGTTCTCTTGCTCAATTTCTTTCCTCTAAGAGCATTATCAACCAAACCACATGTGCATACACATCTCAACAAAATGGTGTTGCAGAACGGAAACATCGACACTTTCTTGATATTGCTCGCACATTACTTATTCAGAGTTGTGCCCCCTTAGCCTTTTGGGGGGATGCTATACTTACAACATGCTATCTGGTCAACCGCATGCCTTCTACTGTTCTTGGGGAAAAGGCTCCTATCTCTATTCTCTTTCCTGACAAGGACTTGTTTTCACTTACACCTCGTGTCTTTGGCACAGTTTCCTTTGTTCACCGGTTATCTCCAGGACTTGATAAGCTCTCTCCTAGAGCTATCAAGTGTGTTTTTGTGGGCTACTCGAGGACATAGAAAGGATATCGTTGCTATGACCCCATTCATGACAAGTACTATGTGAGTGCTGATGTTACATTTTTCGAACCAGTTATGTACTTCTCCCCTGCAGGTGACAGATTGGTCTCCTCCACACCCACGGATACTAATGTCTATGTGCATCCACCTGCAAGCCTGGGTCAATCCGACTCCACTACACCACCACCACCACCACCTCCTCCAATTGTACCATTCCCTAAGTTCTACACAAGGCGGTCAGGCCCCGCTCAAGCTACATGTCAACCATCCAGCACGCCTCAGGTATGTTCTGATGTTATCACTAATGATGGGTTAGATAATGCACCGGTGCAGGAGCCTTTACTACAGGAGGAGGATCCGCCAGTCACCATAGTGATAGATGATCTTGATCGGCCTATCGCTCAAAGGAAGCAGAAAAGACAATGTGCATCATATCCTCTTGCGCCTCAAGTCTCATTTCATCGTCTCAATGGTGATTTCCAGAGATTTGCAGCAGTTGTCTCGTCGGTTGAGATTCCACGGACCTATCAAGAAGCCATGAAGATTGATTGCTGGCGTCTAGCTATGGAAGAGGAGATGCGTGCCTTACAGTCTCGCGGGACTTGGTCTCTAGTTCCAATTCCTCCAGGTGCCTCTGTGGTGAGTAGCAAATGGGTGTTTACGGTGAAATATCATGCAGATGGGCGTCTCGACAGATACAAGGCCAGACTTGTTGCACGTGGATTTACCCAAACTTATGGGGTAGATTATTTGGATACATTTTCACCAGTGGCTCGACACTCCACTCTTCGCATACTCCTATCTGTTGTTGTGGTACGTGACTGGACAATTTTTCAGCTTGATGTCAAGAATGCGTTCTTGTATGGTGATCTACAGGAGGAAGTCTACATGCAGCAGCCACCGGGGTTTGCTGCTGAGGGGGAGACTCAGATGGTGTGCAGACTTCATAAGGCTATATATGGCCTCAAACAGAGTCCACGGGCATGGTTCCAGAAGCTTTCCCAGCTGATTGAACGACAGGGGTTCAAGAGATCAAATGCGGACCATTCACTGTTCATCCAGAAGACTCCTAGAGGTACGGTTGTTGTCATGATATATGTTGATAACATTCTGGTTACAGGAGATGATGCTCAGGGAATTGAGATAATCAAGTCCCTGTTGGGAAGTCAGTTTACTACAAAGGATCTGAGCACGATACGATATTTTCTGGGGATAGAGTTTGCGAGAAATGCACAAGGAATGGTAATGACTCAAAGAAAATATGTCACAGACTTGCTAGTTGAAACAGGAATGACTGGATGCAGACCGTCGAGCACGCCTATGGACCCAAGCATGAAGTTGTACGACAATGATACCGAAGAGGTGGACAAAAGAAGATACAGAGAGATGGTGGGTAAGCTCCTATACATTACCATAACTCGACCGGATATTGCCTTTGCAGTAAACCGGGTGAGTCAATTTATGGAGCAACCTAGGCAAGTTCATATGGATGCCTTGTATATGATATTGAGATATCTGAAGTCTTCCCCAGGCACAGGGTTGCTATTTAGAAAAGATACAGATCTATCTATTTCAGCTTGTGCAGATGCAGACTATGCAGGATGTCCAAAGGATCGTAAATCTACTTCTGGATTTGATATCTTCATAGGAAGCTCTTTGGTTCCTTGGAAAAGCAAGAAACAGACTGTTGTAGTGAGATCCAGTGCTGAATCCGAATACAGAGCCATGGCACAAGCAAGCGCAGAGATGATGTGGGTTAGAGCAGTCTTAGAAGATTTGAATGTAAATGTCTCCTTGCCCATGAATCTTCAATGTGACAATCAGGCAGCATTGTTTATTGCCAATAATCCAGCTTTTCATGAAAGAACAAAGCACATCGAGGTAGATTGTCACTATACTAGAGACATGATCCAGAAGGGCTTCATTTCCACTTCTCATGTCAGTTCAGAGGACCAGACTGCTGATATATTTACCAAGCCATTGCTCAGAGGACCTTTCCAGAGATGTTCTTCCAAGCTGAGCATGATTGATATCTATGCTCCATCTTGAGGGGGAGTGTAGAGGTTTATGTTATGTCATGATGTACTATTACGTATTTCTTATTTATATCATGTACGTCTATGTAATTTACCCAAGGGTTTTCTCTCTATATAAGAGACCCAAGGGCTCTATGGAATAACACAGAAGAGTATCATTTACTCTCACAGTACTGGATAATTGAGGGCGGGCCCCGATCTAGGACAGCTACTTTGATACTGTGTGGAGAAAGAAGACGAGAATGAATTGCTTGCTTTATGCAAGGGATCTAGGGTTTCTTATATAGCGTGAAATCCTAAAGAGCCAAAAAGATAAAATTACATAACAACTCCAAAGGGATTATAGGACTCAATAAATAAAAGAGACAAATAACTCAATAATAAAATAACTCTAACCCAAACTATTCTCACTAACTAACACTTCTCGGCTTTGTTAATATCTCCCCATCTTCCCTCTTCCCAAACATGCTCGCCAACAGGCATGTCTGTTTATGCCCATATTGTCGCATTTCCTTTTAACATATCCAATTTTTCTTCCTTTCATTTCTTCATGCATTAGTAGACGAGGGTTTACTGGAAACTAAAAAAGGTTTTAGACTTTTAATTAGGAAAATAACAGTAAAGATAGTGATTTAGTAATAAGCAACAACCGGAAGGGTTTAAGGTGTTATTTCCATATTAACATTTGCCTGGGTCATCAATCCTCACCCTATGCCCCTCAAAAATGGCCCAATATTTCATCAAAAAATGAACAAAAATAAACACTAATTGGTAAGTTAGAATGGAGACTATTTCTTGATAGTCGTCTGCATCTTTTCTCTACAGAAAACCAACTTGACGTTATGGATATCTACCAAGGCCCTCACAAATGTGCCTGCTTAAACAATGGTAGCAAACAATTAAAATGTTCAATATGGTTAACTTTTTTGTAGAAGTCAAAAGTGGACTATGATTAACTGTTAATTTAACACAAAGGTCTACCTCCCAAATTAGGTATTCAGAAAGTATCCAAAGAAACCCTTAATAGAAGGAAAACTACCTCTATAGCAGCATCATTCCAAAGCTTTTGTATGTCACGTGCAAGATCCTTAGTAAGACGAGGATAATCAAATCGACCTCCAATTTCTGACAACTTTTCACCAATTCCCTGATTTAGAAAAGATCTACTTTCAAAAGGAATATACGACCAAAAAGGAAAGATAAAGATGATCTATATACAAATCAAGGACTTTCCACAATAACCAAATATGCTAGCAGATTAATTCAAAATAGAAAGTCGGTACACATTTTTCAAATAGATAAAGGCACACGAAGAAATAATCTAACCTAATGTGTAGAATATGATGTTTTCCAGAGGGGCTGATATCATTCTGCCCTTGAAATGAATTATCTAAGGAACAGGATATCACAAATAGCTTCAATTTTTTTACTTATAACTGTTCAAAAGAATCAATGTTCTCGTAACAGCCCCCCCCCCATACCAAGGACCGAGTTTATCAAGAGATACAGGTTGTATTAGAACCGAATATACACTTCATAATGCTATTTTGGTGAGGATATAGACCCCTTGCTTTCTTCATGACCGTTTTCCCAGCTGCATGTCTCTGTTTGCGGGGAAGCGAGATTTGAAAATTGATTCCCAGCAGCCAATAAGATTACTATAGTCCATCCAATCGATGACTAGCTCTCTCAATGTATCCTTTGCCTTTTCACTTGTGAAAAAGAGGAGGTCAACCATCTCCCCTTCACATAGGCAACAAATGTCGTCATTGCCCGAGTAGAGTCTACCCCCATCTATACTTTGTCAGGATGCTTCCATGTCACATGAACCATAGAAAGACTTCAAACGATATGGGATTTTCATGTCCCAACCAAACCTATAATCTCGGATCATGTCGTATCAACTCAACATTTGTTGGGCCAATTGTCTAACCATAGCTTCATATGTCTATCATACTGTGAAGTCATCATCTCTCCAAATCCAATGATCACAACCCCCTACAGGACCATCCCTGAGGCCGATAACTTCGAGGAGATCAACTAAATCTCGGAAGCATTGTTCTGAGAAGTCTGAAAGGGATGTAGGCATCCACGCACTATCTACCCAATAATCACATACCCATGTTTCTCTATTTGCCGCCAAAGCAAACAAGCAAGGAAACCGAGTTGTCGGAGCTTCACTATCTGTCAAATTGTTCATCCAAAAAGAAACGAGTAACCATCTCCAAGCGCGGACCACAATAGCATAGGAAGTTGGGAGAGCACGAAGCAAATTCCTTCCCAGGATGCAGACGTACAGAAATATGGACGATGATCCAGGAACCGCTGGGTATATATGCCATAAATTCCATGGATTAATTTGCAGCATAAGTACCAAACTAAAGACCTTCAGAGTCTACTAAACAAAACTATCTCCGTGAAACTAGCCATATGAAAGAATGGAAACTTAAATTTATACCAAATATGGTTAAAGAAGGTGTAAGATTATGCTATATATGGTTAAAAATAAATCTACATCTATATTTGTGTATGAAAGCGGATATATGGATATGGATACGAATACGGATGTTCGCAGATATCACAGATGGTCCCTAGTATCATCCACTCGGAGCTTGGATAATGCATGGTAGATCCTCATAGAGAATTCAGAGGGTCACGCATCCTTCCCTTCAATTACAACGATTGACTTCTGAGCCAGGAGTTCTCCCATCTGAGAGAATCTCCAGTACATTGCCCAAGTTTCTAAGTGGCTCTTTCATAGATTGAATTTAGTAGATAAAATGGGAACATCAACTACGCGAAGCACCCTCCTCTTCACTACGAATTTCCCATCAGTAAATTTGAGTCTGCTCTAGTGTCTCTTGTCCATGGGTTTCAAAATTGAACCAAACCGCTCAGTTCAGCGGGTTAAATCAAGAATTGAAGGAACAACTGTCCAACCAATCAGTTTTTATTCAGAAAAATAAAATTAATCAAAACCTGGTTAAACCACTTGACCTGGTTGAATCAATTGAACCAAGCCACATGTTCAACCATCCATTTCTGGCATGCGAACCATAGACATGTGCAGAGAATGATAGTAGCAGAAATGGAAATGCTAAAGTGAATGTGTGGTGCCGCTCCAATAGATGATAAGATGAGAGAAAATCGCTTAAGATGGTTTGGCCACTTGCAAAGGAGGCTGGCTGGCGCGCCAGTTAGAAGATGTAAGATTTGGGATGTTAAGCCGGCTAAGAAAGGGCGAGGATGGCCCAAGAAGTGTTTGAATGAGACTATTCCAAGGGGTCTTAGTTATTTGGATCTAAGATCGAGAATGGCCCAAGATAGATCTAAATGAAAGCAAAGAATACATATAGTCAACCCTACTTAATGTGGGAAAAGGCTATGTTGTTGTATTTAATAAAATGCAAACTCTTAAAAAACTATTAATAATCTAATTTCATTTTAATCCATAGTCCAGTACTCCTTTATCTCTTCTCCTTCCATATGTGCCTATGACTCAATGTTGCCTACCCCTTCCTTCCTTACAAGCATCGCCTCTCTTCCCACATTGTACATGATGTTGTCCCCTTCTAACAACAAATGATGCCTCCATGTAAAGTAAAAATTGTTATAATCACTATGAGATGAGGAAAATTAACAACATTTATCATCATCAACTAGATTCTGAATAGTTGTAAAATTATCAATTTTAGGCATCACATATATGTATTAATATGTATTTGATAAAAAAATATATCTATGATATTCTTTTCGAGTTTTTTAAAAATATTTATACCCCTAACATTTTTTGCAATGGCACTTGTACCGCCTATATTTTTAAAATGTCATAATATTGTCCTTATGTTGGCATAATATAGGAGCACAAGTGTGCTAATAAAAGGTCACTACTATGAATTTTGTAAAAATATATTAGCACACAAGTAATTGAAAATATAGGAGTATAAGTATTATTAGAAAAACTTGGAAGGACACAAATCCAAATTTCCAAATATATGATGTAGCATTATTCATATTTATTTGTATGATATACAGATCTAACTCGATTCGACCCATCGGGACAACACGGACCAAACCAACCTACATTGGTTCGGTTTTTTCGATTCTTATGAACCCATGATGTCATCACATGTTCGATATGTTAATCTCATTGGTACAACCATAGAAATTCATAATCAATTCCTGTTTGATATTCGGTTTGATTTTCAAAATCATGGGCTTGCCTTCTTTCAATGCCCCTGACAGGAGCATCCTTGCCTCGATGTTGATAACCTCGCACGCATATCGTGCCCTCATCCACAGGGACAATGTCACCCATGAATGAGGTCCCAAGCCTCCTAACCTCTGACTTTATGGCACGAAGGTCCAAACCCTCCTTCGAAAATGTGTTTGCAAGTATCTCATCATGTTTCATCTGTGATGGGTTTGATAGGCTGAAGGTTTCGCCATAATGATGACAGCATAGGTTCGACCTGCAATCACAACTTGGCAATCACCTCTTACATTTTCATGTTGTTTTGCCTACATCTCCTCCCAATTCTTCAATGGCCTATGCTGGACATTGTAAACATATATTAGTTTACTTTGTATCTCTCTGTTATTTTTCTTTTCTGTCATATGCTTTATGTAAGTTACCCATAGGCTACTCTCCTATATAAGAGAGCCTAGGGCTGATGGAATAAACACTTCTTCTATTTTTCCCAACATGGTATCAGAGCGACGGTCCTAGACCGGAGTTCTTGAAACCCTAACCCTATCCCTACCCCCCACCCGCGAGCCTTTCTCTCCGCCGCCGGCGCCTACTCGCGCCCCTGCGCCTCCGCGCCTGCACCTGCGCCTCCGTGCGTCATTGCGCGACATTGCGCCGCGCCAGCGCGCCCCTGCGTCTGCGCGCCTGCGCCCCTGTGTGCCTCGTTGCGCCATCCAGCGCGCTCCAGCGCGCCCCCGTGCGCCTCTGAGCGCGCTCCTGTGCGCCCTTAAGCGCGCACCTGCGTGCCCTTCAGCGCGCACCTTAGTGCCCTGTGCGTGTGCTCCTGTGCATGTGCCCCTCATTCGGCCTTACACGTCTCTAGAGCGCACATCGTCAACTAAATGGGTTTGGTTGCTTGAAGTCTACACATGCAACTAAACCCGTCTATATCCGTGTAGACAATCTTATCTTCAGTCTATCGCTCCAGTCTTTTGTTTCCAGTATGTCAGAAAGTAAGGCGGATATTCCATCTATAGGCGCCTTTCATGGTCCAACGCCTATCGTAAAGATGGATGGTACAAACTATGAACTGTAGGTGATGCAGTTCATGAGTATGATGAAGTCAACTGGTAAGAAGCACATTCTTACCGAAGAAGAGCCTGCTGAGAAGACTGGAGCCAATGCCTCATGGGAGGCAGATGATGCATACGCCAAAGTCTAATTATCTGGAACTTTGGCGATCGAGATTGCAAATGATATTCTCCATCAGCCCACGGCCAAAGACATGTGGGATATTTTGGCAGCCACATACTCTCAAGCGAAGAATGAGACAAAGATTCTACAACTCCAGCATGACATATTCACCATTAAGCAGAATGGTCGCCCGCTACACTCACTTTACACTTCTCTGTGCGGGATGTTCGAGAAGTTGTACAGCTTCATGCCCCTGACAGCCACACCAGAGCAACAGAAGACTTACCGAAATGCTACTATGGTAGGAGTGTTCCTCGCTGCCCTTGATCCTGAGTATGAGGCAGCACGATCTCAAATCTTGACGGATTCCACTATTCCTCCTATGGAGGAAGCCTTCCACAGGTTGAGCCGGATCACTGTTCCCTCTACGACTACGAATCAAACCGCTTCTGCTATGGCTGCCAACAGAGGTCGTGGAGGTCACCATCACTCGTGGCCGTAGTCCTCGTGGCAGAGGAGGCCGATTCGGCCAACATGTACCTACTGCCATCGTACCGGGCATACTGAAGACACATGCTACTCCAAGCATGGATTTCCTGCATCTGCATGAGTCGCTGAGCAGATATAGCCTCCATCTGCTGCTTCTTTAGATCAGCGCTTTGATGACCTAGTTGCTCGTTTAAGGGGCATTATTCCCCCATCTGGCCCAGCACATACTACTGAGAGCCAGTCTGACATTGCTGTCCGCCTCTGCCTCTACCAGTGCATCACGTAGAACACTTGCATTTTCTAGTAGTGGATCAGATACTCTAGCATGGATTATGGACTCTGGAGCCACACACCATCTATGTGGCGATCAAAGTCTACTTACAGGATACAGACAGATCCCTCCAGGTCGAACAGTGGTCATTGCTAATGGCACACATCCCCTATTACTGGTCAGGGGGAGATTAGACTGACACCTTCTATGCAGCTGAAGAATGTGTTACATGCACCTGACTTTTCAATGAATTTGTTATCTATCAGCCAAATTACCAAGGATTTACAATGTCGGGCGATTTTTGATCCATCTTCTCTTGTTTTTCAGGACATCCTTACGGGCAACGTGATTGGTCGTGGCTATGAGCAAGGAGGCCTCTATCGCCTCAGTCAGCCTTCTTTTGCTGGAACCTCATCCTTACCTACTGGATCTGTATCACCTCTGCTATGGCATCTGCGCTTTGGAGATCTACCGCTTCAGAAGCTGCGTCGTGTGTTACCCCAGAGTCTGCTTCACACATCTATCCAATGTGAGGCTTGTCAGTTGGGAAAGCATCATCGGTCTACCTTTCCCAGTCGTCAGTGTCGGAGTAGTACCTCCAAGTTTGAGTTATTTCACATTGATATCTGGGGTCCGAGTCGTGTTCCTGATCATCAGGGACACAGGTTTTATATAGTTATTGTGGATGACTTTTCTCGTGTGTCATGGGTGTTTTTGTTAAAGAATAAATCTGAAGCAAGGAATATTACTGTCAATTTCTTTAATGAGATTTGTAATGTTTTCTCCACTTCTGTTAAAATTGTGAGAAGTGATACTACCCTGGAATTATGTACTCATGTCCTAGCCAGTTATTTCTCATCCCATGGGATTATCCACCAGACATCCTGTGCCTATACCTCCCAACAGAATGGGATCGCTGAAAGAAAACATCGCAACTTACTAAATGTCACCAGGTCACTTCTTATACAGAGCAATGCTCCCTATTCTTACCGGGGTGATGCGGTTCTTACAGCGTGCTACCTAATCAATCGTACGCCGTCATCCGTCATAGGTGACAAGATTCCTTTCACTCTTATCTTTCCTGGTAAAGATCTATTTTCCCTGACTCCTCGTGTGTTTGGTTCGGTTGCCTTTGTCCACCAGTTGTCTCCCGGTACTGACAAGCTCTCTCCTAGGGCTGTCAAGTGTGTGTTTGTTGGGTACTCCAGAACTCAAAAGGGGTATAAGTGCTATGATCCATTGCGCAGGTGGTATCTTGTTAGTGCAGATGTTACATTTTTTGAATCCGTAATGTATTTTTCATCCTCAGGTGATCAGCAGCTACCTCCAATTACTACCGATGCCATCTATGAGACACCACCGGTACCACAACCACCACCACCACCACCAGCTCCTTTACCATCATCTGCACCTCCTATTACTATCCATGTTTCACCACTACCATTTCATTATACCCGCAGGCCTACTCCAGCTCATAGTCAAGACTCATCACCTAGCTCGCCTAAGGTATGTTCTGAAGATATTACTCTTGATGGATCTAATGATGTTTCTGAGCAGGATGTGTTGCAGAGGACATATGAGGACACGGCTGATTTAGATGTTCCTATTGCTATACGCAAATCGAAGAGGAGCTGCGCCACATATCCTTTAGCAGCTTCTGTGTCATTTGAATGACTATCTGGGGACTTCAGGAACTTTGTGGTGGCCTTGTCAGCTGTAAATATTCCACGAAATTACCAAGACGCTCTGAAGGATAGTAGATGGCGTCTAGCAATGGAGGAAGAAATGGCAGCTCTTCAATCTAGAGGAACTTGGAGTCTAGTTCCTATACCTGCAGATGTGTCTCCAGTGAGCTGCAAGTGGGTATTTACAGTCAAGCAGAATGCAGATGGCAGTACTGACAGATACAAGGCTCGCCTTGTTGCTCGTGGCTTTACACAGACATACGAGGTGGACTATATTGATACATTCTCGCCAGTAGCCCGTCATTCTACCCTACGGATCTTGTTGTCAGTTGCGATTACTCGTGAGTGGCCGCTATATCAGTTGGATGTGAAGAATGCGTTCCTATATGGTGACTTACAGGAGGAAGTCTACATGCAACAGCCACCTGGTTTTGCTGTTGAGGGGGAGTGTTCCAAGGTGTGCAGACTTCATAAGGCTATCTATGGCCTTACGCAGAGCCCCAGAGCATGGTTTCAGAAGCTTTCAGACCTCTTTGAAAAACAGGGATACAAACGCTCTAATGCTGATCATTCCTTATTTGTACAGAAGACTTCAAGAGGTATTATTGCAATCATGGTTAATGTAGATGACATCTTGATTACAGGAGATGACGCACAAGGAATAAAGAAGGCGAAAGAAAAGCTGGGCAGCGAATTTGTTACTAAGGATCTTGGAGTTCTTAGATATTTTCTGGGGCTGGAGTTTGCCAGAAATCCGTATGGGCTAGTAATATCGCAGAGAAAATATGTTACGGATCTGTTGAGTGAAACAGGAATGCTTGGGTGCCGGCCTGCTACAACACCAATGGATCCCAGCATGAAGCTATATGACGATGATACAGAGGAGGTGGACAGGAGAAGATACAGAGAACTGATGGGCAAATTGTTGTATGTCACGATCACTAGGCCCGATATATCCTTTGCAGTGAGTCGTGTGAGCCAGTTCATGGAGCAACCACGTCAGGTTCATATGGATGCTATACATATGATACTCAGGTACTTCAAATCATCTCCAGGTGTGGGTTTGTTGCTATTCAAGAAAGGCAAGGTGATCTCTATCTCAGCATGTGCAGATGCAGACTATGCAGGTTGTCCCAAGGACAGGAAGTCCACCTCTGGGTTTGCGGTTTACATTGGAGATTATCTAATCTCATGGAGGAGCAAGAAACAAACTGTGGTGGCCAGGTCTAGTGCTGAATCAGAATATAGGGCCATGGCTCAGGTTAGCACAGAAATGATGTGGGTAAAGGATGTGGTTACAGATCTATGTATAGAAGTCCCACTTCCTATGACCTTAGAATGTGACAATCAGGCAGCCTTGTTCATTGCAAACAATCCAGCATTCCATGAGCGAACCAAGCACATTGAGGTTGACTGTCACTTCATACGTGACATGATTCAGAAGGGTGACATTGCTACATCCCATGTTAGTTCAGAGAATCAAACTGCAGATATATTCACCAAGGCATTACTACGAGGCCCATTTCAGAATTGTGCATCCAAGCTAAGCATGATTGACATCTATGCTCCATCTTGAGGGGGAGTGTAAACATATATTAGTTTACTTTGTATCTCTCTGTTATTTTTCTTTTCTGTCGTATGCTTTATGTAATTTACCCATAGGCTACTCTCCTATATAAGAGAGCCTAGGGCAGATGGAATAAACACTTCTATTTTTCCCAACATCCACAGCTAAGATACCATGCCGCCGCCAAGCAGTCCTTCGCAAGATGCCCATGAAAACCACAACGGGAGCATTGGGGCCCCAAGCGACGACACTTCCTATGACTTACAATACTCCAACCTCCTTCAGCCCCTCTCACGCATTGCTCAGTATCCCTCCACACCTCCCTCTCACTTCCGCTCACGCATTTTCTCCTTAGGGTGTGTTCGTTTGGGGGGTTACCCCCCACTTTGGGTGGGTTACCCCCCAAAACCCATATTCCCAACCCACTTGTGGGGTCCACCATCTTTTCATCAAAAAATATATATATTATACCATCATATCATCTAAAAATCATAAAATACTCTACTTCTACTCATTATTTCAAATTTCAATACAATCACATCACAATAACTACTCACTTTTTCAAATTCCAATATAATCATATCATAATAACTACCAACTTTTTCAAATTCCAATACAATCACATCACACAAACCCTCTCAACCCTTAACCCACCAACCAAACACACTAACACAAAACCGGGTTATCCACCCCTGGATAACCCACCAACCAAACGCACCCTTAGGGAAGAACCTCTAGGCCTCCATTCATGCTGTCGACCTCTCTCCCTTACACAACCACTGCTCTCTTTCCCTTATACCCTCATTCTGAACCAGCTCCCCCAAAGGAGGAGAAATCTCTCGCCTTTTGGTCCCTTTTTCCAAATTTACAGAAAGATGCCCTCATCAAATCTAAACGAACTTATTTTATGAGAAAGAATTGATACCATGGGTGATCCCTCCAGTAAACCACGAAGCATTATCACCCAACTCCTAAAAACATAAAAGAAGGATGCCAAATTTCCTATTGAGGAAAGGGAAATTCCATCTAACAAAAGGGATGATTTAGCATAAAAATAAAAAATAGCTATATGGCAGAGCTGGATTACTACTTTTGTGTCACTGTTTCTGCGTAAATTTATAGAACCTTATTTTCATGGGAAACGTCAAACTTTGAAGTGACAGCTTCATTCTGTGCCAGTTCTTTTGCACCATCATATAATATCTGCATATATTAATCACTTTGGATATGGGAAATTAGCTAGCAAAGGAATATAAAAAATAAAGTAAATTCAAGTGTTGTGGCAGAGGGGAATTTGTCACAATTATCAAAAGAAAACAAAATAAACACACCCTTTCCAGAATTGCATACTTTAATTGTCTGGAATACATTAGCATGTATGACTGGTGTGTAAATCCTGAGTTCGGTCTCATCAAATCCAGTTTGAAAAAGAAGCCTTATCTGTAAACATAACAAGGTATTAACACAATAATACATAAACAAGTTAATAGAAACGAAACCAACAATTTCCAACCTGCTTAAAAATTGTCGATTTCCCAGATTCTCCGGCACCTAAAAAAGAAACATCAAATTATCCATTAAACATATCATCTAAAAAAACAGATAAATTAAAATGCTTGAACTTGATGAGCAGATCTCAAAAAAGAAACATCAAATTATCCATTAAACATACCATCTAAAAAAACAGATAAATTAAAATGCTTGAACTTGATGAGCAGATCTCAAGCACAGCTTTGTATGAGCTGACTCATCGGCCCAGCTCCAGAGAAGCTACTGACAAGGGGATGAGCCAAAGAAATAAGCTTGTATACTCGCATGCATAGAAGGATCAAAGTCAGCATTGCCATTTTTTTGACAGGCAATATACTTACAATTGGGTTTTCTCAATCATTTGGTATTCTTTCTTCTAGTAGTCAAGTTCAGGGAAGCTCCCCAATAGCCCCTTATCAAGCTCCTATACGACCACGAGGCCCTCTTTTGTGATTCCAACAAGATTGGAGAAATTTCCGGAAACAAGGACCAGATCAATGTGCTCGAGACCTTTAATCTCTACAACCATTATATCTTTTCCGCTGTGATCTTATCCACTTTTGATAGTGTGGAAAGGGAAAAAGAACAGTTCTATTCATTGTAGCCCTAGATCTCTCTTATATAGGAGAAAAGCTTTCGGGCAAATTACATAGATAGCCGAAAGAAATAGGAGAATTACAGGATAACATCTAAAGAGATATAAATATCTCAACACCCCCCTCAAGCTGGAGCATGAATATCTATCATGCTCATCTTGGAACAACAACGATGAAATGGCCCCTTTGCAAGAGCTTTGGTGAACATATCAGCAATCTGATCTCCTGAGGCAACATGAGAAGTGAAAAGAAACCCTTTTTGAATCAAATCTCGGGTGTAGTGGCAGTCAACCTCAATGTGCTTTGTTCTTTCATGAAAGGCAGGATTATTTGTTATAAATAGTGCAGCTTGATTATCACATTGTAGATGCATAGGAAGAGGCACCTCCATAGTTAGGTCAGTTAGAATGGACTTGACCCACATCATTTATGTGCTCCCTTGGGTCATTGCCCTATACTCTGATTCTGCGCTAGATCTGGCCACCACTGTCTGTTTCTTGCTCTTCCATGAAACCAGCAAGCTGCCTACAAACACAATGAAACCTGAAGTTGACTTCCTATCCTTGGGACACCCAGCATAGTCTGTGTCTGCACATCTTGACACTGTAAGAGTTGTGTCTCTCCTGAATAGAAGTCCTGCACCTGGAGAAGACTTGAGATACCTCAAGATCATGTTGACTGCATCCATGTGAGACTACCTAGGTTGCTCTATAAATTGGCTAACCCTGTTGACAGCAAACGATATATCAGTCCTGGTAATGGTGACGTACAATAGCTTTCCTACCAGCTCTCTGTATTGTCTCTTATCTACCTCTGCAGAATCATCATCATATAGCCGTGCATTGAGATCCATTAGAGTAGTAGCAGGTCTACATCTTGTCATACCCGTCTCAGATAAGAGATCAATGACATATTTCCTTTGCGTCATTACCATTCCCTATTGGTTTCTTACAAATTCTAGACCAAGAAAATACCTCAGCTCACCAAGATCCTTGGTCACGAACTGTTGTCCAAGAAAGTCCTTGGCTGCCTGAATTCCTTCGTTATCACTGCATGTGACAACAATATCATCAACATAAACTAGAATAGCAACAATACCCTTCTCCGTCCTCTTAACAAAAAGAGAATAATCCGTAGTCGATCTGACAAAACCCTGTAGTTCAATCAACTCTGAGAGCTTATGAAACCAAGACCTCGGACTCTGCTTAAGGCCATATATGGTCTTATGAAGTTTACACACCATACTAGACTCCGCCTTAGCAGTAAACCCCGATGGTTGCTGCATATATATTTCTTTGTGTAAATCGCCATATAAGAATGCATTCTTGACATCTAATTAAAAAAGAGGCCAATCCTTTACCACATCAACGGCAACAAGAATGCGTAGTATAGAGTGACGCGCAACTGGCGAAAATGTGCCTTGATAGTCCACCCCAAAAGTTTCATTGAATCCCTGAGCAACCAACCGAGCTTTGTATCTGTCCACGGATCCATCTGCACGGTGCTTAATAGCAAACACCCACTTACTGCCAACAATAAAAGCACCTGGGGAGCAGAGACAACACTCCATGTATCACGAGATCGTAAAGCAGACATCTCTTCTTCCAATAGCAATACGCCAAGGGCCACTCTGTAATGCTTCCGGATAAGATCTCAGTATCCGTACCGTTGATAAAGCAACAACAAATCTCTGAAAGTCCCCAGATAACTGCGCCAGAGAGACATGAGAGGAAAGAGGATGCATCGTACAAGCACGTCGCTTCCATGGTAGAGCAATAGGCACATCCACGTCCTCTGTATCCTCAGAAATAGTACCATCCAAAACATCCTGCAAACTCAAATCACCAGTGCCATCAGTAGAACTCAAATGTTCAGGACATACCTTGGGTGTGATGGATGTTGGTAGAGGCACATGAGCACGAGGTCGGAGTTGATACACCTGAGGAAAGAAAGGTGGTGTGACAGGAGGTGAAGGTGGAGGTGGTGGTGGAGTATATGGAGGATGTGGTGGTGATGGTAAAGGAGTAGGAGAGACGGGAGATGGTGGCATGTAAACCTCTTCTCCACATTCTGAAGGAATAAGCTTGTCACCTGTAAGAGAAAAATACATGATGGATTCAAAGAAGGTGACATAAGCACTAACATAATACCTTCGCCGAGCAGGGTCAAAGCAACGATACCCCTTTTGGGTCTTGGAGTACCCAAGAAACACACACTTGACTGCTCTAGGAGAGAGCTTGTCAAGTTCTGGAGACATATGATGAACAAAAGCGACACAACCAAAGACACGAAGAGTGAGAGAAAAAAGATACTTCTCGAGAAACGCAAACGAGAACGGTATCTTTTCCCCCAGAATCGATGAGGGCATATGATTCACCAAATAATACGCAGTGAGAACAGCATCCCACCAGTACGAGTGGGGAGCACAACTCTGAATCAGAAGGGTCCTGGTGATATCCAAGAGATGACGATGTTTCCTCTCAGCCACCCCATTCTGTTGGGATCTATAACCACACGATGTCTGATGCACAATACCATACGATCTAAGGAATTGAGAAAGTTGAGTACTACAGAATTCAAGTGCATTGTCAGAGCATATATACTTAACGTTTGCAGAAAAGATATTTCTTATTGCATTAATAAAGGACTGGATAATAGGACTTGCATCAGACTTGTTCTTAAGCAAAAAAACCCATGACAATCTAGAAAATTCATCAACAGCAACAAGATAAAAATAATGTCCCTGAAGATCAGGAACACGACTGGGACCCCAAATATCCAAATGAATCAACTCAAAAAGACCATGACTACTTTGACCCTGACGACTCTGGAATGTGGATCTATGATGCTTCCCAAGCTGGCAGGCCTCGCACTGGAAAGTAGAGGGAGGAGAAATATGAGGAAGAACATGACGCAGCTTTTGCAGAGGAAGATGACCAAAACGGAGGTGCCACGTATACGGAGAGACAGAACCAGTACGAAGAGAGGAGACAACAGCATACGAAGATTGCACCAGTCTGTATAGGCCCCCTTGCTCAAAGCCAGAACCAATCACCCTGCCTGTTAGAATGTCCTGAAACACAAGAGCAGAGGAGTCAAATATGGCACAACAATGCAAATCCTTGGTGATTTGACTAATAGATAGTAAATTCATAGAGAATTCAGGAGCGTAAAGAACATTCTGAAGTCGCATTTCAGGGGTTAACTGCACCTCCCCCTGACCAGTGATGGGAGAGTGTGTCTCATCAGCTATCACCACAGATCTACCTGGCTGAATCAGGCTATAGGTACCAAATTGGCCTCTGTCACCACAAAGATGATGGGATGCTCCTGAATCCATGATCCACTCAGACAAGTCTTCTCTGTAACAACTAGTAAAAGCATAAGTTGTACCTAATGTGGATGTTGAGGCTGCTACCTCTGAAGATACCGACTGTGAGCTAGTTGACTCTGGAGATGGCATAATCTCCCTGAGCCGAGCCACTAACTCGTCAAACCTCTGGTCAGTTGCGACAGAAGAACTGCTACCCTGCTGGATCCGTTCTGCCACACGAGTTGAAGCTGGAAACACATGCTTAGAATAGCATGTTTCCTCTGAATGACCTAGCTTGTGGCAATAAGTGCAAGGCTGACGAGGGGGTCTACTACTCCCTCCTCTTCCACGGCCACCACGGTCACGGAACTGCGTAGTGCTCCCCCTACCACGAGATGATGCCATGCCTGAAGAGGTCAGAGACACGGACGAACCACAAGACGATATGGAGAGTCTGCTTAGCCAGCGATATGCTTCCTCCATTGGAGGTATAGTGGCATCGGTCAGAATCTGTGCTCTACCTGCATCATACTCAGGATCCAGTGTCGTTAGAAAGACTCATGTCATCACTGAATCTCTATATGCCTTGAGTTGCTCTGGTGTAACAATCAAGGGAATGTACCCATGTAACTTTTCAAACATACCCCTTAGAGAGGTGTAAAGGCTATGTAGAATACGACCATTCTGCTTCGAAGTGAAGATATCGTGCTGAAGTAGCAGAATCTTTGACTCATTCTTCGCTGGAGAATATGTAGCAGCGAGAATGTCCCACATAGCCTTTGTTGTGGGCTGACTCAAAATGTCGTTGGCTATCTCCATCGATACTGTTTCAGAAAGCCATACTCGTGCAAACGCGGCGTCTGCCTCCCATGAGGCGTTAACCCCAGTTTTGTCGACAGGCTCCTCCTGTGTGAGGATGTGCTTCTTGCCATTGCATTGCATGGGACTCATGAACTGCATGGTCCACAATTCATAATTAGTTCCATCCATCTTTACAATGGGTGTTGGACCTTTGAAGGCACCCAGGGATGGAACATCTGCTTTGTTGTCAAACATGATGACAACTATCTCTCAAACTGGGGTTGCAAACTTGGACAGAGAATGTCTACACAGATATATGGGAACATGATTGTGGGTATAGACTCATACCACAACCACTTCCATTCTCTGAAGACTCCTTCGTAAGGCTAAGGTGCCTTTAGATGATCAAGACACACCCTAAAAGATCAGACCAAAGCCCAACGAGGGGCTTGAGGTGGTGTTCACGGGCACAAGGGCGAGCACAGGGGCGCGCACAGACGTGCATAGGGGCATAGGGGCACGCACAGACGCGCACAGGGCACAGAGGCGCACATCGACGTGCACAGGGGTGCGCAAGTGCGCAAGCACGCGGAGGCACGGGAGGCGGAGGCGCGATAGGGTGCAGGCGTGCGGGGGCGCAGGCGCGCAGGGCGCAGATGCGGAGGCATGCGAACGCACAGGCGCGTGGACGCGTGGGGTTTTTGATGGGGGCAAGGATTTAGGGTACAAGCTCCAGTCTAGGACCGTCGCTCTGATACCATGTGGAAAGGAAGAAAGAAAAGTTCTATTCAGCATAGCCCTAGAACTCTCTTATATAGGAGAAAAGCTCTCGGGCAAATTACATAGATAGCCGAAAGAAATAGAAAAATTACAAGATAACATCTAAAGAGATATAAATATCTCAAAAGATAGAAACTTAAAATCCCAATCCAAGCCAATTGAATCCAAATAGGCTGGACATATTTCTGTAAGTTGAGGGCTTTTGGCAAACGAGGTGAGTTGTGTCACTGGTGGGACTCATTCTTCTAGAAAAGCAGGGAGCGCGAAGGACAGTCTCCTCTCATGAAATCTGATAGAAGTAGCGATTTAATTTGTTTATTTATTTTAGCAACGTACTTGTTATAAATATCTTAGGTTCAAACAAAGGTCAAATATTAGCATTCGATAGATTGGTTGGAATTCCAATATCTAAAGGAACAATATGAAAAAAGAAACCCTGAACTTACTTTAAGCTCAAAATCGGTCTCTCCTCCGAGATATCCCACATACTAGTTTTGAACATTTTAAAAAATACCATATGCTTCAGATATCCTAATATGAGTGTGTGCCAACATACTCTTATATAATGAATCTCAACAACTTAGTGATCTATTTCTAGTCAAGAAGCCAAACCCAACAAGACCAATGAGCATCGTAAAGTAACGGTTCTTTTATAAGAATCATAAAGTAACAGTATAGACTACTAATACACTTTGAACTGAGTAACACCCTAATCACTTCGATTCTTAGTTGGAATGCTCAGTATTTTTAAACCTTCCATATATTCAATTCAACTTGGTCAAGTAGACTGAACTTGCAACCTTTTTTTGAGTCAAAGAGGGGGTAACATGCTATGGTGTCTGCCTCATTTTATTAAAGGGATTTTTACCCGACAGACCCTAAAAACTTTGTCAATTGCCTCCACGACCTTTGAAACAATCTAATTCCCCCATCGACCCCATAAACTTGCTCCGTCTTACCATATGAACCCTGCCGTTAATTGAACAGTTCTTGAGTCAACCTGCTTAGGTATAACATGAGTTAGTATAACTTTAGCAAATCCAACGGTAGGATTCCTTCCTCTCTCTCCCCCATTCCTTCTCTCCTCATTCTTCCTCTTCCTTACATGAAACCACCTGCTTATCATATTCAAGGGCAGCAACGACGATCAAGCAGCACGATGTTGTACTTTAGCAACATGCCACTTTACCAAGCGGCTCCGACCTCGCAGTACTTCTGGCAGCGCTTGCCGAGGCCGTCCAATCCCCACGTGGTGGTGTCTCCGTTTGTCCCCACTAGCACGATGGTGCCCTTGTCCACCTTGATGCACTATCCATGAAATAATTAATTATATGTATCTACTGAGCACGGTTAAGATTGTATATATATAATAATGACACATGATACGCACCTTGATGTCAGGGATACGCCCCCCCCTCCTTGAGGACGTCGACGAACGGCTTGCCATCGGAAGCCTTCTGGTATAGGGTCTCCTCGAACAAGATCACACTGTTGAAACACGGGAGCGCGTCCTTCGTCGTGAAGAGGATCTCGTGGAGCGCAGGACGCTTGGACTCATGGAGCGCGCGCGTGCTAGACTGCTACAGGGACCTCAGCAACATGGGCAACAGCCAGAAGACCAGAATGATGTGGCTCATAGCAGAACTCGGACGTTACTACCTGTAATGTTATTATAATATAAATTTCAGATACCCATGCATGAAGGTCGATGTGCTGCAGGGAATGGAGTTCCGGAGAGAGGTGGAGAGGAGGATGCCGAGAAGGGAGGTGGAGAGAGCAACGACGGAGGATCTTGTGGACAAGCGGTTGGAGCGGAGGGAGTACCTCGGGGTCCATAGGCAGAAGCAGGAGGGGCCCTCCTTCATGGGCCTCCTCGTCCCCGTGAGAAGGATGCAGGCCGACGACATGTTCGAGCTGGCGTGCCTCGCCGATGAGTACGGCTCCGGAGAGCAGCACCTCACAGTGGAGCAGAATGCCATCATCCCGGACGTACTCGACTTGCATGTCCCGTCGCTCATGGAGGAGCCCTTGGTGAAGGGTAGGTTCTCTCCGGCATTGGGGATCATGATGAGGAACTTGGTGGCATGCACAGACAGTCAGTTCTGCGGGCAGGCCATCATAGAGACGAAGGCGAGGGCGGTGAAGGTGACGGATGAGGTGGAGAGGAGGGTGTCGGTGGTGGGGATGGAGCCGGTGAGGATGCACTGGACGGGGTGCCCCAACAGCTGTGCGCAGGTGCAGGTGGCAGACGTGGGCTTCATGGGTTGCATGACCAGGGACAACCATGGCAAGGTGTGCGAAGGAGTGGATGTCTACGTCAGTGGGAAGGTGGGCAGCGCCTTCCAGATGGGCGAGGTCCTTCCACTGGGCAGCGTGGACCTCGTCGATGCTCCAGTCGAGGAGCCTCATCCGCGCGAGACTATCCTCGAGGCGGGGGAGGTCAAGGTCAGTGCAGAAGATGTCGGCGACAGTGCAGGAGAGGATGGTGAGGTCAGCGGTGGCGTAGGGGGTTGGGAGGACGAGGATGGTGTGGAGGATGGTTAGGGAAGAAAAGGAATGGTATTTTTGTAAATTTGCTAAATAAGATGGGTAATATACGATACTTTTTAACAGAATCTGGTTAATTTTAACAGAAAAATATATGGAGGTTAACCACAGGGTCTGTCGGGTAAGAGTTAGTAAGTTTACGAGGTCGAGAGGGGAATTAGATTATTTCAAAGGTCGTGGAGGTAATTGACAAAGTTTTTAGGGTCTGTCGGGTAAAAATCCCTTTATTAAAAAGCAAGCAAAGGGGTACTTACAGCAGCCAAGACTCTCAGATCCCTTGCAAGAGGGTAATCAAAGAATTGCCTCTTCCCAAGGTCCTAAATGTCGGTTTCGGTCACCATTTCGGTGACCGGCCAAAACGGCATTTCGGTAGAATTTAGATCGAATTTCGATCGAAATTTCGGCCATTTCAGTCATTTTTTGTACTAGGACCACCATATTTCGATCATTTCAGACGAATTTCGATTTCGATTGGATATCGATATTCGATAGAAATTCGACCGAATTTCGCTGAAATTTGAGGCCATGCCTCTTCCTGGATTATGATTATACTATTTTACATTAACTTTGTTAATTTAGAATCCAGGCTAGTTCTTAAAATTTTGTGATGTGAGGGTTCGCACCGACAAAACATAAGCATGGATTAGCGGAAATAGAAACAAGGCCATCAGCACAAATAATTAAATGGTAAGAATAACTACTACAACTCATTCATAAAGAAATTCAAGTGCCATGTTTACAAATGTGGAAAGGAACATATCAATGTCATTGAGAAATGAACCCTAGCCCTTTATATAAAGATATAGAGAGAGGGAGAGAGACTAGGGTTGGGGTGAGTAAGTAACAAAAGAGAAGTAACCATTCCCCCTCAAGTTAGAGCACAAATGTCCCACCTGCTCGGCTTATATAGCATTGCTCAAAAGATCTGGGAAGTGCCTTGGTGAACATATTTGTTGTCTAGACTGCAGGAACACTAAATGCACGAGGAAGGCATCTCTGGATAAGATCTCGAGTGAAATGGCAATCAAATTTTACATGTTTAGTCTGCTCAAAAAACATGAGATTGTTTACTATATGCATGGCAGTCAATGCATCTCTACTTCCACAGAATTCACAACTACAAGAAACCTTTCAGAAGGAGAGAAGCAACAACAACAACAAAGCCTTTTCCCACAATTAAGTACGGTCAGCTACATGGATTCTTCGCCTCCACTTAGATCTATCATGGGTCAATCTGGGGCTTATATCCAAAAAACTAAGATCCCTTCGTATAGTCTCTTTCCAACACTTCTTGGGTCGTCCTCGCCCTCTCTTAGCCGGGTCAACATCCCAACACTCGCATCTCCTAACGGGTGCATCCGTTGATCTTCTTTGCAAATGACCAAACCATCTTAAGCGGTTTTCTCGCATCTTATCCTCGATCAGAGCTACACCAATTTTCTTTCTAATTGCATCATTCCGAATCCGATCTTTACGTGTGTGTCCACACATCCACCTTAGCATTTTCATTTCTGCTACAGCCATTCTCTGCACATGCCTATGGTTCACAGGCCAACATTCAGATCCATAAAGCATAGCAGATCTCATTGCTGCTTTGTAAAACTTTCCTTTAATTTTTAAAGGAATTTTTTATCACAGAGAATAGCAGAAGCTCCTCACCACTTTAGCCAACCTGCATTTATTCTATTAGTAACATATCCATCAATTTCCCTATCATGTTACAAAATAGATCCCAGATATCTAAAAGAATCTCTCGTCCGAATGTTATTGTTACCAATCTTCACCTCAATTCCTTCACCATTGCTTCCATCAAAGGTGCACTCCATATTTTCCGTCTTAGCCCTACTTATACAAAATCCTTTAGTCTCCAATGCATGTCTCCAGATCTCAAACTTCTCATTTACTCCATCTCTAGTCTCGTCAATCAACACAATATCATTAGCAAATAACATACAACAAGGTAACTCATCCTCAATGTGACTTGTCAACTCGTCCATAATCAAAGTAAAAAGAAATGGACTTAAAGCTGAACCTTGATGTAAACCAATGTTGATGTCAAAATAGTCAATCTTCCCATACGAGGTCCTTATACAAGATAAAGCCCTATCATATATGTCCTTTATGAGGTTAATGTATAGGACAGGTACTTGTCTCTTCTCCAAAACTCTCCACAATATCTCTCGTGGGACAGAATCATAAGCCTTCTCCAAATCAATAAAGATCATATGGAGGTTCTTCCTTTTAGCTCTATAAATCTCCATTGTTCTCCTAAGCAAATGGATGGCTTCAATAGTTGAGCAACCGGGAATGAATCCGAATTAGTTTTCTTTTACGTTGGAAACTTGCCTCAGCCTTCTTTCGATCACACGTTCTCAAATTTTCATAGTGTCACTCATCAGTTTGATACCTCTGTAATTTGAACAACTTTGAATATCTCCTTTATTCTTATAAAGAGGCACCACGATACTCCTCCAATCTTCAAACATTTTCTTGCTTCGTCAAATAACATTGAATAGATTCGTAAGCTAAGTCAAACCGCGCTCACCTAAAATTCTCCATACTTCTACAGGGATGCCATCCGGTCTTACACCTTTCCCGGGTCTCGTAAACTTCAAAGCCTCCTCTACTTCCTTTCTTTGTATTCGTCTATAGCTTGTCCGATTCAAGTAACTTTCACTACTAGCTAGATCATCCAAAGCTATCTCTCTATTTCCTTCCCCAATGAAAAGTTTATGGAAGCACTGCTCCAATCTAGTCTCTATGTCCTTCTGAGTAACAAGCATATGACCTTCCTCGTCCTTAATGCATCTCACTTGAGAAAGGTCTTTGGTCTTTCTTTCTCTTGTTTTGGCCAACCTGAATATATCCTTTTGGCCCTCCTTAGAGTCGAGATTTTTTATAAAAAAAACTTCATAAGCTTTTGACTTAGCTTCGCCTACAGCCTTCTTTGCTTCCTTCTTCGCTATTTTGTATTTGTGACAGTTTCCTCTGTTCTATCCTTAGACATAGTTTTAAAGCATGCTCTTTTAATTTTTAGCTTCTCTTGCACCCCTTCACTCCACCACCAAGCCTTCTTTTGACATGGAGCTCCTCCCTTTGACTCGCCTAGTATCTCTTTGGCTACTTTTCGGATACAAGATGCTACTACCTCCCACATCTTGTTTGCACTTCCGCTACAATCCCAAGATAAGTCTTCAAAAACCTTCTCCCTGATGCTCGATTGCTTCAGTGGAAGATTCCACCATCTAGTTCTAGTGATCTTAGGAACCCTTCTTTTCTTTACCAACCCTTTTATTTCCACATCCAAGATTAACAAGCGATGTTGGGTTGTCAAACTCTCTCATGGGATTACTTTGCAGTCTTTACAACACAACCGATCTCTTCTCCTCAACGCAAAGTAATCTATCTGTGTTTTAGTTGGCCCACTCCTATAAGTAAATAAATGCTCCTCCCACTTCTTGAAGAGAGTGTTTACTATGAAAAGATCATATGCCGTTACAAAATCCATAATGACTTTTCCCTCTTCATTTCTATCCCCAAAACCATGTCCTCCATGAACACTAGCACACCCTGAAGCGTCTTTTCCCACATGTCCATTAAAATCTCCACCTATGCAAATAATCTCTTTATAGGACTCCTTATAAAATCTTATCCAGATCCTCCCAAAAAGCTTGTTTAGTCCTTTCATCTAAACCAATTTGCGGTGCATATACTGAGATGATATTCAGAATTTCTTCTTCAAGCACCCATTTTAGCAAAATAATCCGATCCCCGAATCTTTGCACCTCAACTACACAATCCTTCAAATCCTTATGAACAACCACTTCAACACTATTTCTACCCTTATCTTTACCTGAATACCAAAGCTTAAAGCATGTCTTCTCGATCTCCCTTGCTTTCTCTCCAACCCATTTAGTCTCTTGAAGACATAGTATATGAATCTTCCTTCTTTCCATCGTATCCACTATCTCCATCAATTTTCCAGTTAAAGTGCCAACATTCCAACTACCAATCCGCAACTTCCTTTGCAAACTCTTCTGGACTAACTTCTTTACTCGCATGCGTCCATTATGCGAGAACCCTTGTAAATTTTGGACGACATCCGGGAGGTGATGCAGCGGAACTAGCTTATTTACCCGCATGCGTTCCTCATGCGAGAACCCTTGCAAATTTTGAACTACATCCAGGCTGCGATGTAACGGCCCTTGCCAATTTTTCATTGCATTCGGGCGATGCAACGCACCGCAAGTAGGGAACGCCCCAAGAAAATATGTATGTTTGCTTAAATCCATCTTGAAAAGATCTGACTGTCATGAGGCAACTTCCTAAATAGTATTTTTAAAAAAATTTATATTTAGGAAGTTGTCTCCGACTATTTTACGCTAGTTGACAGCTATCTAACGCAACCCTCCTCATTTACCCGGGCTTGGGACCGGCCATGGCTGAGTTTTTAGAAGGAGAGAAGCCTCGAAAAAAATCCGCCAGCCCACACAATCATACGCTTTGGAGAAGTCAACCTTCCAAAACATCCCATTGAACTAGCACCTCTTCCAATAAGCAGAAATTTCAGTGGCCATCCTCAAACTATCCATCATATACTAGCTAAGTACAAAGGTCATTTGTATTAGAGAAATGATGTTGTCAAGAACCAAACATAGATGATTGGCAAGCAACTTTGCCAGAATGAGATAACATTTGAGAATGTGATGGGTTAAAAATCTTCTACCAGCACAACTACCTCATTCTTAGGCATAAAAAGTGAAAACCATTAGATCCACAACAACCATCTCTACAACCTCCCGCAATTCCTTAAAGAAAAAAATAGAAGTCGTCTGGACCAGACAACCTACTCGCATTAAGTTCATAGACCGCAATCTGAACCTCCTAAGATCGAAACTCATACACGAGATTCTTAGCATGTAATTAACTAAATATGCTAGCCTCATTATGTAGATGTATCCAACCTTGATCATGCACCCCCTTACTATACCCCGAAAGTAACCCACCAACCCTACTAACATCCTGGTATTTGTGTTTAGTATCTCCCACCCATAATGAAATGGATGAAGTTCTGACTCTTCCTTCCATTAGCCATAGAATAGATAAACTTCATGCTTGTGGACCATCCCTCAGTCATGTCTACCTCAGTATTTGCTTCCCCTCTATCTTGCACCCTCATCCTCCTCTATATAGTATGTTGAATCCTTCGCTCCTTGTAAATTGATATTACATAAAACTTTGCCATCCTCTAATCTGTTGAAACAGACAATTTCCTCATATGCAAGCATCCTCCTCTACCTCCTCCAAGTTATGACATCCCTCTTATATGCCAGAAATACGTTTCTAATTGTCGTTAGCTTCCTAGCCATCATTCTGATTTTTAATCCTTCCACCTGACAAGCACACTAGAACACCACCAAACTCTTGAACCACTACAACATCCATGAGTGCTCGAACCAAAAGAAAAAAGATGGACAGTGATCCTCACCAGAATCCCACAACAATAGTGGAAGCAAACTCGGTAAAGACTTCATCAAGGCCAATTAAAAAAACTGAAATCTCTCGGATGGCGACAGGAAATGATCGAAACTAAATACGAACTCAAACATCATCAAGAAGACTGCATGCATAACCTTCAATTAAAGCTCAGTAAGGAAAATACCCTTTGAACCATGGTCATGACCATAACAAAGCTAAAAGGCTGTCAAAAAGGTGTCGTTGAAATCACTCCGCGACCCTTTGGAAGGTGTGAAAACCTCGTATGTTTCGGATACAATTCCTCCCGTAGCTCATCCTTCCTAAAGGCCTCCTATGATCGTAAACATTAGTAACTGTAGAGATATTTTTATGTCTTATGTAATGTTTTTCTATTTATCTTTTCTTATATTTATCTTATGTAATTAACCCATAGGTCTCCCCCCTATATAAGAGAACCTAGGGTTCACGGGAATAAACAACTCGTTCATTTTCCCTAACATGGTATCAGAGCGGCGGTCCTAGGCCGGAGCTCTAGTACCTGAGAAAAAAAAACTAGCTCCCTTCCTTCAAGCCACGGCGGCGGCGGTGCAGCCCACAGCGGTGCAGCCCTCCCACTCCCTCTCTCTTTCTCGGTGGCGGCGGTGGCACAGCCCACCACCCTCCTCCCCTTCCTCGGCGGCGGCGCGCAGGCCGACAACCCCCCTCCTTCTCGGCCTATGAGGCAGCGTGCAGGTCACCAGCCCTCCGGCGGCTGCGGGTTGTGCGGCTTGTGCCAACACTACCGCGGATCCGGATTCCCTCGTGGCTCTTCTCTACCTCGTCCTTGCGTAGAGGCATGATCATGGTGATGGATTTGATTGCATGAGTCTACACAAGCGATCAGATCCCTATATGTTTGTGTAAACAAATTTTATTGGTCTACAAAACCCCAGTTTTCTACACCCGGGATTATGTCAGAGAGCAAGGTCGATCTTCTCGTCATTGGCGCTTTCAGAGGTCCAGCACCGATTGTCAAGATGGACGGGACAGACTACGAGCTCTGGGCCATGCAGTTCATGAGCCTTATGAAATCTACGGGTAAGAAACACATTCTTACCGAGGAGGAGCCGGTTGAGAAAACAAGAGTCAATGCCTCATGAGAGGCAGATGATGCATATGCCAAGGTATGGTTGTTTGGTACATTGGTGATTGAGATTGCCAATGATGTGTTCCATCAGCAACTGCCAAGGCGATGTGGGCTATCCTCGTCGATCCTTATTCCCAGGCAAGGAATGAGACCAAGATACTGTAGTTATAACATGATATCTTCACCATTAAGCAGAATGGACGGCCACTACACTCTATGTACATGTCCATGCGTGGGATGTTTGAGAAGCTGCAGAGTTTCATGCCCTTCACATCTACTCCTGAGCAGCAGAAGACATCGGAATGCTACTATGGTTGGTGTCTTTCTTGCGGCGCTAGACCCTGAATACGAGGCGGCTCGATCACAGATCCTAGTGGATGCTACCATTCCTCCTACTGAGGAGGCTTTCAGACGACTCGGTAGGATTATTGTCCCATCTTCTACCTCGAGCCAGACTTCTTCTACAATGGCAGCCTCCCGTGATAGGGGGGCTCTTCTCAGTTCAGTGGACGTGGACCTCTTGGTAGAGGAGGCCGTGTTCGCCAGTCGTGCATGTATTGTCATTGTCTTGGACATACATAAGATACATGCTACTCCAAGCATGGTTTTCCTGCATACGCTAGTGTAGCAGAGCAAGCAGATTCTCGTGATGTTGCTTCTTCGGATCGGAGGTATGATGACCTCGTTGCTCGACTGAGGGTTATTATGCCTTCGAGGAACTCCCTTGACTCCTCGCCTACTCCAGGAGGCAACTCAGATGTTGTAGCCTCTGCCTCCTCCAGTACCTCAGGTAGCACATTTGCTCTTACTACTTGTCATGGTTCTGATATTAAAGAATGGATTATGGATTATGGAGCGACACATCACATATGTAGCGATAGAGATCAACTTGCAACTTACAGACAGGTACCTTCAGGGAGAACTGTTGTCATAGCAAAAGGGACCCATTCCCCGATTACAGGACAGGGGGAGATCAGTCTGACATTGTCAATGCGTCTGCAGAATGTATTACATGCACCTGACTTTTCTCTGAATTTATTATCTATCGATCAAATTACAAAGGATTTGCATTGTCGGGGTATTTTTGATCTGTCATCTCTTGTTTTTCAGGACATACTTACGGGCAGGGTGATTGGTTGTGGCCGTGAGCAGGGTGGCCTCTATCGATTGGTCTGAACCCCTATGTTGGCATATCTTCTTAATCTTTTGGATTAGTCTCTCCTTCCAAATGGCACCTGTGCTTTGGTCATCTCCATCTACAGAAGATGTGCCATGTCCTGCATCAGATCTCCCCTCGCTCTTTCTTCATGTGCGAGGCTTGTTAGTTGGGAAAGCATCACAGAGCTGCTTTTCCAAGTCGTCAGAGCCGTAGCAGTCGCTCCCTTTTTTAGTTATATTTCATATTTATATTTGGGGACCGAGTCGTGTTCTTGATCACCAGGGGCACAAGTTTTACCTTGTCGCAGTTGATGATTTCTCTCGTTTGTCATGGATGTTTATGTTGAAGAATAAATCTGAAGCAGGGGATGTTATCAAAACTTTTATTAATGAAGTGTAGATAATTTTCTCTTTGTCTGTGAATTTTGTGAGAACGGATAATTCTTTGGAATTCTGCATGCATCCGCTCTCAACTCATAATTGATCTTATCCATCTTCACAATGGGAGCCACAACCTTAAAGACACCGGACGAAGAGAAGATATCACCTTGCTTTCTAACAAGATGGAGAAAATAGGTCGAACCAAGGTTGCAAAAATCGGTAGTCGGTACTCGGTCGGTTGGGTCACTGACTAACGATTAATCGGCAGTCAGACGGCTAATCGGATTTAGTCGGACTTTAATCGGCTTTGAATTTTATGATTATTTTAAATGTATAACTCATTTTTATACTTATATTTACATAGATTTTGTACATTTTTATGCTATCATGATAAAATAAAAAAAGTAACTGAATTTGAATAAAACACTTAGCATATTATAATAAGTTTGCTTATAAAAAAACAAAACATATAAGAATATGGTATCTCCAAGTAAAAAATTAGTTGACTAGTGTACCTAGTCGGAATTAGTCGGTACCCGGTCGGCCACCCCACTGACTAGATTAGTCGGACCTACTAGTCGGGCCAGCCTGGCGACTTTTACAACCTTGGGTCAAACAGATCTCAACTAGGATAGTAGACCGATCCGAGCGAGTCTACAAGATCATATAGAGGATTGATTGTATGTGTAGACTCATACAACCATTATCATCAATCCTCAAAATTCTTTTCATCTCGTGGTATCATTCATCAAAAATCTTGTACGTATACTTCTCAACAGAATGGTGTTTTAGAGAGAAAGCATCGCCGCCTACTCGATGTTACATGTACTCTTCTCATTCAGAGTCGTGCCCCACATTCGTTCTGGGGTGATGTAGTTCTTAAGGCGTGTTATCTTGTGAATCGCATGCCCTCCTCTGTTGTAGGAGAGAAAATTCCTTTCTCGTTGGCATTGTGCCAGAGAAGGAATTATTCTCTCTTACTCCTTGTGTGTTTGGTTCGGTCTCTTTTGTCCACCAGTTGTCTTCAAGTCTAGACTCTAGATAAGCTCTCTCCTAGAGCCGTCAAGTGTGTGTTTGTTGGGTACCCCAGGACACAAAAGGGATATCGTTGCTATGATCCCTTGAGCAGGAAATATTATGTGAGTGTTGATGTTACATTTTTTGAGTCGGTTATGTACTTTTCTCCTACATGTGATAGGTTGATCTCATCGGTTACGGATGATGAGGTTTACATGTCACCTCCTCCTACGAGTACACAACCAGTCCAGTCTGTGTCGGTGGTTCCAACCCAACCACCGCCTCCTCCACCTACATCACCTTATCCTATACCACCACAGGGGCATGTTGTTCCACCCTTCCCACATTTCTATACTCGTCGGCCATCGAATGCTCATGGTCAAAGCCCGTCATCCAACACGCCTCAGATATGTACTGACAACAAGGTTTCTAACGATGATTCAAGAGATATGTTTGAACAGAAACCTTTGCCGGAGGTCGGTACTCGTTCTGAGGAGTTATATGTTGACATGTATGTTCCAATTGCCATTAGAATGTGCTTCATATCTACTTGCTTCCCAGGTATCCTTTGATTGCCTAACGGAAGATTTCAAAAAATTTGATACTGCACTATATGTGTGGCTATACCACGGACTTATCAGAGGCAATTAAAGATAGTAAATGGTGTCTAACTATGGAAGAGGAGATGGCAGCCCTACAGTCACGTGGTACGTGGAGCCTGGTCCCTGCTCCACGAGGGCTTCTATTGTAAGTTGCAATAAGACAGTTCATGGAGCAACCCCGACAAGTACATATGGATGATGTATATATATGATACTAAGGTATCTAAGACCATCTCCAGGTGCAGGATTGATATTTAAAAAAGGGGCAGATCTTACCATTTCAGCCTGTGCAGATACAGACTATGCATGGTGCCCCGAGGACAGAAAGTCCACTTCAGGTTTTGTTGTATTTGTTGGCGGTTCTCTTGTATCTTGGAACAGTAAGAAGCAAACTTTGGTTGCCAGGTCAAGTGATGAATTTGAATATAGCGCTATGGTTCAAGCAAGCACAGAGATGATGTGGGTTAGAGGTGTACTTGTATATTTACATATAGATGTCTCTCTTCCTATGCAGTTATAGTGTGATGACCAGGTTGCACTATTCATTGCCAACAACCATGCATTTCATGAGAACACCGAACATATTGAGGTGGATTGCCACTATAGACGGGACATGATCCAGAAAGGTTTTATCTCTACCACTCATGTAAGTCCAGGAGATCAAATAGCAGATATCTTTATCAAGGCATTGCTCAGAGGATCTTTTCTGAAGTGTCCATGCATGCTGAGCATGACCAACCTCTATGCTCCATCTTGAGGGGTGTAGAGATATTTTTATGTCTTATGTATTGTTCCTCTATTTATCTTTTCTTATGTATGTCTTATGTAATTTACCCATAGGTCGCTCCCCTATATAAGAGAGCTAGGGTTCACAAGAACAAACAACTCGTTCACTTTTCCTAATAGTAACTAATATAAGGAGCCCACCAATAATCCTCCTCGGCACAACAAAAATCGGTCTACTTCCAACCACCTCATCCTCCACATGGAAACAATCTCCATCCGAAATAAAACCTCAAAGCTCCCAACGGAATCCACTTATCATAGCTCGAAATTTTTTTAGCCTCAGATGAACCCTCATAGTACATCTTTCAATTCCTCGACTTCATTTTCGACAAGAACACTACATTTGCTAACCATATGCCCAGTTATAAGCCCTGAGCATTCTGCATGATGAACTTCAATTGACAACGCTTTATGACCTATAATGGGAACTGTGCCCATGGAACCTGCCACCGAAGGGCGGAAAACCACCCCCCTTTTCTCTCCTTCTCCCTCAAACCATTTCTCTCTTGTCACAAGGATATGAAGTTTAAAGCATCTTCCCTTACAACCCCCTCTTTCTAGCTCCAGATCGCGCCACACCATTTCCCTCAAACAAGCATGGCCTCAAATATCGATATCGTTGTCATGTCACTATGGAGAAAGAATGAGAATGCAATGAAATAAACTTACTCATGAGTGAAAAGTTTCTTATATAGTGTGAAACCCTAGAGCCCTTTGTAGGTGGGAATTACTTAAAGGACCTTGAAGGCTTACAAATAGAAAAAAGGAAATAAACAAAAGAGGAAAAACTTCAACATGGCTATATAAGGAGGATCAAGAGAGAGAGCAGGGGTCGAAGTTCTTATATAATGGAGACAAGCCAGGAAACCTCGCAAGTGGCTTGATTCATTGCTCTATATTTTGCTTCTGCTCTTTATCTTAAAACAGCACTATGTTTTTTCGCTTTGTCATGTAATAAAGTCTCCACTAACAAATCGTAACTAGTGGTAGACCATTTATCCTCAGGAGAACTGCATAATTAGCATATGCATAAACGGTGATGTTATTGTGACCTTTAGCCCCGTGGGAAAAGGCATATTCCTGGAGACTTCAAGTATCAAAGGATCAAAAGAACATCTTGCCAATGATTGTAGTGAGTGAAAGGTGTGATTGGGGGTGGAGGAAAGGTGTAAATGGGTGTGTCTTTTGCAGAGGCGGTGGAGAAGGAGCATCGGTTGCAACGCCAATTGAGATGATGATCGAAGTGGTTTCTAGAGAGGCATGGGACCTTGGGAAAAATTTTGCAGAGGTCAGAAAGTCCTTGGGGAATTCGTTTATGGGTGATGTAGTTCTTTTGGATGAAGGTATGGTGCATACACGGGGGTTATCGTCGAAGGAGGCGGCGGCATTGTTATCGAGTAATCATGAGAAGGGGGTTCGATGGCGATGGTCGTTGTTCACGGACGGTGAGTAGAAGGGGCATGAGTGCATGGTCATGAGAATCATTGGTGTCCCTTTTTTTCAAGGAGGGTAGGTCTATGACTGACGCTACAAGAGTAGGGTATGGTTGAAGAGGTATTATCGGATGGTCAATGTCCAGGTTCTAATGTTGACATCACTCTGATTTCCTGCCATGGAACAAAGCTCATCCCAATGGAGTTTGTGTGCAGTTTAGATGTAGGTCGTGTGAGCATCAAGACCATGGTACAGAGTTTTGATGGAGTGGTCGACAGTGGTAGAGGGGAGGTGTCAAGTGGCGTGGAGACCTCGTCATAGTCACCATAAACGGATGTGAACGTTGGTGCACCAATAGAGGCGTCGATCACAGCAAAATTGGAGGTGAACTTCCACGGATATCAAATCCAACCCAAAGAGGTTTGTATGGCAGTGAAGGTTGTCAGTTTCAATACCTGCTGGAAAACAACCTTCACTTCTTCTTTGGATGGGTTTTAGGGTCTTTCTATCTTTCCTTCTAAGGGTGTGGAAATGACGACCGAGTCTCGGAGGATCCGGCCCATTTCGTTGAATCGGAGCTCGTCATCAAGTCAAATACAGTGGTGACTCGAGTATTAGGTCCGATTGAAAGAATCTATTCAGACATGATCCTTTGCATCCTTTCTGTGAACTCATGTCTATTTTTTTAGAAGAGAAAGGGTGATATCTCAAGATGGGATACTAAAAATTTTAAAAAAAGGTGTTACATCAAGTTGTAAAGCATCATGCTATATGCTCCATGATAAACAAAGCATCCTACAATGTTCTGATATATTTTTCGAGTAGAACAGTTGCCCTTGGGAAGATGACCTCATTCATGTCACACCAAATTGCCCACAGTATTGCAAAAAGGTATGAATTGTCTTCATGCCCATTGCCGCTCACCAATCTGATACATCTCCAGAAGGTTAAGCTATCATCCGCGACGAGCCAAGGATGTTAGACCTACTCCAAACCTGTGCGGAAAGAGGGCAAGAGAAAAACAGAAGATCCATGCCTTCTGACGCCATCCCACATCTGTTGTAGGTACAATCAATAGTATATAACAGCTGGCACTAGTGGTTCTTACTAAGAACCCTACCTAACCTTAGCATCCATAAAAAGACCTTGACTTTGTTCGGTACCTTGCTCCTCCATATCATTCATGCGTCGATTCTCACATCATCAAGCACCACAGCCCCGTCCTCCACGAAGAACATTATGCCTTCTTCACTGTAAACCCCCCATCTCCCAACACAAAGTGATCTCTGCATGTTGCAGGTCATTCCACCAGCATCAACCTCGCTCTACAATCTTAGAAGTTCCTCCAACCACTGATCATCAGACAGCTCTATGGTGAACAAAAGCGACCATCCTCCATGCTCCACATATGACGGATTGATCCCTCTTTATTGCATGCTAGTACCAGAAGGCGCGGGAAACGCTCCCTGAGAACCTTGTCTCTCCTCCAATCATCTAGCCAAAATCAAAACTTCTAGCCATCCCCAAGAACGGGTCGCATCTTGACCGCCAACTCCGGAAGGATCTTATCTATACTATGCCACAATATGGACGGAGCACGCCCGTAGACGATCTCCAAAGACATGGAAATCTTGTAGATTCTTCTCAAGAGTCAACAAATCAGATCCTCATACCTCCCCTAAAGTCGTACCACCCGCTTCACCATAAGTACCTTATTTATTTCCTTCACCGGGATTACCCCTAATCCTCCCTTCCTTTTTTGCATTTGTGACCTTGTCCCAATCACCAAATGGATCCCCTTCTTTTCCTACCTCCCATCAAACCAGAAAAACCACCTCATTAGTGCTTTAATCTTTGTGCACAGACATCTTGCATTAATCACGTGGAACATAAGAAAATCAGAATAGCTGAGAGCACATGCTTTAGAATAATCAATTTCCACCCTTAGAAAGCATGGTCACCTTCCAGCTCGCCAACCTTCCTTCCAACATATCCAAGATCGGTCTCCAATCGCAAGACTTCAGCCTCTCGGCCACCCACAGGAGCCCCAAATAAGTAATAGGCAAGCTGGCAATGGGGCATTGATGCAGCGTGAAATAGATAAATAGGGCCGCATTTTTTTTCTATTTTTTATCCGTTAATTTTATTTAAGTTTATTTGAGTCGTCGTAATTTTAATTAAATAAAAGAGATCGCCTGTGATCTCAAAATAGTTGGTTAGAGATTTGAATTTATTTCAAATCAATTAGTTAGTTAAATTAGGATAAGTCATTTTGAATTTGAATTTGATTTCTATTTTTGTAATCTCATCCCTCCTATATAAAGGATGAAGGTCTATTATTTTAGGGAGTTCAGTTATTATAAAATTTGAGATTTATCTCTATCTCCTCGTCTCTCTCCTCTCTCCCTTCTCCTTCTCCCTGACCGTGGTCTTCATGTTTTCTCCATCCCCTCGTGTTCCCGACGAGCTTCTCTTCTCAACCCCTCCAACTTCTTCTACCAAAAAATACAACCACCAAAAAGTTATTTTCCACCATCGTCGAATACCTATTTGCATCATTTGGTATCAGAGCGTGGCCTACAGATCGTCCTCACGATCTGACGATCCGTCCAGACATTCGCGCCGACATGCGACGAAACACCATCATTCGTCGGAGCGTAAACGGCGTGTCATAGAAGCATACAACAAGGAGATGATGGGTATACTGCTGATTCCAATCAAGTTTCGAGTTGGATGGCTGACTTCGTGACCCTATGCGCCGCCGAATCAAAGTCTTCGATCATAGAAGCCGTTGTCCAGATCCACGATGAAGGAAAATCACGAAAATATCGCCGTCAACGTCGACCTGCTCGCTGTCCAGGCCATTCCAGAAGAAAAAAGTGACGAAACGCTTGCTGTCCAGGTATTTTCAGACTTGAAAAACCCTCCGAAAGCGACCCCGGCACCATCCGCAGTCCCTCGCAGGTCTCCCTCACCATTACCTCACCTCCAGCTCTCATTCTAGCCCCGATGCCGCCCGCAACCTTCCCCAACCGTACCCCCAGCGAACTCAACTCTGTTGCAACCCCCGCATCCCCAGCAACCCTCCCTACCCCATCGCCTACTCCCCCGCAGTCCCTAACCTCACTGCCACCGCCCACCCCATCCGCTCCGCCCCTCGTACCACCAGTCCTACTTCCCTGCCCTCCAACGCCGGTCCCAACCCCCTCCACGCCCACATGTTGCTGCCCCTCCTTTCCGTGTCATCCATCCGCCACCCACCCCACCCGCTGCCCTCGCACCCCAGCACCCCTCCCGTAATCTATACACCACCGCCGACCCCCCCTGCCCCACCGTTATCGCCACCTTCTCTCGACAAATCCCTCGCACCTCTTGTAGTGCCAGCCCCAGCCACAGAGCCCTCCGTCGCCCCTGAAACCCTTGCGGCGCACCCCCATCCTCGTCAACACGGCCGCCCACCAACGCATCGACCGCAGGCTGCCCCCGCGAGATCTCACCAGTTGCGCAGATAACGCACAAGCAGGCGACCGTTCCTCGACTGCGTGTTGCCCCCGTGAGAACCCTAGGCCGCCCCCGTGAAAGTGAATCCCTTCAAATTAGGGATCCAAAGGGGCTGATTTGTGGAAATTGCAAAAAACACTCCCACCCATTTTTTGTTTAAACAATATGGTTGGTGGTAACTTAAGAAGAGATGAAGAGGTACGAAAATTGCAGAGATGCCCTTCAATTGAAAAAGACTACAACGTAACGTTGAAAAAGATCTAATTGGAGGAATTGCAAGCTCCAATTTCAAGGATCGAATTCTCCAACGGCACATCGAAGATCAAGCAATTCGTCGGGAGACGAATTTTTCAAGCGGAGGAGAATTGATGCAGCGTGAAATAGATAAATAGGGCCGCATTTTTTCTAATTTTTATCCGTTAATTTTATTTACGTTTATTTGAGTCGTCATAATTTTAATTAAATAAAAGATATCGCCTGTGATCTCAAAATAGTTGGTTAGAGATTTGAATTTATTTCAAATCAATTAGTTAGTTAAATTAGGGATAAGTCATTTTGAATTTGAATTTGATTTCTATTTTTATAATCTCATCCCTCCTATATAAAGGGATGAAGGTCTATTGTTTTAGGAGTTCGGTATTATAAAAATTGAGATTTATCGCTATCTCCTTGTCTCCTCTCTCTTCTCCTCCTCCCTTCTCCCTGATCGTGGTATTCACGTTTTCTCCATCCCCTCGTGTTCCCGACGAGCTTCTCTTCTCAACCCCTCCAGCTTCTTCTACCAAAAAAATACCACCACCAAAAAGTTATTTCCGCCATCGTCGAATACCTATTTGCATCACCGCAAAATTGTTGACGCATCCCTACCACCTCCTGATCTTACAGCTCAAACGGTACCAACACAGAGTTTTCCCTATTAATTTGAAGGCCGGAGCGTCCCCAAAAATCTCCATGATAAGAGATGCCCGACGCGCGTCTGCTCCACATCGACCCCCAAGAACACAATGGTGTCGTCAACATAACATAAGATTGGAATTGAGATGCCAACCTTCCTACACCCAAAGCACCAATCTGTGTCCACTGCTAGCCGCATCATAATCGCCAATGCGTCTGCAACAATGACAAAAAGTAATGGTGCTACGCGGCACCGCTGTCTGATTCCCCACAGTGTCTAAAAGAACCCCTCTCAGGTCTACCATTGGTTAGCACAACGGACGAGGTAGTTGTAACACACCGCTTGACCCATAATATCCACAAATTAGGAAAACTCATCTTCTCCAACGAGTCCAAAGGAAACGCTAGTCAACATAATCATATGCCTTGAAGAAGTCCACCTTCCAAAGTAGTCCTTTGGACTTGTTTCTCCTCCAGTCCAACACCATTTCAGACGCCATCATGAGCTCATCTGTCATGAGTCTCCCTGGCATGAAAGACGTATGCGCAGGCACAATAATCCTCGGTAGAACCCCCCAGAGTCGATTGGTGAGAATCTTGGAGAAAATGATGTAGAATGCATTAGAAAGTACAACACGTCCTTAATCCTCCACCCTGCTCAGAACCTCCTTAGGTATAACAAAGAGGAGCGTCATATTTAATCTCTCAAATCCCTGACTCCCAACCCAAAACTCTTGCAAGACATCCAGTACGTCTTTCACCACATCCCAAATTCCTTGTAAAACGTGTAGAGATTTATGTTATTATTATGTACCGTTTATCATTTTATGTTTACTTTCTGGATTCTTATGTATTTTACCCATGGGTCTCTCTCTATATAAGGGAGCCTGGGTTCTATGGTACTAAATTGAAATAACAGAACCTGTGATGGGCTTCTTGCAAAAAGCCCACTTCACGTGGCTCTCCACGTGAGGTGAGCTGGCACAAGACCTAAGTGCAATAACTAAAATCCTAACCCTACTCTCTTAAGTTCGCCGCCCACCCTCTCTCCCTCGCTCCTCTCGGCGCGCCGCATACCTCCGTCGAGTCCTCGTCGGACCTCCGCCAAGCCTCACAACCCTCCGCCAGCCTCCGTAGGGCACCGCAAGGCCCCACCAGACCCCGCCAGACTCCCTAGTCCTCCGCCATGCCCCAGCCAGACCTCCAGTCCTCCGCCATGCGCCGCCAGGGCTGCCTCCGGACCCCCCAGTCCTCCGTCAGACACCCTCTCCTCCGGCCCTGTCAGCGACGCAAGTCCCCGTCGGCCGCTTCAACTCTCACCGGTCGTTATCGTGACATGGATTTGAGTGCATAAAGTCTACATATGCACTCAAATCCTATCCGCTCTTGTCTACAAACCCTAGTTTTCATCTCCGAGTAAAGTCGATATGCCCTCCATAGGCGCCTTCAAAGGTCCTGCGCCAATAGTCAAGATGGATGGGACGAACTATGAGCTCTGGGCGATGCAGTTCATGAGTCTCATGAAGTCAACGGTAAGAAGCATATACTTACCGAGGATGAGACGGAAGAGAAGACTGGGACCCTATACCTCTTGGGAGGCCGATGATTCTATGCCAAGGTTTGGCTATCAGGCACACTGTCGATGGAGATTGCCAATGATGTCCTCCATCAGCCCACTGCTAAGGCAATGTGGGATATCTGGCCGCTACATATTCCCAAGTACGGAACGAGACCAAGATGTTGCAGCTTCAGCATGATATATTCACAATGAAGCAGAATGGGACGGCCACTTCACTCGTACACGTCCCTGCGGGGATGTTCGAGAAACTATATAGCACCATATCACTCACGGCGACTCCAGAGCAGCAAAAGACCCTTCAGAATGCTACCATGGTGGGTGTACTTCTTGCAGCGCTCGATCCTAAGTATGAGGCAGCCCGCTCTCAGATACTTGTCGATGCAGTTATTCCTCCTATGGAGGACGTTTACAGGAGGCTCAGTCACATTCGGTTTCTTCCAGCACATCTACTCCACCTCCATCGACGATGGCGGTACCGCGTGGGAGAGGTGGTCAGTCTTCTGGTCGTGGACGTGGACTCGCTGGCCAAGGAGGTCGCTTTCGCCAGCCGTGTTCATTCTGTCATCGCACAGGCCACTCAAAGGATACATGCTATTCCAAGCATGGGTTTCCAGCATCGGCCCGTGTAGCCGAACATGTCACGTCTCAATCGACATCCACTACAGATAACTGGTTCGAAGAGCTTGTGGCACGGCTACGAGATATTATGCCTCAATCATCTATTGATTCTCCAGGTGGATCTTCAGACGTTGACTA